>RQOL01000729.1:3972797-4123281 GCA_013076295.1 Sanderia malayensis | reverse complement strand
GCTTCGCTCAAGCCTCTTTCAATTCCACGTACAATGGGTTAGCTCGCTGCGCTCGCCTGCCTATCTTTTATGAAGAAACATTGCCTGATAGGGCGCACTTCGTGCGCTGCATTCGCTTCGCTCATGCCTCTTTCAACCCCACGGCAATGGGTTAGCTCACTGCGCTCGCCTGTCTATCTATTATCAAGAAACTTTGACTGATAGGGTGCGCTTCGTGCGCTGCATTCGCTTCGCTCATGCCTCTTTCAACTCCATGTGCAATGGGTTAGCTCGCTGCACTCGCCTGTTTATCTATTATCAAAAAACTTTGACTGATAGGGCGCACTTCGTGCGTTGCATTCACTTCGCTCATACCTCTTTCAACCACACGTGCAATGGGTCAGCTCGCTGCGCTTGCCTGTCTATCTATTATCAAAAGACATTGACTGATAAGGCGCACTTCGTGCCCTGCATTTGCTTCGCTCATACCTCTTTCAACTCCACGTACAATGGGTTAGCTCGCTGCGCTCGCCTGTCTATCTATTATCAAGAAACATTGACTGATAGGGCGCACTTCGTGCGCTGCATTCGCTTCGCTCATGCCTCTTTCAACCCCACGTACAATGGGTTAGCTCGCTGCGCTCGCCTGTCTATCTATTATCAAGAAACATTGACTGATAGGGTGTACTTCGTGCGCTGCATTCGCTTCGCTCATACCTCTTTCAACTCCACGTACAATGGGTTAGCTCGCTGCGCTCGCCTGTCTATCTATTATCAACAAACATTGACTGATAGGGCGCACTTTGTGCGCTGCATTCGCTTCGCTCATGCCTCTTTCAACCCCATGTACAATGGGTTAGCTCGCTGCGCTCGCCTGTCTATCTATTATCAAGAAACATTGACTGATAGGGTGTACTTCGTGCGCTGCATTCGCTTCGCTCAAGCCTCTTTCAATTCCACGTACAATGGGTTAGCTCGCTGCGCTCGCCTGCCTATCTATTATCAAGAAACATTGACTGATAGGGTGTACTTGTGCGCTGCATTCGCTTCGCTCAAGCCTCTTTCAATTCCACGTACAATGGGTTAGCTCGCTGCGCTCGCCTGCCTATCTTTTATGAAGAAACATTGCCTGATAGGGCGCACTTCGTGCGCTGCATTCGCTTCGCTCATGCCTCTTTCAACCCCACGTCAATGGTTTAGCTCACTGCGCTCGCCTGTCTATCTATTATCAAGAAACTTTGACTGATAGGGTGCGCTTCGTGCGCTGCATTCGCTTCGCTCATGCCTCTTTCAACTCCATGTGCAATGGGTTAGCTCGCTGCGCTCGCCTGTTTATCTATTATCAAAAAATTTTGACTGATAGGGCGCACTTCGTGCGTTGCATTTACTTCGCTCATACCTCTTTCAACCACACGTGCAATGGGTCAGCTCGCTGCGCTTGCCTGTCTATCTATTATCAAAAGACATTGACTGATAAGGCGCACTTCGTGCCCTGCATTCGCTTCGCTCATACCTCTTTCAACTCCTTGTACAATGGGTTAGCTCGCTGCGCTCGCCTGTCTATCTATTATCAAGAAACATTGACTGATAGGGCGCACTTTGTGCGCTGCATTCGCTTCGCTCATGCCTCTTTCAACCCCACGTACAATGGGTTAGCTCGCTGCGCTCGCCTGTCTATCTATTATCAAGAAACATTGACTGATAGGGTGTACTTCGTGCGCTGCATTCGCTTCGCTCATACCTCTTTCAACTCCACGTACAATGGGTTAGCTCGCTGCGCTCGCCTGTCTATCTATTATCAACAAACATTGACTGATAGGGCGCACTTTGTGCGCTGCATTCGCTTCGCTCATGCCTCTTTCAACCCCATGTACAATGGGTTAGCTCGCTGCGCTCGCCTGTCTATCTATTATCAAGAAACATTGACTGATAGGGTGTACTTCGTGCGCTGCATTCGCTTCGCTCAAGCCTCTTTCAATTCCACGTACAATGGGTTAGCTCGCTGCGCTCGCCTGCCTATCTTTTATGAAGAAACATTGACTGATAGGGCGCACTTCGTGTGCTGCATTCGCTTCGCTCATGCCTCTTTCAACCCCACGGCAATGGGTTAGCTCACTGCGCTCGCCTGTCTATCTATTATCAAGAAACTTTGACTGATAGGGTGCACTTCGTGCGCTGCATTCGCTTCGCTCATGCCTCTTTCAACTCCATGTGCAATGGGTTAGCTCGCTGCGCTCGCCTGTTTATCTATTATCAAAAAACATTGCCTGATAGGGTGCACTTCGTGCCCTGCATTCGCTTCGCTCAAGCCTCTTTCAACCCCACGTCCAATGGGTTAGCTCGCTGCGCTCGCCTGTCTATCTATTATCAAGAAACATTGACTGATAGGGTGTACTTCGTGCGCTGCATTCGCTTCGCTCAAGCCTCTTTCAACCCCACGTCCAATGGGTTAGCTCGCTGCGCTCACCTGTCTATTTATTATCAAGAAACATTGACTGGTAGGGCGCACTTCGTGCGCTGCATTCGCTCCGCTCATGCCTCTTTCAATTCCACGTACAATGGGTTAGCTCGCTGCGCTCGCCTGTCTATCTTTTATGAAGAAACTTTGACTGATAGGGTGCACTTCGTGCGCTGCATTCGCTTCGCTCATGCCTCTTTCAACCCCACGGCAATGGGTTAGCTCACTGCGCTCACCCGTCTATCTATTATCAACAAACATTGACTGATAGGGCGCACTTCGTGCGCTGCATTCGCTTCACTCATGCCCCTTTCAACCCCAAGTCCAATGGGTTAGCTCGCGGCGCTTGCCTGTCTATCTATTATCAAAAAACATTGACTGATAAGGCACACTTCGTGCCCTGCATTCGCTTCGCTCATACCTCTTTCAACTCCACGTACAATGGGTTAGCTCGCTGCGCTCGCCTGTCTATCTATTATCAACAAACATTGACTGATAGGGCGCACTTTGTGCGCTGCATTCGCTTCGCTCATGCCTCTTTCAACCCCACGTACAATGGGTTAGCTCGCTGCGCTCGCCTGTCTATCTATTATCAAGAAACATTGACTGATAGGGTGTACTTGTGCGCTGCATTCGCTTCGCTCAAGCCTCTTTCAATTCCACGTACAATGGGTTAGCTCGCTGCGCTCGCCTGCCTATCTTTTATGAAGAAACATTGCCTGATAGGGCGCACTTCGTGCGCTGCATTCGCTTCACTCATGCCTCTTTCAACCCCACGGCAATGGGTTAGCTCACTGCGCTCGCCTGTCTATCTATTATCAAGAAACTTTGACTGATAGGGTGCGCTTCGTGCGCTGCATTCGCTTCGCTCATGCCTCTTTCAACTCCATGTGCAATGGGTTAGCTCGCTGCGCTCGCCTGTTTATCTATTATCAAAAAACTTTGACTGATAGGGCGCACTTCGTGCGTTGCATTCACTTCGCTCATACCTCTTTCAACCACACGTGCAATGGGTCAGCTCGCTGCGCTTGCCTGTCTATCTATTATCAAAAACATTGACTGATAAGGCGCACTTCGTGCCCTGCATTCGCTTCGCTCATACCTCTTTCAATTCCACGTACAATGGGTTAGCTCGCTGCGCTCGCCTGTCTATCTATTATCAAGAAACATTGACTGATAGGGCGCACTTCGTGCGCTGCATTCGCTTCGCTCATGCCTCTTTCAACCCCACGTACAATGGGTTAGCTCGCTGCGCTCGCCTGTCTATCTATTATCAAGGAACAATGACTGATAGGGTGTACTTCGTGCGCTGCATTCGCTTCGCTCATACCTCTTTCAACTCCACGTACAATGGGTTAGCTCGCTGCGCTCGCCTGTCTATCTATTATCAACATACATTGACTGATAGGGCGCACTTTGTGCGCTGCATTCGCTTCGCTCATGCCTCTTTCAACCCCATGTACAATGGGTTAGCTCGCTGCGCTCGCCTGTCTATCTATTATCAAGAAACATTGACTGATAGGGTGTACTTCGTGCGCTGCATTCGCTTCGCTCAAGCCTCTTTCAATTCCACGTACAATGGGTTAGCTCGCTGCGCTCGCCTGCCTATCTTTTATGAAGAAACATTGACTGATAGGGCGCACTTCGTGTGCTGCATTCGCTTCGCTCATGCCTCTTTCAACCCCACGGCAATGGGTTAGCTCACTGCGCTCGCCTGTCTATCTATTATCAAGAAACTTGACTGATAGGGTGCACTTCGTGCGCTGCATTCGCTTCGCTCATGCCTCTTTCAACTCCACGTGCAATGGGTTAGCTCGCTGCGCTCGCCTGTCTATCTATTATCAACAAACATTGACTGATAGGGCGCACTTTGTGCGCTGCATTCGCTTCGCTCGTTCCTCTTTCAATTCCACGTACAATGGGTTAGCTCGCTGCGCTCGCCTGTCTATCTATTATCAAGAAACATTGACTGATAGGGCGCACTTCATGCGCTGCATTCACTTCGCTCATGCCTCTTTCAATTCTACGTACAATGGATTAGCTCGCTGCATTCGCCTGTCTATCTATTATGAAGAAACATTGACTGATAGGGCGTACTTCTTGCGCTGCATTCACTTCGCTCATGCCTCTTTCAACTCCACGTACAATGGGTTAGCTCGCGGCGCTCGCCTGTCTATCTATTATCAAAAAACATTGACTGATAAGGCGCACTTCGTGCCCTGCATTCCTTCGCTCATACCTCTTTCATCTCCACGTACAATGGGTTAGCTCGCTGCGCTGCCTGTCTATCTATTATCAACAAACATTGACTGATAGGGCGCACTTCGTGCGCTGCATTCACTTCGCTCATGCCTCTTTCCACCCCACATAAAATGGGTTAGCTCGCTGCGCTCGCATGTCTATCTATTATCAAGAAACATTGACTGATAGGGTGTACTTCGTGCGCTGCATTCGCTCGCTCATGCCTCTTTCAAATCCACGTACAATGGGTTAGCTCGCTGCACTCGCCTGTCTATCTTTTATGAAGAAACTTGACTGATAGGGTGCACTTCGTGCGCTGCATTCGCTTCGCTCATGCCTCTTTCAACCCCACGCAATGGGTTAGCTCACTGCGCTCGCCCGTGTACCTATTATCAACAAACATTGACTGATAGGGCGCACTTGGTGCGCTGCATTCGCTTCACTCATGCCTCTTTCAACCCCACGTCCAATGGGTTAGCTCGCGGCGCTCGCCTGTCTATCTATTATCAACAAACATTGACTGATAGGGCGCACTTGTGCTCTGCATTGCTTCGCTCATGCCTCTTTCAACCCACGTACAATGGGTTAGCTCGCTGCGCTCGCCTGTCTATCTATTATCAAGAAACATTGACTGATAGGGTGTACTTCGTGCGCTGCATTCGCTTCGCTCAAGCCTCTTTCAATTCCACGTACAATGGGTTAGCTCGCTGCGCTCGCCTGCCTTTCTTTATGAAGAAACATTGACTGATAGGGCGCACTTCGTGCGCTGCATTCGCTTCGCTCATGCCTCTTTCAACCCCACGTCCAATGGGTTAGCTCGCGGCGCTTGCCTGTCTATCTATTATCAAAAACATTGACTGATAAGGCGCACTTCGTGCCCTGCATTCGCTTCGCTCATACCTCTTTCAACTCCACGTACAATGGGTTAGCTCGCTGCGCTCGCCTGTCTATCTATTATCAACAAACATTGACTGATAGGGCGCACTTTGTGCGCTGCATTCGCTTCGCTCATGCCTCTTTCAACCCCACGTACATTGGGTTAGCTCGCTGCGCTCGCCTGTCTATCTATTATCAAGAAACATTGACTGATAGGGTGACTTCGTGCGCTGCATTCGCTTAGCTCAGCCTCTTTCAATTCCACGCACAATGGGTTAGCTCGCTGCGTCGCCTGCCTATCCTTTATGAAGAAACATTGACTGATAGGGCGCACTTCGTGCGGTGCATTCGCTTCGCTCATGCCTCTTTCAACCCCACGTGCAATGGGTTAGCTCGCTGCGCTCGCCTGTCTATCTATTATCAACAAACATTGACTGATAGGGCGCACTTTGTGCGCTGCATTCGCTTCGCTCATGCCTCTTTCAACCCCACGTACAATGGGTTAGCTCGCTGCGCTCGCCTGTCTATCTATTATCAAGAAACATTGACTGATAGGGTGTATTTTGTGCGCTGCATTCGCTTAGCTCAAGCCTCTTTCAATTCCACGCACAATGGGTTAGCTCGCTGCGTCGCCTGCCTATCCTTTATGAAGAAACATTGACTGATAGGGCGCACTTCGTGCGCTGCATTCGCTTCGCCCATGCCTCTTTCAACCCCACGGCAATGGGTTAGCTCGCTGCGCTCGCCTGTCTATCTATTATCAAGAAACTTTGACTGATAGGGTGCACTTCGTGCGCTGCATTCGCTTCGCTCATGCCTCTTTCAACTCCACGTGCAATGGGTTAGCTCGCTGCGCTCGCCTGTCTATCTATTATCAACAAACATTGACTGATAGGGCGCACTTTGTGCACTGCATTCGCTTCGCTCATTCCTCTTTCAATTCCACGTACAATTGGTTAGCTCGCTGCGCTCGCCTGTCTATCTATTATCAAGAAACATTGACTGATAGGGCGCACTTCGTGCGCTGCATTCGCTTCGCTCATGCCTCTTTCAACCCCACGTACAATGGGTTAGCTCGCTGCGCTCGCCTGTCTATCTATTATCAAGGAACAATGACTGATAGGGTGTACTTCGTGCGCTGCATTCGCTTCGCTCATACCTCTTTCAACTCCACGTACAATGGGTTAGCTCGCTGCGCTCGCCTGTCTATCTATTATCAACAAACATTGACTGATAGGGCGCACTTTGTGCGCTGCATTCGCTTCGCTCATGCCTCTTTCAACCCCATGTACAATGGGTTAGCTCGCTGCGCTCGCCTGTCTATCTATTATCAAGAAACATTGACTGATAGGGTGTACTTCGTGCGCTGCATTCGCTTCGCTCAAGCCTCTTTCAATTCCACGTACAATGGGTTAGCTCGCTGCGCTCGCCTGCCTATCTTTTATGAAGAAACATTGACTGATAGGGCGCACTTCGTGTGCTGCATTCGCTTCGCTCATGCCTCTTTCAACCCCACGGCAATGGGTTAGCTCACTGCGCTCGCCTGTCTATCTATTATCAAGAAACTTTGACTGATAGGGTGCACTTCGTGCGCTGCATTCGCTTCGCTCATGCCTCTTTCAACTCCACGTGCAATGGGTTAGCTCGCTGCGCTCGCCTGTCTATCTATTATCAACAAACATTGACTGGAAGGGCGCACTTTGTGCGCTGCATTCGCTTCGCTCGTTCCTCTTTCAATTCCACGTACAATGGGTTAGCTCGCTGCGCTCGCCTGTCTATCTATTATCAAGAAACATTGACTGATAGGGCGCACTTCATGCGCTGCATTCACTTCGCTCATGCCTCTTTCAATTCTACGTACAATGGATTAGCTCGCTGCATTCGCCTGTCTATCTATTATGAAGAAACATTGACTGATAGGGCGTACTTCTTGCGCTGCATTCACTTCGCTCATGCCTCTTTCAACTCCACGTACAATGGGTTAGCTTGCGGCGCTCGCCTGTCTATCTATTATCAAAAAACATTGACTGATAAGGCGCACTTCGTGCCCTGCATTCCCTTCGCTCATACCTCTTTCATCTCCACGTACAATGGGTTAGCTCGCTGCGCTGGCCTGTCTATCTATTATCAACAAACATTGACTGATAGGGCGCACTTCGTGCGCTGCATTCACTTCGCTCATGCCTCTTTCCACCCCACATACAATGGGTTAGCTCGCTGCGCTCGCATGTCTATCTATTATCAAGAAACATTGACTGATAGGGTGTACTTCGTGCGCTGCATTCGCTCCGCTCATGCCTCTTTCAATTCCACGTACAATGGGTTAGCTCGCTGCACTCGCCTGTCTATCTTTTATGAAGAAACTTTGACTGATAGGGTGCACTTCGTGCGCTGCATTCGCTTCGCTCATGCCTCTTTCAACCCCACGGCAATGGGTTAGCTCACTGCGCTCGCCCGTGTACCTATTATCAACAAACATTGACTGATAGGGCGCACTTGGTGCGCTGCATTCGCTTCACTCATGCCTCTTTCAACCCCACGTCCAATGGGTTAGCTCGCGGCGCTCGCCTGTCTATCTATTATCAACAAACATTGACTGATAGGGCGCACTTTGTGCTCTGCATTTGCTTCGCTCATGCCTCTTTCAACCCCACGTACAATGGGTTAGCTCGCTGCGCTCGCCTGTCTATCTATTATCAAGAAACATTGACTGATAGGGTGTACTTCGTGCGCTGCATTCGCTTCGCTCAAGCCTCTTTCAATTCCACGTACAATGGGTTAGCTCGCTGCGCTCGCCTGCCTTTCTTTTATGAAGAAACATTGACTGATAGGGCGCACTTCGTGCGCTGCATTCGCTTCGCTCATGCCTCTTTCAACCCCACGTCCAATGGGTTAGCTCGCGGCGCTTGCCTGTCTATCTATTATCAAAAAACATTGACTGATAAGGCGCACTTCGTGCCCTGCATTCGCTTCGCTCATACCTCTTTCAACTCCACGTACAATGGGTTAGCTCGCTGCGCTCGCCTGTCTATCTACTATCAACAAACATTGACTGATAGGGCGCACTTTGTGCGCTGCATTCGCTTCGCTCATGCCTCTTTCAACCCCACGTACATTGGGTTAGCTCGCTGCGCTCGCCTGTCTATCTATTATCAAGAAACATTGACTGATAGGGTGTACTTCGTGCGCTGCATTCGCTTAGCTCAAGCCTCTTTCAATTCCACGCACAATGGGTTAGCTCGCTGCGTCGCCTGCCTATCCTTTATGAAGAAACATTGACTGATAGGGCGCACTTCGTGCGGTGCATTCGCTTCGCTCATGCCTCTTTCAACCCCCAGCAATGGGTTAGCTCGCTGCGCTCGCCTGTCTATCTATTATCAACAAACATTGACTGATAGGGCGCACTTTGTGCGCTGCATTCGCTTCGCTCATGCCTCTTTCAACCCCACGTACAATGGGTTAGCTCGCTGCGCTCGCCTGTCTATCTATTATCAAGAAACATTGACTGATAGGGTGTATTTTGTGCGCTGCATTCGCTTAGCTCAAGCCTCTTTCAATTCCACGCACAATGGGTTAGCTCGCTGCGTCGCCTGCCTATCCTTTATGAAGAAACATTGACTGATAGGGCGCACTTCGTGCGCTGCATTCGCTTCGCCCATGCCTCTTTCAACCCCACGGCAATGGGTTAGCTCGCTGCGCTCGCCTGTCTATCTATTATCAAGAAACTTTGACTGATAGGGTGCACTTCGTGCGCTGCATTCGCTTCGCTCATGCCTCTTTCAACTCCACGTGCAATGGGTTAGCTCGCTGCGCTCGCCTGTCTATCTATTATCAACAAACATTGACTGATAGGGCGCACTTTGTGCACTGCATTCGCTTCGCTCATTCCTCTTTCAATTCCACGTACAATGGGTTAGCTCACTGCGCTCGCCTGTCTATCTATTATCAAGAAACATTGACTGATTGGGCGCACTTTATGCGCTGCATTCACTTCGCTCATGCCTCTTGCAACCCCACGTGCAATGGGTTAGCTCCCTGCGCTCGCCTGTCTATCTATTATCAAGAAACATTGACTGATAGGGTGCACTTTGTGCGGTGCATTCGCTTCGCTCATACCTCTTTCAACTCCACATACAATGGGTTAGCTCGCTGCGCTTGCTTGTGGTTGGCGCACTTCGTGCTCTGCATTCGCTTACGCTCATGCCCCTGTCAGCCCCATGTACAATGGCCTAGCTTGTGCGCTGACCTGTCTATCTGTTATCAAGAAACATTGACTGATAGGGCGCACTTCATGCGCTGCATCCGCATACGCTCATGCCCCTGTCAACCCCACGTACACTGGGTTAGCTCGCTGCGCTCGGCTGGGGTTGGCGCACTTCGTGCGCTGCATTCGCTTACGCTTATGCCCCTGTCAACCCCAGGTACACTGGGTTAGCTCGCTGCATTCGCTCGCTGCATTCGCTTATGACCATGCCCCTGTTATCAAGAAGCATTGACTGATAGTATTTCAACTTGAAATACAAAAAAAACATCACCTGCGTTTTCAATTGTTTCCTACAACTCTCCAGGGGACTTTGAAACAATTTGGAGCTCTTTAAAAAGATAAGCTCGTATCCTATAATTCAGTCCTATAATACGAACGTATAATTCAGTTATCCTTTGTCTGCAAAACAATAATTTGCCCCCCATTTAAACGAGAGAAAAGGCACGGACCCTCGGACACAAAAGGTCCGTGCCTTTTGGGTACGATATGGCAATGATTGTATAACGTTTACATGGGAACGGACTCAAAAAGTTGTTGAGCTTACACGAGAACGGATCCAATTGTTGAGCATGCGCAATTGTTCAAGTTAAGGCGTGTTTTGTTGTTGTTGCTTGTAATTGCGCCAAAACGTTCTCAGAAAATGGTGAACACCAATGAAAACATTGGATCTTCTCTTGGACAGACGAAGAATCAGCCTTGTTGCTGAAAGTAATACTTGATTATAAGGCTGAAATAATGGAAGTAGGTAAAGATTGTGAAACCGACAGATCAAAGTATGAGGATCTCACAGCGAAATTCCAAGAGATAGGCTATCAGACGAGTTTCCCAAAGATAAAGACATGTTTACGAAAACGCACCAAAACTTAATCAAACAACCTGAAGACAGGTTTTCGCAGGGCAGTAGACAGTGGAAAAAGGAGTGGTGGTGGAAGAGTGGTGACTATGTTTTATGATGACTGGTATGAAATGTGGGGAGGATCACAAGCAGCCGAACAGATTGATCGTGGCTTAGAAACGAGTAAAGTGAATGAAGATGAGCCCGATGCACCCGTAACACATCTTGATCTAACAGAAGACTCAGAAAACATTCCTCCTGCCAACGCTAACAAGGATCAGGGCTGTGATATAGAATTGGAACCGTTGAAGAAAAGTGTGAAAACCATCAGAAGTTGAGAACAGTTTTTCCACCAGATGGAAATTGCTTTATTAGGTAGGGAAGAAGAGGGTAAGCAGGGTCACCCAACAAGCAACCACCTACAGCTTCTTCAGCCTCAACAATCTCTTTCTTGCAAGAAGGGATACTCTCCGTTCTCAACTTCTGATCGAGACAAGAATTAGCAAATATGCGTACATCATGGACACAACCAGTCCACTTGAATAGGACATCAATGAAGCAATATCTGAAGTCACATGTTGCTTGTATGTTGAGAGAATAGCGATGATTTCTATTGATGTAATCTGTTGGGTTTTGGGTTGGCTGTCTAATAAAGGCATGTGTACCATCCACAGCACCCAAACATTGTGCGAACCCTTGGTATTTTTGGTAATTGGATGTAAGGGACTCAACCTCCGCTTCAGTAGTTGGAAGCTTGATGTAATGTGGTCCAAGCACTTTTGTAATTACCAAACAAACCTTACAAACAACTTTTGAGACACTACTTTACGGTATTTACCCTTGTCCGATAAATAATACAAAGTTATTGCGAGCTGCTTTTGCACTGAAATAGCTTTACGCATGATGGTATCTTGCTTTGTTAAAAAGTGTCTGATCATGTCACAAAGCTTCATGAAATTTTGCTGCGACATACGGAAATTTAACGATGAATTTTTAACGATGCATCCAGTTTTCTTTCATGAACAACGTAATATAATTTCAAAGAATAAAATGACGTATAGTGTGAACATAGTCACAAGAAAACACTAGCCAAGAAGCTAACAATAGCCTATTCTTCTTGCGCGCGCGATGTTGCGTGAACAGCAACAACAACAACAACAACCTCTGAGTGCATATCACAGATTTTCTGCATTTGAAAATGGATGACGGTGGGTTTTTGAATGGCGCGAATCTTGAGGCTTTTTGGGATTTATTGGATGAAAATATGCTAAAAGAAGATAATGAACTGTTCGAACAAATTTCAGACATTGAAACAGAGGTAATTATTAGTTCTTAGAGTCTATTATCGAAGTAAATGACGATGGCGTAGGCCAATGCCTAGGCCTACTTACTGCCCTTTTCCTACATTTCGCAGTGTTTGCACGTCACCTTTACAGTTTCATGTAAATTGTTTTGCAATAACTTCATTAAAATTTATATCTATAGGACTATAAAAAAGCTAAAATATTTCTATTCTTTCAATTCTTAGGTTCCAAATGAAGAAGCAGCTAGCTTTGAGTGCTCGCAATGCGAGAAGAAGTACAAGACGAGGAACGGTTTGACGCGGCACACGAACACAAAACATCCCGCCCCTGGACAGCAGAATCCAGGCCTGGAAAAGCCCACAATTCATCCCCTGTAACTTCGTACTGCAATCAGGAGATCTGCTCAAAAACTTGCAAGCGATGAGTGTTTTCCTGAGAATTTACGAAGAACTTTCAGTGGATTTGATATCCCCCTGGAAGAATGTATTGAGTTGGACAAAATTCTGTCACCAATTTTCAAAATTTAATGGCAATGCAGAAACGTTCTTCACAAGTTATTACCAGCTGCTTTTATCAACTTCAGAGGTATTATTTGCAGGGTTAAGCAATTTTGAAACAATTTTGCTGCTGATAGAGTTGTGAAACATTTGCTTAGCTCATCTCAGTGTAATTCTAAAATTGGTCAAAGTTCTGCTGGGGCAATTTCCAATGATGAAAAGAAATTCACAAAGAGAGAAATTGATGTGTTGCAATACTTGTCCGGATATTGCTTTAGAAAAGTATTCCATAAAATTAGTGGAAGCTCCAAATTAAAGACCAATTTTGGGATACAATGCTTATCTATTTTAAAGGGAGCGAAAACAGATGAACCACAAGAACTGACTGACGTGAAAAACAGAGGAGGTCTTTGGAATGTCAACCAAAATGCCGTTAACATATTTAAACAGGTGGAACTTCATTTCTGTAAAAGACTAGATGGTTCTTTGCAACATATCGATGCAAGTAGTTTGGTCACAACATGTTTGAAGGATGCAATACTGAAGGCAAACATGTTGTGTATCATTGCCAAGGCAGACTCTGAGATCGATAAAGAAGTGGCAACTAATGTATTTGAAAGCTTGATTCACCTATTTATCAGAGTGAGATCACATTCCAAAATTTCTTTTGCGTGCCAAGCTGTCGGAGGAGTAAAAGCTCTCAGCTGATGAGACATGTATTGCCCCCATGTTTCAGCAGGACTTGACGCTCTTATTATAGCCATCCCATCGTAGATGCATGTTGCCTCGCGAGGGGGACACTCTATTACTGCTCCTGCTTGCTCAATTAGGTAATTTCTAAACTTTGCTTTGGATCCTGGCTGATACAATTTCCCATCAGGTGTTGATATTGCGAGGGGATACTTCGCTAGGCAATGCGAAAATGCTTCTCGTTTGTTGTGACACTTAGCTACAATCATACCAAGCGCCTGGCGATCTTCTTTCAGCACAGATAAGGCTTTTGCGGCCGCTTTCTTGTTCTTTTCAAGGACTGTCTTTATGGTGCTCTTCTTTATGGGCGCAAAGAAGTCTACCTTATTTGACAATACACGATCTGTGTAAAAAATGGGATGCATCTCTTTGCAAACTGACCTTGCTCTAATTAGCCCTTGCACTATTGCTGGGTCTAACTCGATCCCTGTTGATATATTGCGTGCTGGTCCTTCAAATGGGGTATGATATGTCTGCAACTTTTCAATCAAGCTCGATACTTGTTTCTCGTGCCATGCTTTTGCTCCGCTGGAGGTTTCATTGTGACCACTTGAGGTTTCGATAAGAAACCGATCCTTCACATGCCTCCTCAGCTTTGCCAGTTTATGAGAGTTTTTATAGAATTCATCAACAGTTTCCGGAGATGTACTGTAGCCATCTCTCATTGGTCCCCCACGTATTTTACTCTCACGGTTTGGGCCGATTTCTGTCACCAAATCTCCCGGAATACTTAAAAAGACACTTGCACTGAGGCTCACCCCAGGGCCATAAAGAGAAAGATCTTCGTATGCATCTGGGTCATCTGTTTTCAAATTTGACAAGAGAATATGACTATGTGTTAAGTATCGCGAATAGTTAGGGTGATTGAAGGCAAAAAGCATCGGAATTAATTGTTGCAAAGCTTGAAGATGCAGCTCCATATTTCTTTCCCTGAAGCTTGCCACAAAAGAAAGCATGGCACTGGTATCTTTCACGTAACTTCCAATTAGCTGACCCATTGTTCCACTATTCTGCAGCATTTCAGCTTTTAAACGGTCAAACTCAAGACAAGAAGTGACTTTTTTGAATGACTCTCCAGATGGGTCTGACCTCAGCACTTCCAGGTTTTTGTGTAGTGTCTGGGAAATATTAACTGTGGTCGTTTTCAACCTTAAAAGAGCCTCAAGTGATTGTTTGTGAAGACGCATAGATTGGGAGTAGTGTCGACCTTCAGCGGCTTGATCTACTGAGCCTTCTGCAATGACGTTTGCTTGACACCACCAATCACGAAATCCTAGAGCTCCGAATTGCTTGTTAAGAACTTTGAGCCACACTAAAAGAATATGAAAACCTCCCATTAGGCATTTTATTTTGTTGTACTTATCCGACTTACCCATCTCTTTCCAAATAATTTGTGACATTTTGCAGAAAACAGCTTGGTGACAGTGGACAAAAATGTGGTCCAAGCGACGACTGTCTGCTAAGTCATGTAACCAAGGTAGTACTTGCATATGCTATCATCTGGAGGATGGGGAATAGTGGGAAGGCATTCATTTCTTGACTGCGTGGTCTCAACTGATGTTACTTTCTTATTGAATGCGGTCCACGAACCAACAAACTCATCTGGAAGCTGTCTATCTTCAATGTTATCCGAGTCAAACATATCACCTTCTTGTACTTCTTTCCAGTTGTCTGATGAAGAGGCGGCCAAAGCCCATGCAATATCTGTGTCAAGTCTTCCCTCGAACTCCCTCATGCCTCTGTTTTCCTGATAGCTCCTAACAATGGGGGGACTCTTTTTCACTCCTACTTTGTAATCGCCATAGTCAATTTGATCATATTCGTCATCATTTATACGTTCATATAGAACTTCTGAGGGCTCAGACGGCTGATACTCTATTTCACCAGGCAGTGTCGGCTGATTGATTGTCCCTGTTGTATCATGGGTCGTACCCACGCCAGTTAAGGTCATCTGCCTTCCATCATTGTTATCCAGAGTTATATGAGTCAGTTTTAGTGGCTGCATGCATGGTGGGGCTGTCCTTCCTTTCAATTCTCTTGTCGTATCCTGGCCCCATTTTTTGCCTGTTTCAAGTATTGTGGTGTAACTGGGCATGACGCCAGATTTGCTTAGCAGATTTATTACCTCTTTACTGCCAGTGACTCTATGGATAACCATTCCTGATGCAAATGCGGATGGTGATGGATTTCCAGTTAAAAGCTGTTGCCAATATCCTGAAATAGACCAAACTTTATTTGCTTGCAGAGGAGGAATGACGGCAAAACCATGATCATTGTTTTTACAGGGTTTAGGGATTTAGGGACATCGCAATTACATTGTAAATTTCTTTCATTGGCTCATATTCGTCTAATTGATCAACCAAGTTCTCAAATGAAACATGGGAAGTGCACTGGTCATCATCACAGCTCTTTTTGCGTTCTATTTTACAGTGAATCATTTTCGCAAATGCTTTAGTTATGTCATCATCTCTCAGACCGTCACGGCAGATAGTGGCCAAAGAGTAATCAAGAGGATTCACATCAGTAGAATGAAGAATATTACCAGCTCCATGAATTCCCGAAGCTCTCTTGAACCCTACTTTATCTTTAAATTTATCTGATATTAAATCCTTAATTTGGCTTGTGAAGGTTTTGCGGCAATTGACTGGAACCCCATGATAAACGTATAAGCTTTGCATATCCTCCAATAAATCAGTAAGAAAGTAACAGGATTTCCGAATAATGACTTTCTTCTCGATTATTTCAAGAAACTCTTTCTCTGCGCATTGACCATTTATGGTATCTAATGGAACATTTGACTGAGAATTTGTAGGGCGAACTGTGAAAAGCGTATAACAGCTTTTGTGATACTCAAGTTCCCTCGCAAGGAGATCACCTGCTGCTTGGTGTATCCGTAATCTTTTTGCACCACTGTGCAATACAGGTTCATCTGAATTTTCGTTTGCGTCCATGACACCAAGCAACGTTGCTTCAGCTCTTGCTTCATGCAACTTCAGCAAACTTTCTTCACGGCCTCGGTATTTTTTCCTCTTTCTGTTACAAACAAAGCACTTCCTCTCGTGGTCACTTGGTGATGGAAGCGGGACGAATTTACTTCGTGTTGTTGGGATACTTGCTGCAGATGTGTTAGCAGATGTTTCCATCATCTCATCAGAAGATCTTGACATATATTCGTTCTCAGCCAGGACAGAATCCTTGAGATTCGCATCTAGTTTCTGTTGATCCCCAAAGTATTTGCGACACTGAGTATGACATTTTAACAATTTTGAATCGTCGGAGTCAAGATACCACATCAATTCGTCGTATACAAAAGGAAATTTGACTGCATATTGTAGTGGGTTTGTCACGTCTTTCCATTGTAATGCCTTTTCTTTGATTGCATCAAGCCTGGAAAGAAATGAATGATTTTCAAGATATTCGTGGTAAGCATGAAGATTTTAAGGAAATGAATTAAGTTACCAACAGTGGAATCCCGTTATAAAGAGCTCTGAAGGGAACCCAAAAACTGTTCGTTACACAGAGAGTTCATTATACCGAGAAAATTATTTCATAAGACAGAATCCAAGGGACCAGATATTTAGTTCATTATACCAGGAAGTTCGTTAAATCTGGAGTTTGTTATATCGAGATTCCAGAGTAGAACAAAATAACCTTTATATACACACCCTTTTTTTTATAATCTGTATTTTTTCAGACTATTTATTATTTCTTGGCATAAGCAGCATGTATTTGATTGAAATTCCGCTCGATTCTCAAGTGAGGCAAACGGTCTTCCTGAAGGCGAACCCATTAAGATATTGTCATATCATTTTTCTCAGTCATCCTAGAAATCAAAACAAACTGTCAACTGTGTATTCATATTTCAACAAATGTTTTTCTCAGCATGCTTGTCTCACATAAGCTAAGCAAAATTTAGGCCAGGGCATCAATTTCTGAATAAAGTAACAAAAGTTATGAAAATATAATCTAAGAAGCTTGTTTGTAAAGAGATTATTTGAGAATGTTATTACTTTGCCAGATTTTAAAAGATAATGATAAGAAAAGTTAAAAATTTCTCACCATTTGCGCTGCACTCCATTGATCAAAAGAACGCAATCAGACTTGTACAGAACTGTAAAGAAGGCACATGGAAACTATCCTCGTTTTGATGTCAAGCCTCGCAAACCTCAAAGTCTTCTACGTATGGCCATAGGAGTAATGAAGTATTAATCCTTTGAATTTACTCAAATCCAGATGGTAGACATATACTTTAATTCTTCTAAAGATAATTTTTTATAAATTTTTTATCTAAGAATGACGTCATATAGCCACGCCCTGTGCAAAATAATAAGCATAAGTGCAGAATAATATCTTAATTCGAGAAAGCCCCACAGGACAATAGCTATACAGTATCACTTCCTTTGACTTGAGACAAAAAAGCAAAAAGAAACACGATTTTCCTGATGATAAACAAATTAGAATGTTTGTTAGACCTTCACACAGCACTTTGTGAAAAAACAGCACTTTTTGATGTCGTCTTTTTTCTGTCAACCTTTGAGGAAACTTTATTCCATTTAGAAGAATTGTCAATCTTAACGTTTCCAGCGATTGGTACATTTGTAAACTGTGACTTTATTGTGTTGTCATTATACCCAACATTAAACATATTTGGGTTATCCCTTCAGTAGCCGATTGCTCGTTGTCTTCCAAAGTAATTTTCCAAATCGTCTTGGGAGAAACGGTTTGACAAAACATATTCTACACCATTATTTAACAGAAACTTTGTTAGCTCGATGAAAGAGTAGCATGTTACATGTAGACCTTGGTATGTTTGGAGAGATAAAAACATTGTCTGCCTCTCTGCTTTTGAGAATTTTCCCTTCCTTTCTCCAACAAACTTCTTCCAGTCATCCAAATATTTCAGAAATTCAAGCTCCAACCATTGAAATCTACTGTCATCCAGACACTTGTATGGTGCTAAGAAAGGTTTCTTTGTTTTGATGTGTTCTTGAGTATTTCTTACATTCAAGCAATCAAAGAACATATCAAGCTTTTGGCAAAACTCAGCTGTACCTTTTGCATCTCCTGGGCCATAAACTTTCAACACATTAGCAACAGTGGTGCTCAGAACCTGGACGGCAAGATGTACACGCATTGTAGAAAAAGGTGTCAAGTTTATATGGTCATTTGTTAGTTTGGGCATGAGTTTGAGACCACATTCTAAATCCTCATAATACAGTCTACTAATATGGTTCCACAAGATATAACTACCATTGTTCCATAATAGACGTGATGATTTTTCGTGTCCAGAGTGGTACAAATTATTTCGAGCCGTCTTCATTAAGTGTGGTGTGTCCGAAAAGAAATAAATGAACTGTCCAGCGTTGAAATGGTTTACTGTTCTATAAATCACTTCTTTTCCTGAGTTATCATCCATACCTTTGTGCATCTTGAAAAACAATCTGTTTGAAGAAGCACCATCACCAACTGCAGCCATTACATGAAGACTGCATGATTTTTCTAAGATGGCAACAGCTCTCCAAAATAGAGAGAACAACTGTGCTGCTGTATTTCCAGATGTTGAAAATGTGGCAAAGCTGAAATATAGTGGATTAACAAGGCTTTTGACCAGGAACACAAGAACATGGGTAGCAAATTCTGTGTTCTTAGACAAAACAGCATAGTTTACATCCATATCTCCCAAATCAACAAATCCGACCAGCTCTCCTGTGTTTTTGTCCCACACTAAATCTTTTTGGACCTTCATCTCGTCAAAGCAAAGGTCAATTCAAATTTTGAACCCTGTAACCCTGTAAATTTTTGTGTTGCATACTTTAAATCTGCAACAACTTATGGATTGGTTCCTCTTCTTGGTTTAATAACCTTTCTGTAGTCTCTTAGTGTCCTAAGACTTGGGAGTACTAAAACACCACTTCCTGTTTTTTCATCTAGACGCAGCTCCTTGTATGCTGATGATGACTTTGCTGCTATAAAAAGACAAAATTTTATTATCATGGGGTGATATCGTACTTGACTGGGGGATTCTTGCAAGTACTTTTGCTGCTCTTTCCAGAGCAACTTCATGAAATCAGGAATTCTCCTTTTACCACATTTTCCAAACAGTTCCCTCAGGTCGTTGCTTAACTCAGATGTTATAGGTTTTGAGGAGTTTTCAATTGCAAGCTTCATTTGTTTTAGTTCTTTTTCAAACTGCTTACAGTTCAAACGACTTTCTTTTAATGCTAACACAACCTTGCTGGGGTTAGTTGTTGTTAATGGGGCTGTGGGGGTGATTTCAATCCTTTCCTTTTTCTTCAACTGGCGAAATTCGTATTTTTCTCTTTCTGTACACTTGAAGCAGGAGCCTTGAGATAGAATCAAGATTTCACAATCTTTCACTCTTACAAACTCTTCTTGATTTGGAAATGTTTCATGTCTTTCCTTGAAACATACCTTTTTTTGGATCACGTGAATTTTCGTGTCGCAATTTCAAGCATGAAGTTCTCTCAAAAGCGGAGAAACAAAACATTCTGCATCTGCCTTTCATATTTTTGAATAGCTGTACAGTTTTCGGGCAGCAGCCATCCATAAACGTGCAACACAAATTCCAGACTTTCATCAATAAATAGTTCATATTTAGGAGGGATATGCTTTGAATCATATGTCGATATTATGCAACCTTCCTCAGTTTCATCAATTCGCAGATCTAATTTTAGCTCTTGAGCTCTGGTTATTAAGTCCTTATAATTTTTATAGCAAGGTTTGTTTTGAATGGACACAAAGTTTGATGCAGCCTCTCTCTTTAAAATGTGTCCACTTGGTCTTTCAGTTTGAACTTTCGGTGGCAATGTTTTCTCTGGCAGTTTAAATCTGGGCAAAGCCCCTTCTTTCAATGTTTTCTTTATTTCGTCTGAAATAGAAAAATAATGGTGATGAGAAAACAAAAGTCTCACAAATTTTTGGCTGTTTTGTCAGCATAGTATTGCCATAAAAATCCAGTGGTGGACCTTCTACACTACTATTTTCTTGCAGAAACCGCTTTGTTATAAAAAAAACTTGTACACATAGTAGCAAAATTTTAAAATTTCCTCTTGCTTGTTGGCATATAGACTAGAGTCCCGTGCACAAATTTCAATTTCCATCCCGATAAAAATAAGACTAAGAGCACTAAAATTTTCTAGCTCCACAAATCACCCAAAAAAATAGTTGCTACAAAATCCACTTTCCTTCGGTAAATCATAGATAAATCGACTTCTAATCGTTCGAGAAACAGCACGTAAACATCACAAACCCATAGCCATCATTGCATGTGCAAAATAATGATATGCACTCGCAAGGGTCTGGGTAAGAGCGCGGCGCTAGACAATAACATAGAACAATAGGCTATTGTTCGCTCCCAGACTACTCTTTCTTGTGACTATGGTGTGAAACAGAAAAAGACATCTCTAGCACCTTTCGATGATAAGCGCTACATACTAGATGATGGGATACGAACACTGCCATATGGACACTATTTGATCAAACAGTAATAACTACATAGAAAGTGACGTTATATAATAATTTACCATAAACTATATCTTCTTTGAACATATTGTCGAACGTATACATCATTTTGTAACTTATTATTAACATTAAAGTATCTACTTATTAACACGCTCATTGTGAGTTTTCTTGTTCTATTCAAGATCTATTAAGCTATTAATAGATCAATTAAACTAAATTCTATTAACCTATTAATTTTGTTTGTTCTATTGTTCTATTGTTAAGGTGGGCTTTCTACCAAAGGAGTCATAAAATTTCAGATTTCTGTCTTCATCAATGTAGATAGCTACCCAATGCGTACCCTTACCAGTGAAATTACCCCCATTAAAAATGAATGAACAGGGAAGTGAGTGTATATTAATGCTCTAATTTCATCCTTCCCAAAGATGCCATGGAAATATGGAAGTTTTTCCTTCCTTGCTCACAAGTTATTAATTGTAACACCATCCATGATGATTACTAATCACGGATGATGTTTTTGTGAGCATCAATTTTAATTACTCTATCAAACTCTCCTAAGATGACTATATTCAATAGAGAGTCCACAGCAGTTTCAAATTTTATGCTTATCCTAAGGTTTCCATCTCTTTTTAATAGATATTCCTCATTCTCACAATTTCCCTTTTAGTTAAATCAAAACAATAGATTGTTGATCCTTTTTTGAACTTGATAATCCATTGTTGATCCCATTTCGAGAATTGTTAAGTGTAGACCCCGGACGATTGTTAGCATCCAAATAATCATCGTCATCAAAGTTCAATCTGAGGGGAGGTGTAATCTCTTGGTTATCAACAGTTACTTGCACAGCAGAAACAGCGTTATGTTTAAAATTGAAAGGATTTCCCCCAGCTAGTCCATTATATGCAGAATTATCGACAATTCCAAAGAATAGCCTGTTTGGGATGTTCCCATTGAAAACATTATCCTGTACCCAACTAGTTGTGTTAGAAGGGATAAGATAGGTTGCCATGTGTGGCTGACAGACTGGATACATGGCCGGAGTTTTCATCAGAGTCCTTTCTATCCCTTGCAAGATAGTATTCTTAAAGGAGACCTGCAAAGGTTTGGCAAGTTGAGCTTTATTAACTATAATTGACCTGCTGAATTCAGTGGTGGTATTCATTTCTGCAGATTCGACGTATTTTTCTAGATATTGGCTCTCGAAAGTTGAAATTTAAAATATCCTCGATTTTGATCCTCACCACTTGACGTCAGAGATGAACAATCTTTTTTGGGCCTGGCTCGTGAACAGAGTATCACAAGCAAAAAAATGCATGATTGGGGCAATGTTAAGTATGTAATTGGTGACAAATCAGAACGTATTGACACTCTAGAACAAATCAAGTGTTATTGAGAAGTTATTGTTAGTGGAAACAAAATGGCTGCCGCCCGAAAGTTTGGGAGCCGATATCTAGAAAAATACGTCGAATCTGCAGGTCGTAGCATGTATATGCCGTAGCATCAATCGTGGGGTTGAAAGGGGCATAAGCGTAAGCGAATCCAGCGCACGAAGTGCGCCAACCAGAGGCGAGCGCAGCAAGCCAATCCATTGTACGTTGTGTTGACAGGGGCATGAGCGTAAGCGAAGGCTGCTCACAAAGTGTGCCCTGTCACTCGATGTATCCTAATAATAGATAGGCAGGCGAGCACAGCAAGGTAACCGTTTTTGCGTGGGGTTGAAAGGGACATGAGCATAAGCAAATGCAGCCCACAAAGTGCGCCCTGTCAGTCACATTTCTTAATAATAGATCAACAGGGTAGGGCAGCGAGGCAACCCATTCTATGTGGGTTTGAAAGGGGTATGAGCGGAGGCGAATGCAGCGCACAAAGTTTGCCCTAGCCCAGCGAGGCAACCCATTCCACGTGGGGTTGAAAGGGGCATAAGCGTAAGCGAATCCAGTGCACAAAGTGTGCCGAGCACAGGCGAGAGCTGCCAGCTAATCCATTGTACGTTGGGCTGACAGGGGCATGAGCGTAAACGAATGCAGCACGCTAAGTGCGCCCTGTCATTTAATGTTTCTTTATAATAGATAAACAGGTGGGCGCAATGAGTCAACCCATTGTACGTTGGGTTGAAGGAGGCATTAGCGCAAGCGAATGCAGCGCACAAAGTGCGCCAACCACAAGCTAGCGCAGTGAGCTAACCCATGGTACGTGGAATCGAAAGGGGCATGAGCACAAGCGAATGCAGTGCACGAAGTGTGCTCTATCACTCAATGTTTCTTGATAATACATAGGCAGGCGAACGCAGGGAGGTAACCTATTTTTCGTGGGGTTGAAAGGGGTATGAGTGTAAGGGAATACAGCGCACAAAGTGCGCCCTATCTGTTGACTACAGAGTAGTAGCATTGTTAATAATGTGTGATAACTTTGTTGTTGTTATTGTTAATGTTTGAATTTTGTACTTGTTTTGCTGTAATATTGTTCAACCTTTGATCTTGTTGTATATTCGTGCATTTGTGTTACCCTTGGGACTCGTCGTAACCACATAGGTTGTCAGGCGTGGCAAGTTCTCAGTTCAGTTTTCAGTGAAGAAGTCGAGAAGAAAGACGTTAAACTAGAGCTCTGTTTGTTTTTTGCTGCTGTGTTGTCATTAGGCCCGAGTATCGTGTTGAAAGCTACGAGGACAAACAGATAGTTTAGAGATGTTGAATTTTTGTAGAATATGGTATCTATTTGTTTGTGTATTCATACTACTTGTTCTGCATTATTTGTTTAGGGAACAACCTGTAACCAGATAATCACAGCACTGTGTGCTTCTTGCTTTGTTCCTGCTGTTGGTTCGTGGGTTATTCTTTTGGTTCGTTCGTACCCGCCTGTATCCGAATTTGCTGAGCAGCTACATCAGTTCGTATCTAATTTGCGACTATCAAGTTAGAAGTCATGGCACTATGTGGAGAAGATGGTATTAATGTTAGAAGCATGAGAAGCCTGATGAAGACCAGAGCTAATGCGAAGGGGGAGTTGACGAAAGCTGTGAACCGCGTTTTAGAAGTTTTGGTCATTGGAAAACCTTTGGAAGAAATCAGGTTGGCAGAAAACAGGCTCATCGGGACATTTGAAGACTTAAAGACGCAATTACTGACGAGGATGACATTGAAGAATGCCTGGTATATATGAAAGAAGCTGAGAAAAGATTCCTCGACGTATTGGAAAGAGTATCGGTAGTAACCCATTCTCTCACGAGATGGCCAAAGCCTCCACTGGATGATGTTGGTCCCGAAGATTCGTTTATTGAAGTCACATCACGCTCCTTTAGTTCCCTTTCCCATTCAAGAAGCTCCAATACCTCAAGGAAGTCGGGAAAAGACGTACTCCAGGACATGATGTTGAAACGCGCAAAAACAAAGGCATCCTTGCTTGCCGAAGCATCCATGCCGGAAGCGTCTCAAGACTTTGCTCGAGAAGAATTGTAATTAATTCAATGGAAGAAGGGACGGACCCTTGACACCAAACTTGCAAAGCTTGAAGCTGAAGAGCGAGTCTGCAATGATTTTGCGTTGGCAACCGGATTGCAAATACAATTCTTGGACGAATCACCCAGAAAGGAACTCGTTCAAAACTGAAAGAAGAACCTATGTTGCCCAGCATCCGCCAGCACCCAGTCCAATACAGCAACTCACTTTGAATCCATTTGCAGAACAATGGACTCCTCCTCAGCGGAATCGCAACCCTGGAAACATGTTCGAGAGCAAACGTTATCGGAGAAGAGTACCTAGGTACAATGAAGAAATTGACAGTTGCTGCCCTTCTACCGAAATCAGAATTGCATGTGTTTGATGGCAATTCATTAAAGTATTTTCTTTTTATTTGATCTTTTGAGAATAACATTGTTAGGAATGGCAATACTGATGGAGCTATTGCAGGTAAGTGAGTTCGCATTTCGCTATTGTTTTGTAAGTAATGATAGACGTTTGATTAATGTAATTATGCTTAGTAACAGAACTCGTACATTGCATTAAATGGGATATTGTAATAACAGAACCGCAAAAGCTATATTAAGCCCCCTGGGAGCTTTTTGAGTTTCTACAAGGGTGAGGGAATACAGCTATGATTGAGATACACATCGGTTTGAATCAGTTGTAGAAAATTATAATTCATAACAATTATCATGATCATGATCATTGAATTTCAGCAGAGTCGCCGATTGCCAATCAGATATTCTTTTCATAGCCTGTGCAGCAGCCCGCGCAGCCGACACACTACGTAGGCAGAGCATTGATACTTGTGATTTCAGTAGACGTTTACAACTCCTGATACAGTTCTGTTCAGGGAAGGCGAGAAGAGCGATAGAAGGATGCATTCTCCTGGAACCTCAGTATGGATACACGAAGGCGAAGCAGATCTTAGCAGAAGGCTTTGGTGACGCTTACACCGTGTCAAATTCTTGGCTGAAGAAAGTATCTGATGGTCCTGTGATAAAACCTGGTGACAGAGAAGGTTTGCAAGAACTGGCCGATGACCTCGAGATTTGCGAAATAACTCTGAAAGCGGTTGGCAGATTGACGCAAATGAAAAACGAAGACAGACTTCTGACAATTCTGGAGCAATGCCCAAACTTTGTAAAGTCTTGTTGGCAATCACGTGTTCAAGTTATCAGATCGTGTCAAAGGGAACCCAAGGCTGAAGATGTACGATGCCTTATCAGGACAGTATCAAATGAGAAGAACGACCCGGTTTTTGGTACCATTTATGGACAGTGTAAACACAGATCAGTCTTTCAGAAATACCCAGAGCAGAATGCTCAGTTCAGTGAATGCACAGCAGAACCTGAATTTTAGTATCCAGACGAATGACAGAAGACCAACTTTCAGTCCAAAGAACGTGGGATGTTACTTCTGCGAGAAAAACTACAATCTGATTAACTGTTATAAATTCAAGAAGAAAAGCGGAGAGGAAATTTTCAACTTCATCTGCTCAAAGAAGCTCTGTGATAAATGCCTGTCGTCCTACCATTTTTCAGCTGGATGCAAACAAAGAAGAGATTGCTCACTCCTGGATTGTGATATATGCCGTAAACATCTAACAGCAATACACGACTCTGTGATGGCATATGAGAAAAAACGCAAGGACGAGTGGAGAAAGAATACCCAGAGTAATTTGAACTAGGGGTCATCACTCGCTTCGCTCGTTCGCCCCAGCCCAGCACAAAGCTATCACCTGTGTTCTCAATTGTTTCCTGTAATTTTCCAGAGGTCTCTGAAACAATTAGCAAGTCTTTACAAAGATAATTCAGGTCGTAAAACACTTTGAAAGTTATCCTTTGTGTTCAAAACAAAAACACGCGTCTTCTGCAAAAGTACCTGCTGTTCGACCCGAGGGCAAATTTGCATGATAACGAAATACGCGTGACTGTTCACGTGAAGTCGCAAAAGAGCCAATCAAATTACAGCAAAAGGCGAAACAGGTCACATGAACAGCGAATACTCTGTTCGAAAATGGAGTTCGGGACGCGAATTTGGAAGTTTCGCCAGCGTAAACCATAGTTTTTTCGTGATAGCACAATTAGCAGAATAATTAGTGGAATAATTCAAAATTTCAGGAGAAAATCGAAAAACAAAATCCATTACCCTGGTTAAAGTAGTAAACTAAACATTCAGTGTGAATTTCATTGCCATATACTCTCATACAAAAAAGCCTTTGTGATCACACGGTTCGCCGTTTCGGCCCATTGTTTTGGGGCGTTTGACCTATTGTTTCGGGTCGAATCTATTGTTTTTAACAAGAAAGTGCGTCATCACGTGACCTCCGCAGAATAGTAATATTAGATGAGTCCAATGAAACTTTGTCGGAGTAACTACCTGTGATGAACAGAGGCGAGTTAACAAGGGGTTGCCGATAGTACCCCTGAAGGTAAAAGGAGCAGAAAGTGACAAGGTAATCAAGACCTATGCCCTTCTTGACAGTGGATCCACTGTAACCTTTTGTAGTGAAGTCCTTCTGAAAGAACTTGGTGTGACTGGAACGAAATATCAAACATCTGTTGTTACTATCAGTGGCGTTGATGCAAATTACCAGACGTCAGTAGTCAGCTTAGAAGTGATGAACCTTGAGGAGACGCAATGTCTTCAAATGCCCAATGTATTTTCCACAAAGAAGATGAATATCTCGAAATCAGCACTTGCCTGTCAAGAAGACGTAATCAGATGGCCCCATTTGAATGGAATCATGCTGCCGGATGAAATTTTTGATGGTGAGGTAAACTTGTTAATTGGAGTGGATGTGCCAGATGCGTTGCAGCCAGAAGAAATGCGGAAAAATGAAAACGGTGGCCCATATGCAATAAAGACGATGTTTGGTTGGACTCTCAATGGCCCAATCGGCTTTTCCTACAACCATGGTGATGAATGCTTCCTCTCTGATTCTGTTGCATCTGATGACAAGCTCTATGATCAGTTGAAGAGGTACTTCAACCAAGAGTTTGGAGAGTCGAATGTTGACAGCCAGAAAACCATGTCAGTGGAAGATTGCAGAGCACTTACAGTATTTAAAGAGTCGATACAGTTACATGATGGCCATTGTAATGTTTCAATCCCGTGGAAAAGAAATCCTCCCGACCTGCCGAAAAACCGAAGACTGGCCCAGAAGCGGTTGGAATACCTGAAAAATCGTCTGCAAGAAGATCCAAGTTTGAAACAGAAATACACCACATTCAATGACGATTTATTTGAAAAGAGTTATGCAAGACAGGTCCCGGAAAAAGAAATCGATTTGAACAATGGAAAACTATGGTACCTGCCCCACCATAGTGTGACGCATCCAAAGAAGCCAGACAAAGTGAGGATCGTGTTTGACTGTGCTGCAAAGTTCAAGAATGTTTCATTCAACGATAAAGTCCTTCAAGGTCCTGACTTGACAAATTCCCTAATTGGTGTACTTTGCACATTCAGAAACAAACCCATAGACCTTATTGCCGATGTTGAAGCAATGTTCCATCAGGTGAGAGTGGCCTCTGACGATGTCAATGCGTTGAGATTCTTTTGGTACCCAGGCGGTGATTTAGCACTGGAGCCTGTTGAATATAAAATGATGGTTCATTTATTTGGAGGAGTATGGTCTCCCAGCTGTGCAACATTTGCCATGCAGAAAGTCACTGAAGATAATGCAAGTTTGTCTGCTGATGAAGTCAGGCGAGCAGTACGACGAAATTTCTATGTTAATGACCTACTTATTTCTGTAAACGATGCAGAAGAAGCAGCCAGAATACAGGAGCAGCTCACTGATCTGTTGGGCAAAGGTGGATTTCATCTGACCAAATGGGTCAGCAATTCCAGAGAGGTTTTGGACACAATACCAGAAAGCGAAAGGTCAAAGGAGTTGAAGAATGTATGTTCATCTTGAAGATGACAAACTTCTGATTCAAAGATCTCTCGGGTTGGAATGGGATGTAGAAACTGACAGATTCACCTTCAATATCAGCATGAAAGAAGTTCCACCAACCAGAAGAGGAATGCTGAGTAAGATTTCCTCTCTTTATGACCCACTTGGGTTCGTTTCACCGTACATTCTGAAGGCGAAGATAATCCTGCAGAGATTATGCAAGAACGAAGTTGGCTGCGATGAACAAGTATCAGGTCTCAATCTCGAGGAATGGCAGTCCTGGCTAGACGATCTCAAAAAATTAGAGCACTTGGAAGTACAGAGATGCTATACGGATACAGGCATTGGCAGTTCAGCAACAAATCAGCTTCATCATTTCAGTGATGCATCCGAAGTGGGATATGGCGTCGTAACGTACCTGAGAACAGTAAAAAAAACCAACGATGTGACATGCTCCTTTATTCTTGCGAAGTCGAGGTTAACCCCCCTGAAGAGAATGACAATTGCAAGATTGGAACTGGCCGCTGCAACTCTTGCTGTTAAACTGGATGCAATGCTGAAAAGGGAACTAGACATGGAACTCATTGAATCGACTTTCTGGACAGATAGCACAACCATACTTTGTTACATAAGAAATGAAAGCAGAAGATTCAATATGTATGTTGGAAACCAAATTGCAGTGATACATGATGGATCAGATCCACCACAGTGGCGATACGTTGACGCAAGCTCCAATGTGGCAGATGATGCATCCAGGCGACGCAGTGCAGATGGTTTGATATGCAGTTGCAGATGGTTACATTGTCCAGAGTTTCTATACAAAGAGCAGCAATATTGGCCGAAAAACGTTTCCCCACAAGATTTGTCCGAAGATGATGTCAAAGTTAAGAAGATCTTGCAGACGCATTCAGTGCAGATCAGCGCATCCAATGATATGACTGACCAGATATTTTGCAAGTTCTCCAACTGGATTGCTTTAAAGAAGCCCGTGGCTTGGTTGTTAAGATATAAATGTTGACTGACAGCGGAAGAGATGCGGGAAGCCGAATGTGCAATTGCGATATCTGTACAAAATGAATGCTTTGGGGATGAGTTAAAGCTATTACAGTCTCAACAGAAGTCAGTATGAAGTTCACGTTCTCTGTCCAGACTAGATCCAGTCATCATTGATGGCATATTAAGTGTTGGCGGCCGACTCAGCAATGCTCCGTATAGAAGTCGTGAGGCAAAGCATCAGATTATTCTTCCCGAAGCATCACGTAAGCGATCTCATCATTCAACATTATCACCAGAGCTCTGGAAACTTCGGGCAAGAGAATGTTTTGGCGTGTATTGGAGAAACGGTTTGCATCATCCAGGCAGGACCACCAGTGCGTCGTATTATCAGAAGTTGCTTCGACTGTAAGCGTCGATGTGGAAATCCTGGCAAGCAGAAGATGGCGGATTTGCCCGAAGATAGAGTAACCTCAGATAAACCACAATTTTCCTTTGCTGGAATTGATTGTTTCGGGCCGTTTATGGTCAAGCGAGGAGGATGTATGGCAAAGAGATGGGGAGTCATATTTACTTGCCTTTCCATAAGAGTGATTCATCTTGAAATTGTTTACAGTATGGACACAGGTTCATTTATAAATGCCATCAGAAGATTCATTTTGAGATGCGGAAATCCAGAAGAAATATGTTGTGACGATGGCTCCAACTTCAGAAGTGGTGAAAAAGAACTCAGAATCGCAATGCAGCAATGGAATCAGATTCAAGTGCACGAATTTCTCCTTCAGAATGATATAAAGTGGATTTTCAACCTTCCAATGGCCTCACACATGGGTGCTGCATGGGAGTGTGCAATAAGATCTGTAAGACGAGTTTTCAATGCAATTTTGAAAAATCAGATGGTCGACGATGAAGGTTTACAAACCCTTTTCTGTGAAGTTGAAGCAATACTGAATGCAAGACCGCTCACTAAGGTATCAGACGATCCCAAAGATTTCAATGCAATAACTCCAAATCATTTGCTGCTCCTAAGATCCAATCAAACCTTCCCACCTGGTGTTTTTACAAGTAAGGAGTCGTATAGCAAGAGAAGATGGAAGCAGATTCAGTACATGGCTGACCTTTTCTGGAAAAGATGGACGAAGGAATATCTACCGACTCTGCAATTATCTACCGAACGCAATCTGAAAGAGAATGATTTGGTGCTCATCATGGAACAAACGCATAACAGAAATCAATGGCCTTTGGGAAGAGTAGTGGAAGCATATGAAGGAAGAGATGGACTTGTCCGATCAGCAAAAGTGAAGACCATGAATTCGGAATATAGAAGACCTGTGAGAAAGTTATGTTTGCTAGAAGCTGCAGATGGCGATTCAACATAAACTTTAATGAAGAAATAAGCAGACTTATGGCCTGTTTGAGGGCGGGTATGTTGACTACAGAATAGTAGCTTTGTTAATAATGTGTCGTAACTTTGTTGTTGTTGTTGTTAATGTTCTTAATGTTAATTGAACTTTGTACTTATTTTGCTGTAATATCGTTTGACTTTTGATCTTGTTGTATATTCGTGCATTTGTGTTACCCTTGGGACTTGTTGTAGCCAGATAGGTTGTCAAGCGTGGCAAGTTCTCAGTTCAGTTTTCAGTGAAGAAGTCGAGAAGAAAGACGTTAAACTAGAGCTTTGTTGGTTTTTTACTGCTGTGTTGTCATTAGGCCCAAGTATCTTGTTGAAAGCTACGAGGACAAACAAATAGTAAGTTTATAGATATTGCTTTTTGTAGAATATAGGATCTATTTGTTTGTTTATTTATATTAATTTTTCTGCATTATTTGTTTAGCGAACAACCTATAACCAGATAATTACAGCACTGTGTGTTTCTTGCTTTGTTCCTGCTGTTGGTTCGTGGGCTAGTCTGTTGGTTCGTTCTTACCCCTCCGTAGCCGAATTTGCTGTGCAGCTACACTATCAGTCACATTTCTTGATAATAGATAGACAAGGTAGCACAGCGAGGCAACCCATTCTACGTGGGTTTGAAAGGGGCATAAGTGTAAACGAATGCAGTGCACAAAGTGCGCCCTAGCGCAGCGAGGCAACCCATTCCACGTGGGGTTGAAACATAGAATTAAGAGGACTAGAATGAGTGCTGGGTCACATGAAGTGTAATAACCATTGAAAGCCAGGATGGTAGCAACAAGTTACCAAAAAACACCCGGGAACTTGTTCCGCAGTACATATTGCACTAAACAATACCTTTTGTAATCGTACCTTTTCTCTCGAACTGAGCGCGTTTTTTGAATTTGTCTGATAACGACATATAGAACAATGGTTGTTCCTTGTGCTGCGATGGATGCCAAAGAACAAGTTATCACGGGGCCAGAATAACTTAACATTTCACCTGTAAGTTTTTGGCCTACTTCTCCTTGTCATTGCTTGTCATGACCTACACTTGCCTACACTACACTTAGGCCACACCACAGTTAATGAAACATCCACTTGACGATCATGTATTGTTTTTAAATGCACATGGGTTTTCATATGTGCAAAATTTTCAATTTTTGATAGCTTCCCTGTCAAAAACAAATTGCTACTGAAGAGATGGTTGATTGCAATGCGGTGGGAAAATTTAATTTCCTGGCACACTTAAAAAGAAAAGTCAGAAGAAAAGGTCAACCATTAAGAGGTGTAGTGCACCTATTGTTGCAACTTCTCCAAATCTACCAGCCCTGATCCCAAGAAAATCAAACTGGATCATTCGTATGCATCAGCACTTTTATCACCAAGAAAAATAAAAGATAAATATAAAAAAAATTAGCACATAAAAATAAAGTAACAAATAAGTTAAGAGTAGGAAACATTAGAGAAGCCAAGTCCATACGAAATCTTATGCAAAAGTTAAAAAGTCTGAAATTGTTATCAGAGGAGAATGCAATGTCCATTAATGATAACTTTGGTCACATGGCAACTGACCTTTTCCGTAATGAAGCAAAAAATGTTGGAAAACATTCAGGTTCTCGATATTCGGCAGATGTTAAAGAATTTGCCATTTCTTTTCATTATTACAGCCCCAGGGCATATATGTATGTACGAAAGTACTTGAACTTGCCACATCCTGCTACAATAAGGTTGTGGTCTGTTAATGTACAGTGTGAGCCAGGATTTTTGTCCAAAACACTTGATTTTGTGGAAACCAAGGTGAAGGATGGCGAAAAAGACTGTGTGATCATGTTGGATGAGATGTCCATAAAGAGCCAGCTGCTGTGGGATAAAAAATGCAAAATTTACAGGCAATGTTGATTATGGCGCATTAAAAGCTGAGCCAAATGATTCCATAGCAAAGAACACACTTGTCATAATGGTATCCGGTTTGCAAACACCATGGTATGTGCCAATCGCTTATTTCTTAACCAACAACATTAATGGGGATATTCAGAAACAGCTAATCTATGAAGCAATAAGCCTCCTCACTGAAAAAGGAGCCAAGATTCATACTGTTATTTTTGATGGTGCATCGAAAAACATCACCATGGCTGCAAAACCTGGGTGTGATGTCAGCAAACTTGAATTCAAATTCCCTCATCCTACAAAGCAATATGAGAAAATTCATGTCATTCTCGACATTTGTCATATGCTGAAACTAGCACGGAATGCATTTGCAAACATTGGTGTGTTTTATACTGCGAGTGGAAAAGGAATAGCATGGGATTACATAGCTAATTTGTATGATGTACAGAAAACAGATATTTTGAATATTGCTAATAAACTTACCAGCAAACATATTCAATGGCAAAATCATAAAATGAAGGTTTCTGTTGCAGCACAAACACTGAGTAACTCTGTTGCTGCGGCAATAACATTTCTAAGAAGATTGAAAGTAGCCGAATTCAAAGATAGTGAAGAAACCAGCCACTTCATTCAACTTATTAATATTTTGTTTGACATTCTGAATTCCAAAAGTAAATTTGGAAAGCATACTAAGAGCCCAATAACATCTGACAATATAGATGAAATCGAATCCTACATTAAAAGCAGCATTGAGTATTTAAAGCATCTGAAAGATGCGGCTGGAGTGCAAATTATCAAGGGCCAAAGGAAGACGTTTGTGAAAGGCTTTGCAGTATCTGCTTTTTCTCTTCTTTCTATTTGTAAAACATTGCTGGAAAGATCAGAAGTGCGATTTCAATACATTTTGACGTATCGCTTCTCACAAGACCACATTGAGATGTTTTTTCAAAAATTCGCAGTCGCTTTGGGTGGAACAACAGCCCTAATGTCCTTCAGTTCAAATATGCTTTGAGGCAGTTGCTTTTAAAAAACAAAATCGAATCAACGTCCACAGCTAACTGTGTAGATGTCACTGATGTAAACAGTGTTGTTGAGCCAAATAGTGTCGATGCAAGTATCTCAGAAATGTTGCTTTCCACAAATGAATGGAGACCTGATGTCCTGTTTTATATTGCTGGATATATAGTTAAAAAGATCAAAGAATCTTCAGATTGTCCTGAGTGTGTTGTAGCACTTTACGAAGATTGCAACATGGCAAATGAACATGCTTACACTTGTTCTTCTCTTATATCCTGCAAAAGATATGGAAAATTGTTTATTCCATCTAATTCGGTATTCAAAATAGTGCAACATGTTGACAAAGTTGCAAGAACTCATGTTGGTAACTGGCAATATATTTCAAAGGAAATGAACACAAAAATAACGATGTTGGTTCTACAAGAAACGAGAACGAACACATTTCAATCATTACAGGAGCATTCTCTGCAAAGTCATGTAATCGATAACAAGCTGAGAGACGATGATATTACAGTTTTAATTAAATTAATAGTTAAACATTATCAAATCCTTCTTTATTACCAGTTTGGTAAAGTTTACACTGAGAGAGTCATGAAACAAAGCAAAGCTTCGCGTAGGAATAAATTGACCAAAGAGATTCTGTTTTACAACGAATAAGTAACGATTTAAAAACTCCATGAGGTAACGCTGATTGCCGGGCGGCGGTTAAGTAACCTGGTCTGGTGTGGTTCCAAACTGATGGAGGAAATGCCATCTGCATTCATAAACAGATCGGATTTTGTATTATAGCTAGTTGTTAAATTTTAAATAATATAAATAATAAAAACCTTAAGTGTATTAAACATTAGTCCCTAGTTTATTATAATATATATTAGCATTAAGTATTTTGTATAACAAAATAGGGGAGTTCTGTGATCATTCGGGTTGGAAATCAGAAATCAACCTACCTACTTGTTTTGTTCATGTGTGGCCATTCTTTGTTTGCGATTGCTTGGTTTTCATCAGGTTTGCAGTTTTTCTTACTTTACTATGCTTTACTTGAGCGACATATCTATCACATATTAACGCAAATCTTATCATCACTAGACCTTCCACTACCTTATCATTTCAGAATAAAAGTAAAGTACAAACGTTGGCTAGGCCAAACTTCAGTCCAAAAGTGAGTCACCAAAGGGCTTTATTCACTTAAAATTACTTCAATCTCATTAACAAATAATCGCAAACATTATTTACCTTTACGTGGGATAAATTTTACACACCATTGAAACTAGTGCCAACCAGATACATGGATATCTATTAATTAATATCGCTATCACAGGCATTATGCGTGACATTGTAAACAACTTTTCTGGAACTTGTTGCTAACATCTTTGTCCCCCATACATGTTACACCAAATCCTGAAGTAGAACAATAGACTGCGCATTCTAGTCCTTTTAATTCTATGGGTTGAAAGGGGCATAAACGTAAGCGAATGCAGCGCAAAGTGCACCAACCACAGGCGAGCGCAGTGAGCTAACCTATTGTACGTTGGGTTGAAAGGGGCATGAGCGTAAGCAAATGCAGCGCACGAAGTGCGCCAACCACATTACATTTTTTCACTTGCCCCCCTTCGGGAAGCGAGCGTACGCGAGCGCCCCCGGCTAGTATCCATATAATCTAGCAGTGGCGTCACTGTAGATGTTAATAAATGTTTTAGGAGACGATGGCATAATTTGTTGCATGAGATATCGGATTTAACTTCTATCTCTTGGATTTTTAAATAGAACTTCATATTGGGTGCTCAGGGCAAGATTTCTCATTTCACTACCTCTCGGAAATGGATTCTGCATCATAACAATTACGTTTATGTTAAGGTGAGACATACCCTTTGTGGATAACTTGCCAAGATCTTTAAAATTTCTCAATACGTTAAAATAGTTCTGGTTGTTTGTCCCAAAGATCCACCACAGGTGCTGATATTGTCTACCATTATCAATAATCGTGCTAAAGCTTTTTAGTAGGTTTTCCACCCAAGTCATATTACCACTTCCACTAACACCAGATAATGTTAGGGAAAAAGGTGCTTTGAATCTCAGATCATAAGTCATGTTTACAATAGATTTCAACTAACACCATACTCCTTATATAACATCATCTCAACTATATAATAATTAGTAAAAATATATATATAGCAATATTTGAACTTCTACAATAGTAACATGTAAACTTTTTCTTTCAAGGTCCAAGGTAAACACTGATTAATGTTCAAGGTAACATTGGTTCGCATACTCTCAAAACCATCTTGCTTAGAGTTTGTAATAAGTATCTTGATCTTTCAGAGGCGGTAAATTCTTTACCTAGCATGCCATTATACAATCTTTCAAGCTGACCATCATCTTTTGAATGGAATGACTGTTTATGCTTCCTCAATTCTTCAAGCATAGCTTTTTTAAATGATTCCTTTCCCTCATCTAACATGTTTTTATTTGCATAATCAATATGGAATGTTATAAATTTGAATGCATACAGTGCCAGCCATACAGTCTGCATTATGTTAAATATAAGGATCAATAATAATACAGGAGACTCGAAACACTTCTTGCAATACTCCTTTGCTTTTCCTGAAATTTAATTCAGGAGGATTGCTTAATATGCATCGTCAATTTGCTCGTTTGACTTTATGTCAGATGATCTTTTCGTTTTGGATAGTTTAACTCCCAGCACATCATCAGATGGTTCCTTTCTTTTGAGTGAAAGTGGTTTCAAGTCTTTACCATTGGTACTTCGAAATATACCAAATTCGAACAGCCTTTATCATCGCTTCATTGAGATTGACACCGGTCTTGGTTGGTTTCTCACCTTTCCACCTTATTGCACTCAGACAAAATTGCTGCAGCATCTCCATGTTTTTAAATGTAAATTTCCATCTTAATCACATCATCCCTAGCAGTACCTGCGTACTTTTCTAAAACTTCTGTGTATACTCCCGAGTCCGGAATAGATGGGGGGTCTGGAATAAACGAGGGGGAGGGAAAAATTCCCAAATCATAAAGAACGGGGTGGATGGTTAGTAGTCCCTTTAAATTGGAAACAGAAGGAAACAGAACTTACGAGCGCAACATGTGATATGTTTTTTCGTAGTGTTTTTAAATTGTGGTTTTTGAACACAATTTTTGAAGGTAATTGCTATGTTTGAGTTTCACAAGTAAATTCTTAAACCCAAAAATAGCCAATTTCTTCAAAAAAGGTTGCTTCGAATTTATAAACAAAATCAAAATCATCAGTCCTCAAGTATCTTGTTACAGAAGCCTCAAAAATAATAAACGGGGGGGGGGGGGTCTGGAATAAGGATGTCCTGGGTGGATTTTTTCCAAAAAATTAATAAGCAGGGGGGGGGTACGTTTATTCTGGACTCGAGAGTAGCGATAGAAACTTTGTTGTTACTCTGGCATATTGCTTTGATGTAACATTCACTTTCCTTGATTCCAATAGACTTTCTGAGTCCTTCCCTTCAAATTCAATCTGTCCATCCTTATTCACAATAAGTTGGTCTTTGATTACAATAATCAAAGGGTTGAATCCTGTTGATGAGAGCCGAATGTTCTTGATGAAAATCTTTCCTTTATTGTTCACTTCTACAATTAGAGCATGTTTCTCAGGAAATTTTTTTATGTAGAAGGAGGCGGCTGCAGTTAGGTCATCATCGCTGGTTCTGTGAATTGTGAATTATTCTTGAGCTCTTATCTCTGACGACTTCTGACTGAAATAAGCTCCCATTTGAGATTCTCGCATTTTATCCTTTTCCAAAATCTATTTTTAGAAACATTACATTATTCAAATGTTGATGCCGCCTTTCGAATGATGATGTAATCATTAACCAATCAACAGTCAATTACAATTTTCTGGGCCGAGGTTGTGTGACGTAGATGCCGGAACGAAGTCAACTTCTCTCTTTGGCTTCGGCATGGAAAAGTCAACATCGCATCCGGTTTTCTCACTTGTTTTCAATGATAAATACATTTTTGCAAATCCTTTCTAAACTATTATAACCAAGCCTTTCCACATCTCTGTTTATAATTTCTACACATTTCGACATTTTCAAGACCTGGAAATTGACCCCCAAACATACATACATACATACAAATTTATTTTATATGTAGGTTATTTTACTGGCAGCTAGGCAAGCTGATGTGGACCTCCTGTCTAACTAAGATAAATTAAAGTAAATTAACTAGAGTAAAGAGCTACAGTAAAGTTAATATTACCTATTGAAGTTCTACTAAAGTTGAAAAAAAATAAAATCAGTGTCTTTGTTTAAAATTTGTCCCGTTCCTTACGTGAATAAGATCGCATTTATCTTCTTTCGCTCATATTTAAGATGTTTTTTGAATGTATCAATATAATTTTCATTTCTTTCTTTAATGAATTCCACAACGCAGGCCCTCTGAAGCAAATTGAGTTTCTGCCAACTTCTGTGCGGTATCTTGGAGTCCTGAGTGTATGATCCAACCGGCTACTGTGTCTTTCCGTTTTAATTTCAAAAAGGGTATCGAACGAATCTGGTAAATTTTCTAGATTGTACTTTTGCATAAATATCAAAATTCGTCTTTTATATTGGTAGTTCAAGGAGTCCCATTTTGATACATTGAACACTTCAGTGTCTTTCACGATTGATGGAATTCTTTTAATTACTCTTGCAGCTTGTACATGGATATTTTCTAATTCTTCAAATAGGGATTCGCTACATGTACCCCATGCAGCTATTGCATATTCAACGGTCGGTATTACTGTTGTGAAGTAGATTTCTTCAAGGAAATACTGTGACTTCAGATTTTTTCACTTTTTAACTTTTGCACCAAATGATTTACATATCGATTTAATCTGTGGTTTCCATGACAGTTTCCTGTTGATTAGAACACCAAGACATTCAGATGTGTGCACATACTCTATCGTCTGATCTCCGAGGTAAAGGTCATTCAGGGGGCCAATGAATTTGTGCCTGTTAAATATCATGGCTTTCGTTTTCTTAGGGTGAATAGTTAGCCTATTTTTGGTGCACCATTGGTGTACTTCTATCAGCATTGTCTGCAGATCTCAGCAAACTTCGTTCATGGTACTGCCAGCACAATATGCGGTGGCATCATCAGCATACATCTGAACTTGACCTTTACTGAGGGCTTCTGGGAAGTCATCTACATACATCGAGAACAATCTAGGCCCCAGAAGTGAGCCTTGAGGTACTCCACACTCAATTTTCCTCATTGCTGAGGTGCTTCTGTCAATCTCCGTGAACTGAAATCTATTCTTCAGATAATCTTGAATTGTCAGCGCTAAATTTCCGGAGCACCCTGGTTGCTGAAGCTTGTGCTGCAAAATGGTGTGTGTCCACTGTGTCAAACGCTTTTCAAAAATCGATGAACAACACGCCTACAAATTTCCCTTGGTCCAAAAGTTTTTTCCAAGTCTCTGTGAGATAAACGAGCATCATTTCAGTAGATATGCCTTTTTATATCCCCATTGATGCGGATTCGGAGAGGGTTCAGAGTGACTATCTACATTGGTGCATATAACGCTCTTGATAATTTTACCAGGTGTGGATAGCATGATGAGATAATTTTAATAATTTTACCTCGCGGAATGAAAAAACTGCTATCTATTCATCACTCCATGTTGCCGGCATTCTCTCAGTAATCCTTGTCCAATAATCTTTGCATGCAAAAAGAATGTGTGGAAGGGTATCGTTTGCATAAAGTTGAGAAATTGTGTTTTGCTATGTGTTGGACTGTATTTCAAGCATTTGGTATAGTATTACTTGTTATTCGGGCCTGTGTTACTGATGTATAATGCCGGATCGATGTGTCATAGCTAACTGCTCAAGCACAAATAGCCCTGTGCACACTGCCGAGAGTATTTCTGTGCACAAAATCCCATATTTTGGCGATGAGAGACCAATTGCAAAGCATCGGCGTAAATTGTGGGTAAATCTTTTTCAGGCCAAGAGACCGAAATGGGTGTCCACAAAGCTCTGTTATTTGTTCTGAGCATTTTAACGATGCTGATTTCCAGTACCCAATACATAATTGCAGTGCTGAGGAATGCGAAGGTGGCGAGGGGATAGGATTGATCGTATCGTAGAGTAAAGCAGACCGATGAAGGAGAACCTGATGCACTTGATCCTTTGGCTGAGAACTCTAAAGCTATGAAAGAGATGTGAGCGAGAAAAGAAATGTCGAAAGAGAACTTTCTGGGCAATTAACTGGATCTGAACTATTATCTTTCTGTTGTTGATGAAGTAAAAGTGTATCAAAATTCTATACGTAATATGATTTAGGCCATATGCATCTGTCGTGTAGGTCAACCTTCGTGGTTGAAGAAACTTGAAACAATTCGATTTTCATTGGATACTGCAAGTGTTGAAAATGTGCAACACAATTCTTTATTACTACACATGAATTTCGTTATTGCACCGAAATTGATGGTTGCATGCTGGCATTTCCATTTCCCTGTGTCTGCTTCGCAGCAGCCAATATGAAAGGCGCACTCGCAGAGAACTCACTGGCGAAGCATTGCATGGAGAACGCACCATGGAAGAAAAAATGTTACCAAATAGGTATTGATTTTATCCACTTCAATCTTTACTTTCTTGTTTCAATACTGTTTTAATTTACCCAAATTCCTTTACTAAGGTTTTTCTTGCATTGTTAGCTTTCATATTGCTGCGGAGGAAGAATGCGAAACTTCCGATCCGAAGCGTGGAAATTCTGGCCTACTGGAAGAACTACGCTCCGTACAAAATGATAATTTTTCCCGGTTAGAAGGGGTTCTAACCGGTTCCCTTTTGGGACTCCAAAAAACCCTTTCTGAGTTGATAATACCCCTTGCTACTCTTAGCAAGAGTAGTTTAAAACGACCCTGTCCTGAATCTGATGCAGCATCAGAATCACCAGGGCCTTCAATTAAAGCAACCAAGCCCAGTGCCAGAGGTTGTTCAAAATATAATCCCAGTGCGATTGCAACAGGGAATAATGCCGGCCCTGCTAATAGGACCAGTGTCGCTACTATTAGCAAAAATGCAGCCTCACATACCCTGTCTAGACCTGAAGATCCTCTGGAACCGGAGTTAGACTATAATGAGAATTCAGGTGAGTACTCAGATGATGATATTAGCATCCCTGAACAGGACAGTTTGGATGCAGATGTCCAAGCCCTTCTCACAGACCAAACTAAGGTCAATGTTGAGGATAATGACTCTCTGCTAACTCAGATTCAGGAGGACCTGCTGATTGAGGCTGACACTACAGACGCAGTCAACGAAAAACTGGCTGGCATTATATTGGGACTGTGGGGTCAGAAATTGGCACCTGAAAAACTTAAGTCTAGACTGAATAAGTTTTTAAAGCCACAGAATTGTGACATTTTTGTTCCAAAATGTAACAAGGACATTTGGTCTGACAAAATTGATACCATGGCTAGACAATTTGACCTCGCAATGCAAAAGGTACAAAACATGATTTTGCACTCTACTTTTGGGATAATTGCCATCTCAGACAAAGCCTTGCAGCTTAAATCCCAAGAGTCCTCAGAGATAGCAAGCATGTCCATTGACCTGGCTGCTATTCTCACTAATGCTATGCATGAGATTAACCAAATGCGTAGGGATAACATGAAGCCAAAATTGGGTACTCTTGCCAAACTTGCAAATGATGTTTCCCCTAATGCCCCTTTACTATTTGGATCTGAAGAAGACCTCAGCAATAGGATTTCTAAAATAACGGCCACTAATACTGCCATGGCCAAAAGCTCCAAAGGGAAATTCTCAAAAAACTTCAAGACCCCCCCCCATATCACTCCCGATATGGGATGAGGGGTCAGAGAGGGGGGAGATCCAAGGGAAGGCCGAACCGCAGACCATTCAGGAGACAAAATTACAATGGCCAAAACTAGATAAAACAGTAAGTTACACATTTGATCTAAACTTACATTTTGATATTGCAAAACTTAAGTCTGATATTGCAAACTACAAAGCCGGTAATATACAAAATTTTAGTTCTGCTTGGGCAGAGATTTCTCCAAATGCATACATTATGCAGATTGTTAAACAGGGGCTCACCATTGACTTCATTGACAACATGCCACCTAATACTAATAACATCAAACAATGTGTTTTTGCACCCAGCGAGGTTTGCTTGATTGATCTTGAAATATATAAATTGCTCAAGAAAGGTGTCATATTCGAAAGTCCTCGGTGTGCTGGGGATTTTCTCTCCAGTATTTTCACCAGGCCTAAAAAAGATGGAACTCGCCGCATGATTCTTAACCTTAGTGATCTAAATGAATATGTTGTTTATCAACATTTCAAAATGGAATCATTGCATGATGTCCAAAACATTATTAAACCCAATGTTTGGATGGCCTAAAAGATGCTTTTTACAGCATTCCTGTCAATAAAAATCACCAAAAATATTTTAAATTTTTTTGGAAAGATAAATTTTATGAGTTTCAAGGCATGCCCAATGGTTATGAACCAGCCATGCGACTTTTCACCAAAGTTTTAAAACCCCCATTTGCTTGTCTTAGAGCCAAAGGACATATGTCAGTCGTATATGTTGATGACACTTATTTACAAGGCAACACTCAACAGGAATGCCTGGATAATGCAATAGCCACAGTTTCATTACTACGCAAACTGGGGTTTACTATTCATTTGGAGAAGTCTCAGCTGCTACCGGTTCAAGAACTAGAATTTTTGGGGTTTCTTATTAATTCTAAAAATATGACTATCAAGCTCACAGATAATAAAATCCATGAAATTCGCGAAAAAATCCTGAAATTTTTGAATATGAAAAAACCCACTATAAAAGATCTTGCCTCTGTCATTGGAACTGTTATATCTACTTTTCCAGCCATTCCATATGGCAAATTGCATTATCGCAATTCTGAAAAATGCAAAATTGAGGCTCTCAAAATCAATAAAGGTAATTTTAAGGCCACTATTTTAATCAACCCGTCCATTAAACTAGAACTGCAATGGTGGCTTGACAACATTGCTAATACTTTTAATAATTTACACTTGCCGGACGTTGACATAGTCATATACACTGATGCAAGTGAACTTGGATGGGGAGCTACAGATGGTGTTAACCCTACTGGAGGTCAATGGCTGGGCTCAGAAATTCAACATATTAATTGCCTTGAGCTTCAAGCAGCTTATTTTGCTATTAAATCATATTGCAGAAATAAAATATTTAAACATATTAGGATCATGACTGATAATCAGACTACTGTGGCATATATTAATCATATGGGGGGCACCAAATCTGCCACATGTAATAATATTGCAATTACTATTTGGAACTTTTGCATACAACAAAACTGTTGGATATCAGCGGCTCATGTCCCTGGTGTCGATAACACTATAGCAGACAATAAATCTAGAAAATTTCATGACAACACAGAATGGCAACTATTACCTAAACATTTTGATACAATTACTAATTCATTGAATTTTATGCCTACGGTTGACTTATTTGCCTCTAGAGTGAACCATAAATTAAATAGATATGTTTCTTGGCACCCTGATCCTAATGCCATTGCCACTGATGCTTTTACAATTTCATGGACCGATATCAAATTCTATGCTTTTCCTCCTTTCAGCATCATAGGAGATACAGTGGCAAAGATTATAAAGGATGGAGCCTCGGGGATCATAATTATTCCCAAGTGGAACACCCAATGTTGGTTCCCCAATGTGATGCGTATCACAAAACAAATGATACCAATCCCCAAAAAAGCTCTTCGGTTGCCTTCAAAACCCCAGGAAACACATCCATTAGAGAAAAACCTGTCTCTGATTGCACTTCTGGTCTCAGCTCAGCCTTAGGGTGCTTAAATTTGCCACAATTGACACAGAATATCATTCTCTCATCGTGGAGAAAAAGTACTATGAATAAATATTCATCTACCTGGTCAAAGTGGCTAAAATTTTGCGCTGATAAGGGCATTAATAGCACCCATACCAATATCAATTATGTGCTCGAATTTTTAACTAAGCTATACAGTAACAGGTGTCATTATAGCGGGCTCTGGGCAGCTCGCAGTGCACTTACTTCACTTGTACATATTGAGGATGGTCCTTCTATCACGGCCCATCCTTTAATTAACAGATTCCTCAAAGGGATATTTAACATGCACCCTCCTACGCCAAGATATGTCGAAATATGGGACGTCAATAAAGTACTTGAATATTTCAATAATAAGGATCATAATTATAAACTCTCCTTCAAGGAACTTTGTGCTAAAACTGTTACTCTTTTGATGATCCTTGGGGCAAACAGGAAAAATGTCTTTTCTACATTTTCTATTGATGATGTCAAAATTGATGACTCAAAGTGTATTATTTGTCCTAATAAAGTTATGAAGCATTCTAGACCAGGGTTTAAGCCTGAACCACTAGTATTTCACAGATACCAACTCAATACAAAATTGTGTTTCGTTAACTGTATTGAACATTACTTGCTTCAACGTAATAAGTTGATACCTGATGATAACAAAGCATTTATCATTACGTATGGGAGACCACACAAACCAGCTTCAACTGACACCATTTTGAGATGGATCAAAGATACGCTGAAGTCTTCTGGAATTAACATAGATATATTTACTTCCCATAGCTGTCGTGCTGCTTCTACAAGTAAAGCATACTCTGTAGGTGTTCCTCTGCATGAGATGCTCAAAAGAGCAAACTGGAGTCGAGCAGAGACGTTTCAGAAGCATTATAACAGGACTATTGGGCCAACTCTTAACGAGGATTTTAATTATGTTAAATCAATACTTGATAATTCAGCTGTTAATATTGATAATACGGAATAATGAGTTCTATTTTGTTTCATTTGTGCTGGTTATTGTTTTATTATGCAAATCTTTGTGTTATTACTATGCGTTTATATTTGTGATTAAAGCTTAAAGCTGAATCCTGTGAAGCTCTACAAATCTTGCTTTATCAGGTGCATTTGCACGGGCTACCAAAACACATTGATATGGCATATTTTCCCAGTTTCACATAAATCTAACAATTTCCAGGTCTTGGCAAATATCTGTGATCATGTTTTCGATCCTATTGAAATCCCATACTGTTTTAACATTGCACGGCCTACGCCCGCCGCCACTGAGTGCAATAAGCAGCCACTGTCTGACTATGATGTCATAGTCGGACTTGACCCAGTCCTAAAAGTGAGACAAGGAAAATGGCGAAAATGATGAAACATCGACACTTCCACACGTAATAACTCGTGAACTACGCGTCTGATTTAAAAATAATTTTCAGATATGAAGTCAGCATACCGAGTTTTATTGAATTCACAAATTAAAAAAAAAGCCTTGGGGCACTTTAATTGTCGCTCCTAATAGCATGTAACAATAGAACACTTCCACTTCCGTTGCTGTTCTTATTGTTCAAAGGTTCAAGTGAGCTTGGCGAGGTTTCAGCATTTTATTTAACTTATTTCTAGATTTGAAAATGCTGTAGCAGAAGGTTTGGAATTGGAGGTGCAAGTCTGTTGCATTATTATATTTTACAGATAAAAACTTGTTTGATTGATGCCATGTTATTGTTCGTCCAAAAACATGGATCTCTTTTCAGATAAAAGCATGCTACATTCATAACATTAGCCAGCAGAGCAGATAGGCCAGCAACCCAACCATCCACACCTTCATTTGTTTTCGAAATTGCAAAACTATTACAAGTGGATACCCCACAATCAATGCATTTGTATTTTGTTTCAATTGTGCACGTTGTACATAGATTCATCCTGTTTTCAAACAGACAAGAACAGCCCATTACAACTTCAATGTGAAAAAACTCGTAAAAAACAAATCATATTTTGTCAAATGTTATAGAGATATTTTTTCCGGGACGGGGGAAGAGACTATAAATTGTTCACTGTGCAGCTTTAGTAGCACCTTTCAATACTAACTTCTTAACGGCTTGTTTACTAACTCGTTTTGCAAGCGCTCTCCCACTCTGCCTTACAGCTTGCCTAATAGCTAGTCTAGCCGCTACACGTGCCATTGTTGACCCCATGTTTATTGATTTCAACTCTCCTCTCCCTTCACGTTTTCGTATGCTATCCCTTTTATACTTTCCTTCACCCGTCATTAGTTTAGTAGCTTCAACTCCGCCATCATCCTTCAACATATCGTCTATCAGCATTGATGCTACAACACTTGCTGCTATACTAGCCATGATTATATCATAGCTATTAAATTGTAGCGTTCCTCCTTCTTTTATAATCTATTTCTTAAATTCTTCCTCTAGATATGCCCACTTATCATGTTGTGTTTTTGGTACACCGTCAGCTCTCCAAAATTCTCTGCGGACGAATTGTAGGAGTTTTGATTTTTCCAACCCTTTTTCCGTATTGTTGGTTTGAACTCTCGCTGTAATCCTGGTAGTAGTGTTGCTGCAATAGCTGTTATCACAACCGAATTTTGTATATTCTTAAAGAGCCCCTTATCTATAAGCTGAAATCTAAAATAGCTCGTGACAAAGTGCACTGCAAAGCAAAGCAACATATTGCCTTTCTTGACATTTATAAGGAAGGACAGATGGAGGTGAGAGAAATATGAAACGACATGTGGTGAATTATGCTTCATGATAAGAAATGGGATCTATCGACTATGAAAACCATGTGCCGAATTGTGCACAGAATGCTCATTGTGGTTTATTATAATATATTTCGCATCAATTAACCTTTGCTTCTATTTTTTACGATGCGTGTTCAATTCTGCCGATCTATTGTTGAATTCCGTCGATTCATTGTTGAATTACGACGGTTGATTGTGGAATTACGATGATCGAAAGTGTACACCACAATGTTCTATCAGTCAGACAACGATCTGTCAAATGTTATTAATTTCATGGTCTGCTGTTTCCAACACGATGACTCAATGCTCAGCGGTTTCCTTTCATTACGAGAATGAAAAAACATTACGATAAACAATGCAATCAGATACGACATACGATGAATTGAAAAATGAAATTGATTTTGGGATATTGCATACAACACGGCGTTTGGCTTTGTATGACGATTTTTGTCATACATATACCCCCATACATTAATTCTATCTTGCCATTTATCTTTTTTCTTTGATGCGACTTCAGCAAAATGTGGTTGATCATCTAAATTGACGCTTGTGCGTGCACATTCCAGAAACCTATATAAATTGCTGTATCCTCCTCTTCCAAGATACGGATGTCGAACTTGCACCTTTGTATCAATACCTATTCTATATCTAAAATGCTCCTTCAAATAAAACAATAGTAAATGTTATATAGCCACTGATAGTGATACTATCAGTGGCTATATAAAGAGATGGTTGCAGTCATTGCAGCATTTGAAGCTTGGAGAGAAGGTGGAAAACATGTATCATTTTAATAAGACAGTCCCGTTTACTAATGAAGTAATAGGTTATGAAGATGAATGCTCTAGTAACAGTGATTACATGGAAACTATTGAATCATTTAATACAGATAAAGAGGATTGTTCATCTCTGATTCATTTGAATGCATACTACGAAGCTTTCGTTGAGTATGCAACTGGAATAAATGGCTATGTATCAAAACCATTAGCTTTACCTTGGGAACGAATATATAAAAAGGGAAAGGATAGGTTAGCAGAAAAGATCAATCGTTGGTATGATAGTAACATCAACATAGGTGAAGATAATGTGGATGGAAATGATGATAAAGATGATGATGTGAGCATTGATAGTGATATTGATGAACAATATGAAGAATGTTGTTGAATACATTACGAAAGAACTATCCACAATTTCTAACAATCGAAAATGGCTCCACAATAACACTCACAAAGGGAGAAAATGGGGAAGAAAATTACCGTAAATGACGAAATTAGCGCCCCCTGCCAAATAACCGCCCCTGCCGAATAAGCGCCCCCGGGATAAAGGCAATTTTTGAAATAAGTGGCCCTGCTTGAATAAGCACCCCCTAAACAAACGGGGCGCTTATTTGAATATAAAAAAAACAACAAATTTTATTGTCAAGATGTATTTCAATATATTTAAAAACAAGAAATTGTTTTATAAACGGTTGTTCAATGATCTTGGCCTCCTCCTCGTTTAATGAGCGAAAAAGATGTTGATCCGTTTGAAATTAGGAAAAGCGATGTTGCAATAGCAGGACCAGAATTTCTAATGGTTGATTCAGACCATGAAGAGGATGAAGAAATCGACATCTAAGACATTTCATTTTTTAATTCTTTTGTATTACGCCTGTTATAATATTCATCAAAAATGAACTGAAAGACAACTGGAAATAAATTTTCTCCTTACATTGTTTGAGCAAAAATTAATAAGCGCCCCTGCTGAATTACCTGCCCCCGCTGAATTAGCGCCCCCTCTAAAAGTTTATTTTTTAAATAAGCGCCCCGGGCACTAATTTCGTCATTTACGGTACCTGCGATCTTCATGGCTTAATTTATGAAGATATTGACAGACGGGAGTTATGGCAATTCACTCCACATCTGTATACAGATAGAATACCAACACTAACAATTTGTGTAAAATGTGGAAAGAAATGGGATGGATTCGCAGAATGTGATTGTGATATGAGTGAACATATTACTGAAGAACTCACATATAGTAATGTGATCAGTGAAGACCTTAATTCATTAAGGCGGCAATTTAGTGAAACACAATTTCAGTCTGATCATCATTCAATTTAAATATTTATGCTAACTATAATGATGTAATGACTCTAAAAATAGATGCCAGCAGAGTGACTTCGATGATTATATCATTTGATGATATAATCATCAAATACAATACATGTTGACTTATGTTCTGTCTATAAGCAGACAGAACATAAGTAAATTACCCATCACCTCCACACCCAAAAGGACATTGCTCTACAGCTGCAAAAGCAGATGCATCTGCAGCATGATCTGCTTCCCTCGATGTATATACCATTGGCAGTGATACAATTGATGAGGGGTATTCATGGACCATTTCAACACCCAGCAATGAAACAACAACTATAGAGGAACGCAAGAGAGGCATGGCTATAATAATCATTAAATGTTATGTACTGTGTTGCCCTCAGTTATAATGTATACAAAGACTTTCGCCTTTAGCAACAAGCACATTATAATTCACTTAAAAATGCTTCCCAAATAAACTTTTACAAACTCAACCAGTCATCCATTCAAACTCAACTAAATTACAATATATTTATTGGTACCATTTCTTGCATCAAATTTGCACTGAAAATCAAAGATAGCAGCAACAATGAAGCACAATTTTGATATTTTCATTCATAGACTAAAGCTCAAAAGCCTAGTTAAGAGCTTGCAACTAAGAAAAGATGAGGGACTAGTGATGAGGACAAGGAGGAGGAATTTGTGGTGATGTGTGGATTGGTGATGAGCTTACCACGTGGAATTCAAAGTCAGGAAGAGCATGAAGAGGTTATCAAAGACTCCGTGTTAGGTGGCCTTTTTTGGCATAGGGTCAATGGCTTCCCCCAGGCTTTCAGTATACAGCCACTGACACTGAAACACAATTTTACGCTATATTGATATTGACGATAACAATGTTCCGATTCTTTTTTGCTAATTCTATTTTTGTTTTATATAGTTTTGTTGGATTATCTGAAATAGAGACAAAAGATCTGCATACAACAGATTTATTGGTTGTCCGCTATTGCCACAAGCTGCACATAGAGGTTGAAAGCTTCCTCAACCATTCGAGGATTTAGCACACCCATGGAAGTCAGTAAATGGTTGATGCATATGGTATAAATATTGGCTTTATCCTCATACTGTGACATGGATGTCACTTCTCATATTTCATATTCAGTTGGCAGTGGGCATTTGCACTTCTCTGCACCATGTTCTTCGGGTAGATAATATAGAGCATCTGCAACTCCAGAGACCAGTGGATAACTGAATTTTCTAATACAATGTGTATTCCAGTGTTGCTTGAATTCATCTAGAAATTGCTTAAAAATTTTTATTGCTAATAATTCTTGATGAGGTCATAAAGGAATTGGTCAACTTCATGCTGGAGAAAACGAATCAAACAGATCACGCAAGTATAATTCCTTCGACGCACTGCAAATTAGTTTGCAGTGCGTCAAAACTATTCATAATCAAACATAGGTTTGATTATCAATAGGGCCTGGTAGGGCCGAATCTTGAAAATCATAGACTAAAACTAATTTGCAGTGCGTCAAAGGAATTATACTTGTGTGATCTGTTTGATTCGTTTTCTCCAGCATGAAGTGCTTAAAAGTTGTACCAAAGCAATGCTACATGAGCTCCAGATGCAACTTGTTGTCTGTGTCTAAATGCCCCTCTGAAGAAATTCCTTTGAATGGGTCTATCCACCAACTCGAACTTCCTCTTCGGAATACTGACCACCAGCTGTCTATTCTCTGATTCCATGGAGAAGAACCTTATCGATGGGACTTTGCTCCATGGAGCTGATCCAGCCCATTTCTACGAAAGAAACACTGAGCTCCAGCCATGAGTCCAGTGTTTCATACCAATAATCGTGGCTCTTCATTTATTGATAAATTGCTGTAAAAGTATTAATATGAGTAACAAAAACGTACCTGATACGACTACAAATTTACAGCAGAAGAAAAGGCGATCTTTGGGGCGTCAATGTGCAGCTTTTGGTTGTCAAAGTTATTTTTATAGTTGGGATGGATGTCAAACAGGCCTACATTTTTTTACATTCCCGAAGTCAAATTTTGAGAAGCGTCGTTGGTGCAATTTAATAAAAAGAGCAGACAGCAGGGACGGTTTTAAGGTAACTAAGGTAACAAAACATTAACATCTACTACAATGTCAACACAAACAGATTTCTCTTTTATTAGCTGTCCTACACATGTTCCTGTTGATTCTGACAACGTAGAAAATGAAATCATGAAATCATGAAATCTTTTACGAAGAGAGAAAATCTCCAAGTGTTAAATCAAGATTTGACTGCCAAAATTGTCCAACTAGAAAGTTAAGTGGAGCAGCTGGAATTGCAGTTAACGAAGTTAAAATCATCTCTGTTTTCCATTGATAAGTTGAAGTCCGATAGCTTTGCAACAAAGTTTTATACTGGTTTTCCGAATTTCCTTTCACTGATGGCAACATTTGAATATTTCCAACCCCAAGTGGAACAGATGCAATATTGGCGTGGCAAAGAGTCTTCTGAAATTACTGATACTTGCAAGTCCAAGCATTCTTCTCTTCGTAAGAAAAAGCGTTCCATCACTCACCTACAAGAGTTTATTCTAGTTCTCATCAGACTCAAAGTTGGTTTATTTGTTGACGATCTGGCTGATCGATTCGGCATTTCTTCAGGTCATGTTTCAAAGATCTTTACAACATGGGTTTGTTTTCTTTATAATTAGCTCCCACTTCTTTTTAAACCACCTTCGCAAGAGATTGTTCGACAAAACATGCCTGAACAGTTCAAAGAATTTCCGACAACAAGATTAATAATTGATTGTACCGAAGTATATACAGAGGTCCCATCATCCATGAAAGCACAATCACAAACGTGGTCAGAATATAAACACCACAATACCTGGAAAGCTCTGATTGGCATATCACCTTCTGGATTAATTACCTTTGTCTCTAAACTATGGTCTGGGAAGGTTTCGGATAAAGAAATTACACTAAAGTCAGGTGTTCTAGCCCTTCTTGAAGATGGTGATAATCTAATGGCAGACCGTGGCTTTGATGTCAAAGAATTTCTGCCTCCTGGCGTGACACTCAATGGTACCACCTTTCAAAGGCACAAGAGCACAACTCACAGCAAAAGAAACAGAAGCAACAGCTTGTATTGCCTCTGTAAGGATACACATTGAACGTCCCATAGGGAGAGTAAAAAATTACCACACTCTTGATGGTGTTTTACCATTATCATTACATTCCACTGTTAATCAAATTTTTACTGTCTGTTGCCTGTTGCCTCCTTGCCGCTCTGATTGGCATATCACCTTCTGGATTAATTACCTTTGTCTCTAAACTATGGTCTGGGAAGGTTTCGGATAAAGAAATTACACTAAAGTCAGGTGTTCTAGCCCTTCTTAAAGATGGTGATAATCTAATGGCAGACCGTGGCTTTGATGTCAAAGAATTTCTGCCTCCTGGCGTGACACTCAATGGTACCACCTTTCAAAGGCACAAGAGCACAACTCACAGCAAAAGAAACAGAAGCAACAGCTTGTATTGCCTCTGTAAGGATACACATTGAACGTCCCATAGGGAGAGTAAAAAATTACCACACTCTTGATGGTGCTTTACCATTATCATTACATTCCACTGTTAATCAAATTTTTACTGTCTGTTGCCTCCTCACTAATTCCCCCCCCCCCCTTAGTAGAACCTAATAGTAAGTAATTCTCTAAATAGCAGAATCACAGAAAAGGAAAAGAACAATTCTCTCTTACTCTCAGTTTCATGCGAAAGCACTCATCAGAGAGACTATGACATGTTATACTTGCCAGACAGACTATAACATGTCATAGCCTCTCTGATGAGTGTTTTCGCATGAAACTGAGAGCTAGAGAGAATTGTTCTTTTCCTTTTCTGTGATTCTGCTATTGATACTTTGTACATAGAGCATGTATGCTGGTAAAGACAGCACTCTCCATGTAATTTGCTAGATATATATTATAATAAAACCTAATACATCTGGTACGTGTTCATAATTATTTTTCCAGTAATTATCATAATAATATAAGTTAATCATCCCATAAAGAGCAGTGACATAAAATTTATAAATTTGACATTTCGAGAGATAGCTCTTACAAATATTGGTTACAGTTTAATTTAAATGCATCTTGGATATTCATGCAATTATTTCATGTTTTGAATAATAACAAAAGAACTTGTTCAATTTTTCATAACAGTTACTTTACTTTATCGAAGCTTAACCAACCACCATGCAAATATAATTTGAACCCACGCTTCACAGGTCTGGTGAAAAACTCTGCGGTAAAAGAATTTAAGCCTTGGCAACATGTATTTTACCACAAAGTCTTCATCATATGCTATTGAATCCACAAATAATGGCTCACCGCCACCAAACCAAACAACAAAATCTACACGCTTCAGATTTGCACAAAACATTTGCTCCTGAACTTGGTAATAAGATTTATTTTTGCGCTTTAACTTGATGGTGCCATCATAATCAGCCAAGAAGAACTTCTTATCTTTAAGTGCATCTTGAAGAGAACTTTTGAATTTGGAAAAAGGGCATTTAATTTCCAAACCCCATCTATCACTTCCAGAAGAAACCATACCATCCAAAGATGCACCAAGATAAGGAAAGGAAGAAGATAATTGTAAGCCAGTTTCAGAAATGATACCATTTATGCCACGATCTTTAAGAAAAATTCTATGCAGCTCAGCAACATGTCCTTCAAACTTTTTGCCATGGTTAGTTGCTGCAGTTGTAAAAGATGTATAAAACATTGAATTGATTTTTGAGGATGGCTCAACAGTATTGACAGCAGCAGTGTAAAAGTTTGAAGCTGTTAGACGATAAAGGTGGTGTTTCATCCAACTGCTATTTAGCGACTGCCCAGGAGTCATTTTCTCTATGTGAGAGATATCTTGCAATGAAACAGAAAGTTTTCTAGAATAAATATCCATCATTTCTTTAAAAACTGGCTTTGAACTATCGTAACACTTTTTAACAGAAACATCTCCAGAATCAAATGCAGTGTCACTCAAAGAAGGTAGATTAGAGGCTGAAATTGGGTGAAAACCAAAGAATCCACTGTGTGGTAGGTATTCAGCTAACTTCGATTTTAAAATTTCAAAAGCAGTGTTATCAACCAATCTATCGCTAACAATTCGCGGATCAAAATCACGAGAAGAAACATTTTTGCCATCATAAGTTTTTCCAAACTTTATCTTTTGAATAACAATTTCATCAATAGGTACTGGATTAAAAGAACGAAGAGAGCAAGTGTTTGGTACATTCCAAGAAGACAACTTTGACGTGCAAGAAACAGCTGACTCAAACTCTTGAAGACCACGTCTGTTAAAATCTTCAAGAGCAAAGAGAACCCCACCAACATGGTTGCAGTTTCCAAAACCACCAAGACCAATGCCAGCAGGGCAAGAACAAGCAGCAAAGCAAACATCACCAGATTCATTGGACAACTTCACAAGAACCTTGTACAGAACTTTCTTCATGGATGCCTTGATACGGACATTAAAAAAAGTAAAAGCATCGTTTTCAGCAACGTTAATCTTTTTGATAAAGCCTTTGAAGAAAACTGAAATGCCTTCAGTTTCTTGTAAGCCGTACTTTTAAGAAGAATATGTTTGACTTTAGAAGTGCGAATGACCAAGTACGCGTAAAGCTGCAAAAAACTAAAGGCCCGTGTTCCACGCAGGTCTGATGTCCAAGGAAGATGCTTGCACTGGTCATACATGGCGTCAAAAGTGAAATCTTTTTCGTGACAAAGTAAAGAAGACTCGCTTGAAATACTATTAAGAGAGAGTAGTAATTCTTTGCGTGGCAAAAAACAGCATATGTTCGAAGAACAAGGTTGGCCTTTACACCCGATGTTTTCTCTCTGTACTGTACAAGGATATGCTTCAATTCTTTCACAGTCAGCGCGCTAAGGTCTTCCAAACAATCAACAGTCTTTTCTTTAGGTAATAATGTGATAATAATTTGAATTCGTCCATTTAAATCGGTTATAGAAAGATCAAATTCGCATAACAATAAGATAAATAATTGATTGTTCGAGCATTCTATAGGCCAATTCACAATAAAAATCATAGGCCGGAGAGCAACTACATCTATAACCTCGATTTTGTGCAGCGCTTGAAAACATCGTAAAAGGGGTCCATTCTCATTAAACCAGTTCCTTTGGTCCTTGCTGCAAAACTCCAGCACTCTCCATTATATAGCTGTAAAAATTTGTTGTCTTCAAAAATGTTTGAATGTTGAAAATCAAATAAATGCCACAGTCTGTGCTATTTTATTGCTAAGTCATGTTCAGTGTGTATCTTGGTACTTTATATAAATTGACTTGAAATCGCCAGGCTAAGAAGGGAAACACAAGTTATACTTGCTCTGTTCTTGTGATAACTGCTTCTCCTGTAAAACTCAAGGAGTTCATCAATATTACAGCAGTATTTGAAAATACTAAGACATAGTAATGTCCATGTGCACAAATAGGCAGAAACAATATATAGTCAAGCCGTACGTCATTTATGTATGATGAAGCTCTTTGAAATGATTCAGCCATTGTTTCCCAAGTCTTATGTCTCCAGAGAGTGTAAGATAAAATATGCTATCAAGCATAATAACATCGGATGAGATTTCAGCTCTGCTCTTGATCACTCTTGTGGCCATAACAATAACACTCTCTGTTAGGTATCCATTTTGGTTCAATGAATGAATATCCTGCTGGAAAATTGGTACACCTGCCATGTTGCACAAGTCTCCAGATGATTTTTGTGACGCAAAATGTACATAATTCTTGCCATTTTCCTCTGCAGCTGAATTGTCCAATCTAACAATATTTCCTTCAGATTGTACCTCTTCAATAACAATAGGTGGCATCCATGTTTTCTAAAATTTTGTGACAATATTTCTCACATTATCCCAAAAGCTTTGAGAGATAGACACAATGAACTTACCTCCTTCTGATCCACTGTTTGTATTCAGCTTGAAAACAACAAAATAACAAGTACTCATGTTTGTTGATGCCGTAGCTTTTCTGAAGATAGTATTTGTGGTTTTGGTTCCAGTACAATGTCCATCAATACTCCTTTCACCACCCACACTTTCGTCTAGAAAAAGCGTTTGTCCCTGTTCTTGTAAGGGCATTTATAGTCTATAATTGCCACCCCACAATACTTGCATGACATAATATTATCAGGACGTGCAGCAATGTAGGCTGGATCACTGCAAATTTGCAAACCAGATGGCTGGAGAGTGAAACACATTGGTGTGTAGTTGTCATTAACATCTTGTACTCTTTGCAAGCTTTTTGTTCATGCTCTCGTCCATTCTCGAACTCCACAGGCAGCTTTGCATAGTTTTTTATAGTATCCCGTGCCAGTAGCCTTTGTTAAACAGAATACGCACTCTTATTCTTATCATTTTCAAGAGCTTTTTGTCTAGAAAAAGCATCTTTAAATTGAGTGGAAGTAACCAAACCTTTCCTTTGGTTTTTCCAAATGTCTCTTTGATCCCTTGATACCTTGTTGCAACTTCAATTTTTGATTTCCCATGATCTGTAATAGTACGATTGCTGATAAGGATCTGCAGGATCTTTGCCACCCCTCTCAATGAATTTAGAAACTTTTTCATACATAAATGATGGAAAATGTGTCACTTTATCTTGTTTTACGTTATCATCGTAAATATTTTTATTCTCTAAGAATGTTTCTAACAGAGGCTGTGCATCACCATCACTGTTATCATCAACACTAGTTACAAACATTTGTTCCATACATCGAAACTCTTTCAAACTGATCTGAATTTCTTTTGACTCCTTTGCATTGAAATTGTTTCTGGTAGAAGGTTGTCGCTCTATTCCATCTTTTGTTTTTGGTGCCATCGTTGGCCTCAAAGCCAAACAAACACAAATGACCACTTGGCAGCTCCTTCACTCTCAATCCACATAACCATCTTCAAACAATGCATATTCTTCACAGGCCTGGTACGAAACCATTTTTGGTCTATCATAGTCATTTGATTTGTGTATGAGGAAATAAAAAATATCTTCAATCCTCATGAAAATTAATGTTTCTAGCAGGCCTAAATTGAGAGCCGCCCTTGCGAGCAAAACCAGATCACTCTTTCTGCTGTTCGAGATGGTTATGCCTTTGGAAATCAAGAAACGACAAAGATTGTATATACAGTGGAATCCCACTATAGCAAACTCTGTAGGGACCGAGAAAATAGTTTGCAATAGTGGGAGTTCGTTGTACGAAAGGGACATTTTTTGGGACATTTTTTCCTCAAGTATTTGCGCTTAAGTGACACACTATTTTGTTCTAAAAAAAGATTACAGGATGACAACAGTTCTTGCTGTCATAGATTGCAACAGGGAAAATGCTCAACCATGTTTAACAATGAAACATCACAAAGCAAATTCAATATTAACACTTGTTGTCAATTTTTTCATTACTATTTCTATTTTATCTACTTTTATTTCTTTCTGTTCTGTTAAACAAAAAAATCAGTAATATGTTTTTGTTCCTTTCTGTTTCTCATTGCTACGCCATATAATTTCAAAAGGGGATTGATCTTCTTCGCATTTCGTTCTCCATTTCCGCACAAAAAAGGCTCCATGTATGAAGTCCATCCAGAGCTTCGTCAAACAATTTGCACCAAAATCTTCCATTTTCAACAAAAAAACCAAGTTCGGGAAGATTGAACTATCTATCTATCTATCTATCTAACTATCTATAGATAGATAGATAGTTCAATCTATCTATCTATTATCTATCTATCTATCAAGACAAAACTATCTATCTATCTATCTATCTATCTATCTATCTAACTAACTATCAAGACAAAACTATCACTGCGAGAAAAATTGTAAATATAACATTCTCTGTATAAAATACCTAATTTTCTGCCAACCAATCAGGAGGCAGTCATATCGAGTCACGTGTTTATGCAAAATTCTGTTAGAAAAGGTGGATTGAGCCGAAAGTTTGCACTTTCATTCACGACAATGCCTTGTCAATATCAATGAGTGAGAGCACAGTATCACTGCTGAAATCATTATTTCCATAGGATCTCAATCTAAAAAGTGTAAAGCTTGGGAAACAAAAGGCCAGCAACATTATCTGACATGTTTTGGTTCCAGTACGTCAATGACATGGTGAAAACATCGAGAAATAATATGTTTAGTATAATTATTGATGAAGCTACAGATAGAAGCTCAAAAAAGCAATTGGTTGTCCTTGCAACATACTTTCACATCAATGATTTCAAACCAAAGTATTTTTTGCTGGACATGGTGGAATGTTCTGATGGCAGTGCAAAGGGCATCTTTTTTGCAAAGAAACAAGCTTTCAATGGACATGGTATGGCATAAAACAATTCCTTTGTTCAGCTACTAACTTCGGAATTCCCAAAGGTTGTTGCTGTCCAGTGTTCATGCCATTTGATTTATTTAGCATCATCATATGCTGCTGCAAAGCTTCCGCAAAGTTTGGAAGATTTATGTCATGATATCTTTGCTCATTTCAGTTGATCGGCAAAACAACAAGATGACTACAAAAATTTTCAAGCTGTTTTTGAACTTGTACCTCACAAATTTTTGACACCCTCGCAAACCAGATGGCTGTTTTTAAAAGCTTGCGTGCATCAAATTTTGAACCAGTTTGATGCACTAAAACATTACCTTTTATTTGTGGTAAGAGAAGATCCAATCATTCAAAAGAAAGGATCAGCTCTTCATTTAACACTATGTTCACAGAGGGTTACTTAGAATTCTTAAGCTATCAGCTTGATAGAATCCACTCTCTTAACCACTTGTACCAAAGTGATAAGCCTCTACTTCATGTTCTGAAAGACCAGGTGGAACAATTGATAAAGCGCATTGCTGAAGATTTCATGGAGATCACGTATGTGAGAGGTAGCAAAAATGGCTGTGGTATTGATCCGACACATGAACATAGTTATTGTTAGGAATTAGATTCTGTTAAACGTGACAATAAACTCACAGGTGGAATATGCTGCACAAAAGATTATGATTGAATCACCTTTTCTGGACTTTGATGTATCTCGCCTTTTTAGATCTCACGATTCTGTATAACATTATATGGTGCTTACTTTTATACGTTTTAAATCGAAAGTTCTAGTTACTACAGGGGCGGCTGGGAAGACCAAAAAGTAGGTATTAGTCGAAAATAATATTACAAGCGAAGCTAGCAAAAATTGTTCTAAAAAACAGCTGGGGGTGCTGTAAGCCCCCCAGTGGGGTCCAGGGGCAAATACGCAAATATTAAACAAAAAAACTTCAGATTTTCCCTAAATTGCTATCTCATAATGAATATCAACATATCACAAATTACGGCAAATTTACCCACTCACAACTACCTTACTTACAACTATAAAATTACCTACGTACCTATGCTTACCTTCTTGAAAAACGTTCAAATCTACGTCGATTATACGATTTAAATCTGTTTACAATGCTTTCTTTAGAAGATTGTTTGCTCGCTAGATGCCGCAAAATTTTATGTTCAACCTGCAAAAACACAAGCATTTCTTTTCTTTTTTGTAACATGGTGGTTCTTGCAGGCGAAATAACTCTCTTCATTCTGCTGAAGACACGTTCACAGTGAACACTTGTTAATGGGGTTGTCACAGCCAACTGAGCAACGTGTACTGCTTCTGGAAGAGCTTCTTCGAGCTCAGCCTTTCTTAGAACAGCTAGAAGATCTTGAAGACTTGGGTTACCCTCCTTGACTTGCTCCACTTCAATATGATCTTCAGCCAACGGAAAGGTGTCCAGTTCTTCAGGATGTCCTCGTTCCTGACGTTCTCTTTCTTCCCGTGCTTGGGCTAGTCTTCTCCGTCTTTCTTTCTTTTTGGAAACCAAAGCATCTCGTTCACGAACAAGTTTCTGAAGAAGAACCGATATTTCTTCTTTGTGATAAAGAACACTGAGATTGTGTTCAAGTACCATCGGATCCGGCACCACAAATGGGTATACTTCAAAAAGCTTGCTGATCAGAGCTCTTTGGTCGGCAGAAGAAGCAGATTTTCTTTGTGAAAACCTAGCTGGATGCACAAGATCCATCCACTTGAATTTTTTGACATTTTCAAATCGCCATTGCAGTTGTTCTGAAAATGTCTTCGCCACAGTGCCAACAACATTCACCAAAAACGTCTTCCATGAATCAGATGATCCATCCGCAGAATGCTCAACTCCTCTTCAACCTCCTCTGGTACGAACAACTGGCAGAACTGGATCCAAAGCCATTGCATCTTCCCAGATTTGATCAAAGTTGAAATTGCGCAAAGCCTCATGAAAATCGTCCAACATGGAAGAGAGTTGTACAGCATCAAATGATGGCTTCTGCATGATGGTAACGATTGGTGTGCAGTGCTCAAACAATTTTCGGTACAGCTTCAGGAAGAAGATGAAATCAATCTGCTGAATCTGCAAACAAATTCCTTTTGCATTTGCTTGTGTGTCTGTTTTTTGGCTGTTGTCGTGGGCTATTTCGTACAAGACAGTTCCAATAGTTTCGTAGCAAGTATCAATTACAGATACAGAAGTATCGCGAGAAAGCCATCGGGTATCTCCAGGTTTCGGCAAGTTGTGTCCAAGGTGGGCGGTACGTTTTGGACTGGATCTGAAGAAAGAAATGAGCTTGTCCAGAATGCCAAAAAACTCTGCCACCTTTGGTATCCTATTTGCAGATTGAGAAGCACACAATGCCATTCTGTGAGCCACACAATGATTGTAATAAGCAAATGGGAATTGCTCCTGAATCTGCTTTTGAACACCACTAAACTCGCCACTCATCGTTGGTGCACCATCGTAAGATTGCCCAATGAGCCTTTCCCTTGCTGTTTCCGAGGTGATCTTGAATTTTTTCAGCATGTCAAGAAGAACAACAGTGAGACCATTTGCTGAAGTATCCGCAGAAGAATCGGTCAAGCCAAGCAAATGCTCCTCCACTTCACCATTGTACACAAGCCGTATAGATGTTGCTGACTGCTCCACATTGCTTGTGTCACTGGTGTCATCCATCATGACTGCGAGAAATTTGGAACTGTCGATTCTTTTTTGAATCTCATCTCTTACTTCATGATAGATGCATTCAATCAGCTCATTTTGTGGGTCATGTGACGTATAAGTTGTGCGGTCTTGGTCCAAAAACGATCTTAAGTCACTGTTGTATACTCCAACGAGGTCAAGAAGCTCAATGAAATTGCCTCTGTTGGATGAAATTTTGGACTCATCGTGTCCGCGGAAAGCAAGACCTTGGCAAGACTTTCACGGCCTGTTGGCATTTCACAACAATGACCGCATTGGCACCTGAAGCAAAATTTTATGAACGCTCTTTGTATACAACAATGAACAGGTGCTCTTCGTCTGGAAAGCTTCAAGTCTGCAGTCCAATTAATGGCGGGTCAAATCAACGAGGAAATTAGATTTTCAAAAAGCGAAGTGAACGATATCAAATCTAGCCTCCAGTTCTCAATGAAAGACATGGAAGATGTGGAAGCCAAACTGAGCAAAGTGGAAAAGCAGTGCCAGGAACTTGACAGGAAACTGGCTTTACAAACGCTGTCTGTCGAATCACTCGCTGACAAGCATGATTACATCGAAATCATGAGTCGCAGAAACAACATAAAAGTAGTTCGAATACCTGAACAAACAACTGAAAGCTGAGAAGAATCTGAAGCTCTATTTAAATCTGAAGTGAAAAAAGCCCTGAACATGGACGAAGAGCTTCACGTGGAACGGGCACACAGAATCGGTTCGAAGAGGCAGTTTGTCACGCGCAGGGATGGCTCTCGGGTCAAAGCTGGGCCTAGGCCCATCTTTGTCAAAATGGCCAGCTGGAAGCAAAAGGAGAAAGTGATAAAGAAAGCCAGAGAAATCAAGCCTGCCAATGTCAAATTCCTTGAAGACTTAAGTCAAAAAACCCGAGATAAACGTTCAAGCTTGATATGGATTGGCACGCGCCGTCACACTTTCAAGGGGGTGCACCAGCCAACCACGCTCATACTTAACAATGCTGTAAACAAATACGTGTAATACAAGAAAACAATTGTAGTTAACAACGACCCACACAACAATAGGTACAGGTTCTTTGCCCCCATTGTTATTTTTCACAAATTCAACAGAAGGACCAAGTAATTGCACAAGCTCTTCAAAGGCTAGACGTGAAAGTCGAAAATGTGTCTTGAAGGTGAAGTCGCTGTATCGAACTACTGTTCCTTCATAGTAATTTAAAATGCGTACACCCTCATTTCTCTGCACCAGTTGGGCCACCATTGAAGTCATAACAACTGGAAGATCATCCTCGTCATCTTTGAGCAATTCAACTTCATCTTCAAGCACTTCAAACAAAATAACTGAAGCAGCAAAACCATTTTTGCCAGACACGGTCTCCGCCATATTTATTTTAATTTGACTGGTGAGGCAACAAAAATTTACGCCTCGTTTTGCAAACTGTCAGCCTCGTCTGCAAAGCCTACTCTTTTCGGCAAGCGTATTCTTTTCAACCAGAACAACTTTTCCTGCCAAGTCTACCAGTTTCAGAATTCAGAAGATCCAGAATGATGAAAAGAATACGCCCTAAATGGTTCGACAACTAAAATTTCCCTTCATAGCATCGCATTATGCTCAAGGGACCAATTCATTTTTTGCCTTATGAAAACAAAATTCATGTTGAAATATATCGTAAATGAAGTCAATAGATCATGAAAAAATTTATACAGAAATGTATTCATGACAATTCTTTGGAGCTTATTCTAAGTTGTATCAACATAAACCAACCCTTGATGTGTTTCTTAATTAATTTAAAAAATATTTCTCAATGTCCTAAAACGAACTACACACATTTGTGACTTTTTTGGAACGTGTGCTGGTGAAGGTGTTCCTGAAGAGTAGGCCATTTTCCTGAGAAAATAAAAGAATAGAAAATTACCTATTAAATAAGTAATAAGTAAATAAGTAATAAGTAATAAGTAAATAAGTAATTAAATAAGTAATAAGTAATTAAAAATAGTTTCTTTTGTCTTAAATTAAGCACCTCTTGTAAATAACTGCCACTGTAATTTGGGATATTTTTTCATTGGTATTGATTGATTTTGATACTATAGAAAATTACCTATAAACATTGCTAAATATTTGGGAAAAACACAAACTTAATCTCTAGATATCATGTGGACCTTCAATTTATAAAAATTACGAAAGATAATTGCAAATACCTACCAAATAATTGACAATGTTTTCTGTGTTGTAAAGACGCAGTTGAAATTACAAATTCAGTGTTGCGAAATTGCTCAAGACGGGTCTCTGCAAAAGGGTCATCCCCAAATCTGTGACAGTTAACAAAGCTCCCAGCGCGTCTTGCGTTGGCGCGTCGTGAATCATAAACTCTCTAATAACCCAAGGAGGACCTGCACCCAACTTTCTTTCTGGCTGGGTTTATGATTTTCTTGTCGGTCGCATAAAATGGTCAAGTTTGACTATAATACAACACTTTGCTCTGTCCCTGAAGAACAACTAAGAGTTAAGGTAACGAATCATGCTCATTTTTGCATTGCCATTTGACTAAATAAAGAATAATTTGATTTAACCAATAAGCATCCACATGTATGTATGAATGTATGTTTGTATGCACTATACATTACACACACACATAAATATATATATATATGCATTTGATTTGCTACAATTTACTGTAATTTCAACATCTAAAACAAAATTAAAGTATAGCCCCATTTAAACTACGGAAATGAACCCAGGTTCAACCCAGTTTAACTGCACCTAGTGTGAACCCAGGTTCAACCCAGTTTCGTTTACACTACAGTGGGTCTTTGAGAAGTGTAAACAACAAAGTGGGTTGAATCTAGGTTGCTTCTGGTTATGCATGCGCAGTTGATAGAGCGACATGAATTTCTTCAGCTTGAGCTTTTCAGGAGAGTTTTAATTCTGCATGTCATGGCCATAGCTATGCATTGTTTCAGAAAACTAAGGTGCATAGCAAGAAAAAGGCGAAGACAGAGACAGAGACTATTGGCAAACCATGGCATTGCAACTTACATGAAGCTGAGGTCAAGGAAAACAATGCAGGCCTTTCAAATTATTACATTAGAATTTGGAAAACCTTGATCAGTCAACAGTACAATTTGGTGTAAACCTAAAAATGAAAACTGGTGGGATTTCCATTCCATGATGTGTTGGTGCTATTGATGGATCCCACATACCAGTCAAAGCTCCAGTTGAGTTTCATTGTGATTACTACAACCGCAAGGGATGGTATCCTGTGATCCTCCAAGGATTGGTTGATAGTAGCTATAAATTTATAGATGTCAATGTGGGCTGGCCTGGAAAGGTTCATGATGCCAGAGTATTTGCCAAATCCTTACTGTTTCGTGAAGGCAGTGCTGGAAATTTTTTTCCTGAAGCAAAGGGGCAAAAAATGAACGATGTTTGTGTTCCATGAGGCATCATTGCAGATGCTGCATATCCTTTACTACCCTGGGTCATGAAACCATTCCCTGATAATGGTAGCCTTCTCCCTGAAAAGTCCCATTATAATTATAGGCTTAGCAGAGCGAGAATGGTGGTTGAAAATGCCTTTGGGAGGTTAAAGGGAAGTTGGCGCTGCCTCCTTAAGCAAAATGAAGTAGAGATAACTAGAATGAATTCTATTGTTGTAACTTGTTGCATTTTACACAATATATGTGAGATGTTTAAAGAATGTTTTGATGAAGAGTTGATCTATGAAGAAGATCATCCTAATCATCATCTATCTGATTTCACTGCAAATCGGAGGGTAGATGATGCTGAGAAAATTCGAAACTCCATTCTTAAATACTGCCAAGATGTTGACATATAGTTCTTGGGTTTTTTTCCTTCTTTATATAAATGTGTATAATGTATACACTATACATTTATGCTATGGTAAATTGGTATAATGTAAATTGTCAGTTTCTTGCTTGTTCACACTTCTTACATAACCATGTACAAATGGGCCATGCTGACTGCCTTGTTGATAAATGTTTTGGTGTGCCTCATCTTGATTTGGACCTTGATGTGGATTGAAAAACTGTGCTTGGCTTTGCATGGGAGATGTAAAACTTTGGGGTGATTGATAAATATTATTAAAGCTTGCAGCAATCCCAGCAAACATACTACCCATCATTTGGATCATCTTCATTTCATGCTCTTTCTCATCTTTTCTTCTCTTTTCTTCCAATTCCAATTCTTTTTTTGTCTTTCATCTTCCATTTCGAAGAAACTCTCATCAGCTGCCTGTTGTTGCTTTCGTACTATGTCAAAAGCATTGGAAAGGAAAACTTCATTTCTACTTCTTTTCTTGCTTTTCCCTCTTCTTGAGGAAAGTAATTTCTCTTTCCAACTTTCTGAGTTTGTTTGATTTCCTGCCAAAGTTGGAGAAGGCTCTGATGGTGGAACACTTGGTGAGTTGCTGTTAGCAGGGCCCTGTGATGTTGTAGTGGTTCCACAAACAGAACCTGAACTGCCATTTTCAACAGCAAACAGATCACCCAGGTTGCCACCTGATTCTTCTAAAACACTTTCATTTATTGTAGACTTCGGGGTGGCTGATTCAAAGCAAACTTCCACGTCCATCTCTCCACTGTCGAACAAATCTTGGGGTCTTGTAATTGGCCTATACCCCATTATTGCCCCACATAAGTGGGCAAGTAATTGCCTCCCCCGCGTAAAAAATAATGCTGTTGTTGTTGCAGCAAACCGAAGAAACATTCTCAAAACTTCAAAAATTTTGCAAACAGGTTTAAACCAGTTTATTTCGTAAGACCCTATTTCTGTAGTGTAGTGTGAGTAGGGACTGAGTGAGTGCGTGGTGTGTGGTGATGGTGGAAAAGCGAAGTTGAAAACGGCCTAATTTCAAATAGTCACCCAGACAGGCTTCGAAGAGCCAGCAGACCCCACAAATTGTGGGATGCACGGCTCTTTTTGAGAGCAACAGCAAAGAATCTGCACCCGAAAGAAGGGTGTGGATGCAAGAAGGAAACATGGGCCTAGACATGAACCAGGAAGGAACAGTTTCACTTCATGAATTCTGTAAGAGTTTTACCTGGAAAATTTTCTTGTGCTCTAGATTGTTTTCTGGAACCTTGGCTGGGTATTTTTAGAAATATTTTTACGCAAAATAATACTGACAATTATTTAGTTATCCTGGCAAACTACACGAGTACCTACTATGAATTACCATTTTGTCAGGAATGGAGGTTCCTGCACCGAAGTTCAACTTTCCAATATTCGACAGCCTGTCTGGGACTATTTGAAAACTGTATATGCATCATTTGAAGCAATGGATTGCAATGCACAGCTCTCAAAGATTTTTACCACAAATATATTTTGCAATCTTTGATGCAATGAAAAGACAGAAATAATATCTGCATGCACTTGAATTACACTTTGTGACTTGTAATGAAATTTAATAATTACATCTAAAGTTTTTGTTCATTACATAACACTTGGTAGATTGATGTCTGTAGGTGTACCCTTTTCTCAATGCTATACTATTTTGAGTTGTAAGTCAAATGAAATGATAATGTATCCAACATGTCAAAATAGATGCGACAGTATTGCATTTGAAGAACAATTTAGCTCAGCTCTTTTTGTAGAATTAAGTCCTGATGCATTTACTTGTATTCAATTTTGTGAAAATATTTATGTTAAGAATGAACATTATTCATTGAAAGGAATGGTCAGAAATTTCAGCCATCATTTTTCTTGTGTCTTATTGAAAAATAGTCGATGGTATCTTTATGATGATCTCCGAAGTGAAGTTTTGTCATTTGCTTCATTGCAAAATTTGTCTCAATCTAATATTGGAGGATGGTTTTTGCAGTTTATAGCAAAAGCGTGGCTTTACAAGTTGCAATAGACACTCCAATAAATTCTGGAGTGTCATATCACGATTTAGACAGGAATAAAAATGATTTGTTGTAATTGTATTATTTTATTGCAAATTCCTTATCTTCAAACTTCCAAATCATATAAACTTTGAAAAGTCTTCAAAAACTTCGAAATAGATTTTAATTTTTTCAGTTGTTAATACACAATACTGCAGATATAGTGTGGGGCACCTATGGTCTTACTATTTGCTAGTTTTATTGATTTGATCAAAAAATTTGAAAGTTGTCCTGCTCCTTCCAGACAAATTGTTGTTGTCTTTAACCTTTTCTAGCTTTTCTTTGAGCTGCTTTATTTTAGCACTTATTTGTTGTTGGGTTCTTCATCATTTTTTGAAAAATGGACTTCTTTTGGGTGCAACTGTCAAATTGCTGCTGAATCTTTTCATCAACCCAAATGCTTATCAAAAGAAGCACTTCATCATCTGACCAAAATGATCCACGATTGGTTGCTTCCATATTTTCTGAACAATAAAACTTTTTGGCTTTCAATTTTTTTATCTTGATGTTTGTTTATTCTTCTTTCTACTATATTTGACAATAATGGTGTGCTTCTCAATTTTTACACCAATCCGCATGCGCAAAATAAAACTACACCGGGTTCAACCCATTTTCACGTTTACACTACAAAATGAAAAATTGAATCTGGCCTTAACCCGGGTTCAATCCACCTCTGGAGATTGGTTTTGCTGATCTAGTTTCAACCCAGGTTTAACCCATTTTGATTGCCTTTACACTGGACAAAAGTGAGTTGAACCCGGGTTCATTTTCGTAGTGTAAATGGGGCTTATAATAATTTTTTTTTTCAGCTCATTGGTGCCAAAAATGATAAAGAGCTTCAGTCTGCGCTATCTGATGATAATAGCATTGATATACTGCAAGCAATTGGATACCATGGAAATCATGTGAAAGAAAAAATTAGTTCCAAGGAAAAATTGTTGCAGTGAGTCTTTCCATTGTGCTGGTTATTCAAATGGTCTTTGAACCAAGGACTGAGCAAGGTTTAATTTCTGAAATCTTTACATGTATTTTAACTTGCCGCACAATTAATATAGGAGCCTCATCACTAAGCAACAGCAAGGCCAATAAATGATATTCAAGAATTGATGAAAGATTATTATAAATTTGAATTGCAGGATTAGTGTAGTTAATGGTTCGCAAGCAATAAAAGATGCACCAGAGACAATTTCTTGTGCATTTACAACAAGTAATTGCTTCTGAAAGCAATTCTGATTGTCCAACCGCTATGCAAAAGAAGTTGATATCTTCAAATTTTTCTCAGATCTAGTGGAGCAGATGGGCATCACAGGTGCAGTATAATTTTCAAGATATTAATTTGAACTATGCTGCTTGGTCCAAAATTTGTCATATGAGTCCAAATATTCTTTTATACTTTATCCAAATTTATAATTTTGTAGAAATATTCCTTTATAGGTGACACCATTGGCATAAGCCTGGAGGGCTTATGCAAATTTATAACTGGATCGGCCACTGTACCCCCACTTCGCCTTCCAAATGAAATTTCTGTAGAATTCAAACATGATTGTCTAACAAAGTGTAGATGTCAGCCAACCAGCACCACATGCTCATTGACATTGACAATTCCTTGTCATGCCAGCAACATTGAAGAGATGCAGCAGTTGTTTTATTCTGCCCTGAAACAGTGTCATGGGTTTGGAGTAATCCAGATTTAGCAAGGAAACTTACTGGCTCATATAGTGTTTGTGAATGAAATAATAGCTTTCATAATTGCTTCATTAGTAGGTAAGGCTTCTATCATATATGCAAGGATGCTCCATAATTTACTTTCAGTAATTGCTCACCTAATCTTTCAATTGATACCTTAGTTACTGTGATTGGACGTAATTGAGAAGAGCACAAGGAAAAAGCATGCCAAATAACACAACTTTTGAAACATACTTTATTGATGTTATTGAATTGGAAAAACATTTCCGAAGTCTGCAATGGCAATTCAGATACAGTTACTATAAATATACTATAAATATATGTATGGTTGGATGCATTCATTTGAAAGTTTTTGCTAAACTTGTTTTGTTTATGTTATGGTTTGATTGTTTATTCAATATGTTACTCATTGTTATTCAATATAACAATATGTTGTCGGTTTTCGGATGTTTCTAGCTGTGTGTACCAGATCCATACAAAGACTTCTCGGGGACAGGGTTTTCAACTTGCATTTGCTGATCTTCAACTGGTTCTGGTATCTGATTTTCATTGGGTACTGGAACTACATCTTGCATCTCAATGTCTATAGGTTGTCCTGCTGCTGGAAGCCCTTGGTTCTGAATGGGAAGCTCTAGTTCCATGTCCATCTCCATTGGCTGTATCTCTGGAAGAGGATACTGTGCCGGAAATGGCTGATATTCAGGGGCTTCTAGCTGACGGTTTTCGAGCTGCATTTGTTGAAGATCGTTGACTGCTGCAAGTGGGTTATCCGCATTTCCTGCCTGTTGAGGTTGAAGCTGTTGATTGATCTCTCTGCAATGCTGCATATTATCCCGCATTTGATTTCTGCGTCTGTCACCGGTTATACTTCTCCTGGTCTTGCACGGCATAATGCAAGTTGTGATATGAAAAAGAAGTATAAAGTACAATTACGCAATACTATTGTAAATGTTATTGCTTGTAGACAATGGCCTCGATAGCAACAACAATGAAAATAATTATAGCCTTGTGTAAAGCTGCAACACAAAGAAGTAAATATTATATATTTCAAGGGTATGGTAGTGTTAAGTATAGTGTTGTAAATAAATCATTATCATAAAAGTAATGCAATGTAATATAATGTAAATTTTATGGAAACCCTTACGTTAAACTGTGCTCGTTTCTGTTATGTAAACAGTCACTAAAATGGAAGAGAGTAAATTGTAATTACTCTTGACATAAATGCCGACATAAATAAAGGAATCACAAAAACAGACTCAGAATACCTGCACGTACCGTAAATCCTCGAATTGCCCCCCCCTCAAATAAGGCCCCACCCGAGAACAACAAATTCTTAATAAGCCCCCCTTCGAATAAGCCCCCACCCCAAACATGCTGATGTTTGCATACAGCGAGTTTGAGAAAATTTTGTTTTTCTAGCCGCTTTTTCATCAATATCTGAGCATTCTTCTGTTTATCTGTGTATGTAAAATACTTTGCTTGAACAACTAAACCAATTTTCCGTTTATTTTCCCACCCGAGAACAACAAATTGTTAATAAGCTCCCCCTCGAATAAGCCCACCCGTCGAAAAAGCCCCCCTCTGAAAATGTCAAAAATAAATAAGCCCCCAGGGGGCTAATTCGAGGATTTACGGTAATGAAAATTAACCTGTTGAATCCAGTGCAGTTGTTAAGAAATCAACAAATTTGTTTACAGAGTCAATTTGTTAAAAGAGGCCCCATAAAAGTTTGTTCATAATAAAAAAAAAATGATGTTTTTATCTGTGGTAAAGAGTAACTCATTGTACATGGGTTACATTCAAAACCATTGAAGAAGGAGAATATCATTTCGTAATTGAAAGAAGTTTGTGAAAGAGAGGTGTCCGTTATTTGAAAATTGATAAAAATGGGCCTCTCTTTATAAGGTTCATCTCTCCATAGTCATAAGAGAGAACTATAGTCTGGAAACAAGGGCGTGATAACAATAGCGCTTTTGTTTGAACTCGTGCTCAAAATGTTTTCGTACCCAGTCCACCCGAAGGTGCATCAAGTTTTCCACTGAATGTGCAAATGAAAGAGCTATTGATACAGTTTTGATTTTCAGACATGTTTGTTTCAACTTTTTAAAGTTATGCCTGCCGCAAATTGCTCTATTTATAATTGTAACGTTTCAAGAAGTCATAAAGGTGTAGCTATATTCAAGATTCCGGGTGAAGACGACGATTTTAGTGCGAAATGGAGAAGCGAATTGCTGAACATTGTGACAAAGGACCGAGTGATCGACAAAAACCTTCGAACTCAGATTGAAGCTCGAAGAATCCATATTTGTGAATTGCACTTTTCTCCCGATCAAATAAATGTTTGTAAGTACCTAATAATTGTTCAATATATTTATTAATTTTTATTGATAGTGAATATATATGATGCTCCTTCCCATTTTAGATCGTACAAGAAAAACGTTAAAACCTGGCGTTTTACCAACATTAAGATTACCAGAAAAGAGTATCAAGACAAAAAGGTAAAGCCATACTTTATTATTAAAAAAATGCAAATGCACTATCTCCATATACCAGAGGTAGTGTTTTCATAAGCTTTGAATTCTCAAATTATCACTTAAAAATAGTTTCTTTTATCATTTTAAAAATTGTCTAATAATAGCATTTCATTTCACAGCAAACAGGCAAAACCAAGAGAATCTGCAGAAAAAATTAAAAAGAAGAAAGAGGACATCCATCAAGCTTTCCCCATAACTGCACCCTCTACAGCAACCTATAAGTCATTCTATGAGTTTTGTGTCAGAGCCAATAGTTTGAAATTACCTGACATTTGGCATATTGATCAAGAAAGAACAGATTATTTAAAAATTTCCAAGAAAGATCAAATTCATGAACTTCCAACAATAGAAATTTATGTTGATGATAGCCTTGGATTTACAATACGTGTGTTTGGTTGGTTGCTTCCAGATAATCATGAAATATACCTGAGGTATAAAAGAACATTGCAAAACATAACTCTTAGTAATCTGATTAGATTACTTGAGTCACAAGTAATTTGTGGTGGAATTGAAAAGAAGACAGCAACCAAGGCTGGTTCTAAATTTCTAAAGCATTGTGCCACTGAAAAATTTATACTTTTTCCAGATGAATGCCACAATGGCCCATTAACTGAGACAGAATTTTACCGGTCCCCAACATGTGAAGTTTTAACGAATGAAGCTATAGAAAACAAATGCAATGTTTGTGTTAGAGCTGAAAAAAAAGAAACAAAGGCAGTTGCAAAAAAAATGAAGAAGAGGTACTACCTGCAAAACCAAATGCACCTATCTCAAACACAAACCCCCAGAAGGTCAAGCTTGCACTACAAGAATACAGGATTGAAAACAAAGCACTCAAGCAAGAGTTAGAAACAATGAAAAAAGAAATTGAGAAAAAATCTCTGCCAGTTAGTGACAGTTTGAATGGTGACTTTGAAACAATTATGTCATCTGCTGATGATGCAAATATGCCTCCATTTATGAAACTGTTTTGGCAACAACAGCAGAAGTATCTGAAAACAAAAAAAGGGGGCATACGATACCATCCACTGATCATCAAGTATTGTTTAAGTTTGGCTGCAAAGTCTCCTGCTGCATATGATGACATTCGCTATGATGAGAAAACAAACACTGGATTTTTAATTTTGCCAAGCCGCAGAAGACTCCGGGATTACAAGAACTACATAAGACCCCAGCAAGGTTTTAATAAAGATGTTGTGAAGGAGCTATGCCTTAAAGTTAAAGATTTTTCAGATGCTGAACGCTTTGTCATTCTCATTCATGACGAAATGAAAATCCAGGAAAATCTTGTGTGGGACAAGCACACTGGAGACTTGATTGGATATGTAGATCTTGGTAACATTGAACTGAATTGCTCAACGTTTAAGAAAGTAGATGAAATCGCATCACACGTGTTAGTTTTCCTGATTCGAAGTGTTGTAAATCCCATGAAATTTACTCTTGCCAATTTTGCCACCAAAGGTGCAACATCTATTCAACTTTTCCCATTGTTCTGGAAAGCTGTGGGTATATGTGAGCTAAAGTGCAACCTGAAAGTTGTTGGTGTCACAAGTGATGGGGCTTCTCCTAATCGAAAAATGTACCGGATGCATTCATACCTTACCAGAGATGAAGATTGCAACAATGTTAAAGTTACCTATCGAACAGAGAATATATTCGCCACTGATAAGCGGTATATCTACTTTTTTGCTGACCCCCCACACCTTATGAAGACAGCAAGAAATTGCCTGGCAAGCTCTGGTGAAGGATCCTCTGGCCGTTTAATGTGGAATGGTGACCATTTTCTTGTATGGAGTCATATATCACAGCTGGTCAAGGAAGATCTGGAATGTGGGCTCCACCTTCTCCCCAAGTTGACGAATGAACATATCAAGTTAACTCCATTCTCAAAAATGAATGTAAAACTAGCTGTGCAAGTTTTGAGCTCATCAGTTGCTGAGGTGTTGAAAGCATTTGGATCACAGAAGGCTAGAGGAACAGCCCAGTTTTGCTTCATGTTTGATCAATTTTTTTATTGCATGAATGTGAGGAACACAGTGGAACATCAGCTGAAGCGCAAGCCATTCCTCAAGCCATATGAATCATTAGAAGATGAGAGGTTCACATGGTTGGCAGATGTGTTTTTGAAATATTTTGAGGATTGGCTATTGTCAATAGAAAACAAGCAAGGAGAGTTTTCCAAGGATGAAAAAGCCAATATGTTTTTGTCACAGGCAACCCATGAAGGAGTTATGATAACAGTGAATTCAACTGTTGAGTTGGTCAAATTCCTTCTCGCAAATGGTGCAAAATTTGTCCTGACAGAAAGGTTCTGTCAGGATCCTCTGGAAAATTACTTTGGGAGACAAAGAAGCATGGGATGTCGTAAAGATAACCCCTCCCTCAGGGACTTTGGATTCAATGATAATACAATAAGAATGTCTCGCATTGTAAAACCTATACAGGGAAACTGCAGAGGGGCTGGTAATTCTAATGAGGATGAAACCAAAGTTGAGGGAACAGAAAACATTCCATGTCGCAAAGCTAAGAGAAAGAGGTACTCAATGAAGTAGTCTTTGAGTTTTATGTCAATAAATCAGTATCTTTTGAACCTTAGAAAGTAGGTCATAAAAGTGACATCATAAAATTTACAAACTGAGTTTATCTGAATTTGACTTTTTTTTCAGTTCAGTTCTCAAAGATTTTGACTCTGATGTAAAGGACCAGCAAATTTTCAAGAAGGTTTAATGCTGTTTCTTTTGGAATGTTTTTTTCTGCATTTGCACAAATTTCAGAATAATTGGCTCTTATCGAGCTGCTCATCATCAACTTCGAAAGCATATGTTTGCTGTCAATTTTGGAAACACTATGTTTAGTATAAAGCCTGAATTTTGATTCAACACTAAGAAAAATATCTTGCACTTCAGATTTTACTTTCCACAGTCCTCCTCTGTTTTTTGCATTTATCAGAGTTTCACGTTCTTGCATGCTGACAATTTCACCTTCACTTTTGCCAGCCATCAAAATGACAAGGCACTGCTGACTACCAAGTGTGTTCCATTTCTTTGATGCTCTAATTCTTTTATACAGTGTGCTAAATATGTAGCCACTTAATACTCACCTGTCTCAGGGTAAACTAATGACTTACTGATATTTAATACTCACCTGTCTCAGGAAGTGGGCATTCGTGCGTTAGCCCTTGAACTGCCTGAGCAAAACCTAGCCCTAAGGTCAGTGATTGCCCAGGAAAACACTTTTCCCGCCAACGCACCTGTCACCGCAGCGAAAAACTGCGGGATAAGGAAGGAAAAAGAAAAGAACAGAAAGGAAAAGAAAAGGGGGGAGTCGAGAAAAAAGGAAGGATGTAAAAGAAAGAAAAAAAAAATTGAGGGAGGGAAAACCAGGGTGGGGACGAAATAGTAGCTGTAATTTTAAGGCGTAAAAACTGATCGGAATAAATCTCAAGGGATCTAGCAAGTTAGATAGCATGGTGTCACCCGCTGTGACCTCGTGATAATGCAAGCAGACAAACTACCGCCCTCCCCAGCAACAGTGACACTTCGCCCAGGTGGTATTAACTGCGGTTAAATCAGGTCTAACCGATATTTAAATAGGTGACAATGGCAATTTCTTTTTTTGAAAACGTTTCTGCTGTTGTATCCAATTCACCAGGGTTTTGAAAACAACTAGAATCGTTCAAATGAGCAAGAACATGGTTTGAAACTTCTAGTCCCAGAACCAGTGAAGCATTTTTTGAAAGATCCTTGAAAACAATGTTCTGGGACATGCATTTGTACATTTTTGGGTAAAATTTCTCTGCATCACCATTAAAGTGTGTAATACAACCTTCAATAAATTTGAAGCTATCTTGTGCATCCTGTGCTGTGAATATAAAATTTTTGAATTCTTCCATCAACTCATTGGGATAGCATTCATCAACAGAAAGCTTCTGTGCACTTCGTTCCACAAATCCTTTGAATTGCAGAGGGTTAATTTTTGATGTAACTTGGAAGGGAATGTCATCACCTTTTTCCTTGTGCGAAATTGTTTTATGGCGCTTCACTCCACGTTCAGACTTGTAAGTTTTCAAACAAATATCGTATTGAACCTTCTTCTCTGTAGGCTGGCTTTCAATCTACAAATAAGCATGTAAACGTGATAAATTTTTAAACGAACCAAGCCAGGAACGACAAGTCGTGCACGGCCTAAGACTTTTACGGCTAAAAAATAGTTAATGTGACCTGGCAAACAACATACAAGGACTATAACTCACCTCCGTCACTGAAAAAGTAATTGATTCAACTAATTCATCGTCATTTTCAAAGCCATCTTCATCTAATAGCGAAAAAATAGCCTCCAAATCATCACCAGATACAAAATCACTGCTACATCCCGCCATCTTTGTTTTTTTTCATGCACTTTCGCAAAGGCGTGGCAAGTATATTCAAGTTCAAACAAAAGCGCTATTGTTATCACGCCCTTGTTTCCAGACTATAGTTCTCTCTTATGACTATGATCTCTCCATCTATTTTATAACAAATAATTAAAGAGCTGAATAGAATAGTCGGAAGGAAGAACTGTAATAAATTAATTCATGTCTTACCGAGCCTTGTGTCTTTCAAAACTATGGTAAGAAACAGAAAAGAAATTACAACAGATATAAACTTGAAATATGAAATAAAAACATGATGCTTGAACAACACGTAACCTGTTCGTGCCATGAAAAGAAAAGCAAAAATTATTGACATTATTAAGCGAAATAACGATAAAGAAGTCTCTTAACTTATAATGATAGATTTTTAGAAAAAAAAGTTCATAATACTTACTCAGCAATAAATAACTGCATATATTATTAATTATTGCCTATCGAAAATTTGGAACTAAATTGAATTAGGCAAAATCTAATTGTGCAAATAATTAGAGGCGGGATTTCTATTGTACTATGCAGCTCACATGATTGGTTTATACACGTCACGTGTTTAAAAAGGCGGGAAACTTGTTAGTGAAAAGGGAATTCCCCTTCGCCCTTCAGAGTGGTTAAAAAGGTAGGAGGTAAAAATTGCACATGACATGAAATTGAATTACATCATCATCATCGCATGCCAGCCAAGTGGTAGTTTGAGGAAAAGCATGGTGAGAATCAAACTACATCTTCTTAAATCATTTCCATCTGAAGAGTATGTATAAAGTATTTTGACTCACTGTTGAAAATGTGTTAACTCCAGTCTCATTCTCTGAGTTTAGATTGCACGTTACCACTTACCACTATAATTGGCGCCACTGCAACATCACATTCATGAAAGTGAATACCATGCATTGGGTAAGCTATTAATGGAAGGTTTTGCAACGAAATCATGTATAAGCATTTATAATTGATAAAACATTTTGAATTATTAAAATATGATTGAAATATTAAAACTACTGGAACATATAATTTGGAACATTTGGAACATATAATGTGAACAAATAGTAATGAAACTTTGACCATGCATGAACCAAAAATGTGAAATGTTTTTCAAATTTTGTATTTGAAAAGTAGATAATTTTAATTTTAATAAATGTCAACAGTTGTAATTTTATGATGGTTGAAAAGTTTCTATTTCTTTCATGCATGGTCAAAGACAGGACATGTGTAAATTAGTTAGGAAACTATTCATTTACACATGTCCTGCATGATTTTTGCAGCCCTTTGGGTGGACATGGCCACCATTAATGTTCGTGAAGATTCTTGGGTGGCCTTCCCACCCTTTTTTTCATTTTTTGCTTTCCTGTGGCCTTTGCCAATTCTGACAAAGGCTTCCTTCTGCAACCTGTGAATACACAATTATGTTGTAGGTTGCTTTTTTGGTGAAAGGATATGATGTAATATTTGGAAAATATCAATTGAACAACTGAGCTTCAAGTGCAGAAGGTATACTTACTCTATATCTTTTGTTGGGAGTCTCCTCCCTTCCTTGCTGTGCAAGGTAAATTTTTTGTTCCTGTCCAATTCTTCAAATTGGGCAGCACATTCCCTTTTTAGAGAATAAATGTCCCTGTATGTTATTTCCTAGGATACAAAAGCAAACAATGAAAGAATTTCCGAAAACCATACTCATTAAATATGAATTAATTATTGTGAATTGTGAACAAAAACTGTTTAAATTAGTTGTGATAAAATTAATATATTTGCTATAATTACTTTTACTTTGTCACCAAGTCTGATGACTATTGTTTTTTCTGGTTCTGGCTTTTTAGTGGCACTTGTAGCCATAGCAAACCTTAAAGCAAACAAATAAAAGTTGTTTTTCTTTAATAAGAATCATTGATATGTGAAAAACAAATTATATTTACATGAAGCAGTACTGATGTAAAATAATATAATATGATGCAAAATAAAAGGACAATTGCCAAACTGCAAATACTGGCAAAAGAATAACATAATAGTACTTTAAAAATGGTAAGTAGGTAAGTTATACACATGTTTTGTGAACATAATATCAATGGAGAATCTCATTATGTAAGTGACCTTGAAAGAAAAATACATACCAAAATGTGAACAAAATATAAATGAAAGACCAAACTGCAAATACTGGAAAAAGAATAAGATTCTAATTGTGATTGAAATGGTAAGTAATAAGTTATACATATGGTTGGTGATCATAATAGTAAAGGAGAATCTCATTATCCAAGTAACATTGAACTGAAAGTACGTACCGAAAATGTTTTAAACAAAATAAAAAACAACCAGCAAGACAACTGCCAAACTGCAAATACTGGAAAAAGAATAAGATTCTAATTGTGATTGAAATTGTAGGAAATAACGTTATACATATGGTTGGTGATCATTATAGTAAAGGAGAATCTCATTATCCAAGTAATATTGAACTGAAAGTACATACCGAAATCATTTTTTCTTCAGTAGGAAGGTTCAAAAGGAAGACAATCGCAAAATTAAAGGAAGACTGTAAAAGAAATCAGGAGTGATTAAATACATGGAAATAGTTATGCATGTAATAAAAAATCCGGGTATTATTTCTAATTGTCTTGATTAATATTTAAAGGTATAAAATATCAGTAATGAGGTGAAAACAATTTACCTGTTGACTGTGGCTCTGCTTTTGACAATGGACGAAGACGAACGGATGGAAAATATTTTTGGCGCGTTGCGTTGTGAAGAAAATTTTGAATATGAGTACCATAGCAACAGAGTGAAGAGGGCCTCGTAGAATAAAACATAGATAACTGAAATGGAGGCCTCCTGGAAATGTCACAGAATGCGTAAATATTGTTAGTATGTGGGTAGAAACACCGTGGTAGTGGCCACATAGTGGAAATTTAGTTATGAGAAATGACTACAAAAAATGAAAACTTTTCAAGAGAAGCATATGTAATGTTGCACGCTTCACTGCTGGTAAATTATGCTCAGGTAAATAGTACATTTATGTTGTAAGATATACAGTTTTTGTTACAACTATAATTTACAACTATAAGTTATAAATTCAAGTCATGTCCTTTGAACATTTGTTGTGTGTTCTTAATATTTTATCATCAATTGTGCATTTTCTTCATTCTCTGTGTATTTATCAACGAAGGGTACTACAATGTATGGAAATAAATTAACAAATTGGAGCACATATGATTGCCTAAAAAGACTTAAAAAACTGCTTGAACTTGCTATTAAATGCAACACTAAAAATAAAAATATAAATACAATGCTACATGCCAAAAAATACGATACATGAACATGCAATACTATACTGTTTCCTACTATATATATATAATCATCCAATACTATCTTCTATCATACTATATCTAATATATATGTTGTATATTATCAAGAAACATTGCCTGATAGGGCACACTTCGTCCGCTGCATTCGCTAACAGCATGCCTCTTTCAACCCCACTTACAATGGGTTAGCTCGCTGCGCTCGCCTGTGGTTGGCGCACTTCGTGCGCTGCATTGGCTCACGCTCATGCCCCTTTAAACCCCACGTACAATGGGTTAGCTCGCTGCGCTCGCCTGTCTATCTATTATCAAGAAACATTGACTGATAGGGCGCACTTCGTGCGCTGCATTCGCTTGCGCTCATGCCCCTTTCAACCCCACGTACAATGGGTTGGCTCACTGTGCTCGCCTGTCCATCTATTATCAAGAAACATTGGCCGATAGGGTGCACTTTGTGCACTGCATTCGTTAACGCTCATGCCCATACATACATACATACCTACATACATACATACCTACATACATACCTACATACATACCTACATACATACCTACATACATACATACATACATACATACATACATACATACATGGGCCAGGTTCGGTCGCTTCGCTCCCTCCCCGGAGGCCGTCAAGTAAGAAAAGCTTAATCTGGTTGGCGCGCTTTGCACGCCGCATTCGCTCCCGCTCATGCCCATACATACATACCTAACTATATACATACATACATACCTACATATAAACCTACTATATACCTACTATACAAACATACTATACTTACTATACTATACCTACTATAAAAACATACTATACCTACTATACCTACTATTAAAACATACTATACCTACTATACCTACTATTAAAACATACTACACATACTATACATACTATACCTACTATACAAACATACAAACACTTTGCGAAAGTTTAAATGAGGAAAATCGTGCAATTAGCGCCTGAAAAATTCATAACTTTGAATTTGTTTTCATTCGGCCTAGGCGTTGCAAGCATGCCGAAGCAACGCTTACTACAAAAACAACAACTATTTCAACTTAAAATACAAAACAAAGCTATCACCTGTGTTTTTTATTGTCTTCTGCAACTCTCCAGGGTCTTTGAAATAAATAGTAGTTTTTTGCAAAGATAATTCAGGTGGTAAAACACTTTGAAAGACCCTTTGTGTGCAAAACAAAAACACGCGTCCTCTTCTCCAGAAGTAAAGTACCTGCTGCAACCGAGGGCGAAAAACAAAAAACGATAGACAACACACGTGGGTCGCACAAAAAGAGCCAATCAAATTGCAGAAAAAGGCGAAACGAGTTTGTGACGCAAATTTGGAAGTTTCGCCACCGCAAACCGTAGTTTTTTCGTGATAGCACAATTAGCAGAATAATTAATGGAATAATTCAATAATTAGGAAGAAAATCGAAAAACAAAATCCATTACCCTGGTTAAAATAATAAACTAAACATTCAGTGTGAATTTCATAGCCATATACCCACATACAAAAAAGCCTTTGTGATCACACGGTTCGCCGTTTCGGCCCATTGTTTTTGGGCGTTCGACCTATTGTTTCGGGTCGAATCTATTGTTTTTGGCAAGGAAAGTGCGTCGTCACGTGATATCACAGAATATATATATATTAGACTAGCCGGGGGCCTGGTCGCTACGCTCTCTCCCCGGAGCCCCCCAAGCAACAAAAGTTTAGTGTGGTTGGCGCGCTTCGCGCCCTGCATTCGCTCCCGCTCATGCCCATACATACATACATACATACATACATACATACATACATACATACATACATACATACCTACATGAGCCGGGTTCGGTCGCTTCGCTCCCTCCCCGGAGCCCGTCAAGTAAACAAAGCTTAATCTAGTTGGCGCGCTTCGCGCACTGCATTCGCTACCGCTCATGCCCATACATATATACATACATACCTACATACATACATACATACATACCTTACAATACATACCCTACAATACATACCCTACATACATACCCTACATAACATACCCTACAATACATACCCTACAATACATACCCTACAATACATACCTTACAATACATACCCTACAATACATACACTACAATACATACCTTACAATACATACCCTAAAATACATACCTTACAATACATACCTTACAATACATACCCTACAATACATACGCTACAATACATACCCTACAATAAATACCCTGCAATACACACCCTACGATACATACCCTACAATACATACCCTACAATACATACCCTACCATACATACCCTACAATAAATACCCTACAATACATACCCTACAATACACACCCTACGATACATACCCAACGATACATACCTTACAATACATACCCTACAAACATACCCTACAATACATACCCTACAATACATACCTTACAACACATACCCTACAATACATACCCTACAAACATACCCTACAATACATACCCTACAATACATACCTTACAACACATACCCTACAATACATACCCTACAATACATACCTTACAATACATACCTTACAATACATAACCCGCAATACATACCCTACAAACATACCCTACAATACATACCTTACAATACATACCCTACAATAAATACCCTACAATACATACCTTACAATACATACCCTACAATACATACCTTACAATAAATACCCTGCAATACATACCCTACAAACATACCCTACAATACATACCTTACAATACATACCCTACAATAAATACCCTACAATACATACCTTACAATAGATACCCTACAATATATACCCTACAATATATACCCTACAATACATACCCTACAATACATACCCTACAATACATACCTTACAATACATACCCTACATAACATACCCTACTATACATACTACGACGCAACATTTCTAAAGAAAGTAAAGGTGGGAGGTCCCCCTGGCAATCGACCGCCCAGCGCCCACCCTGCCGCCCCCCTGAAAGCCGAAGGTTGATAGCTTCAGTGTGAAGTTTGAAAAAAAAAGTTGCCTTCAAAAATTTAATCAATCCTGGAAAATTTAAACTCAATCTCTAATAAAAATTATATCAAACTGTAGCTAAGAAAACAGCGAATCCGATAAAAATATTCACATTTCTTAACAGTGTTGTTTTGAATTTTAAGCGAGTATTTAGTGCAGCCCAAGACAAAAGCCGTGAAAAAATTTATTCATCAGCCAACTTTAAAAACAAAATTTCCCCTAACTTGGTAAAAATTTGTCCATTTTAACTCAAATTACACCAACATGAAGCTGATACCTTGGCGAATAAGTATCGAAAGTAATTGGGTGCATTCGAAATGCTTTTCGCAAAATTAGTTGGGTATTTTTGAAGCTCAAGACATAATTTTCTTGATCAAAAATAGCTGTGAAATTAAACCCCTGCAAAAATAGCAAGTTAAACACAATTCACCAACTTTCAAATTCAATTAGCGTGGCCAATTTTTGTCCTACACACCCCACGAAAATAACAACATGAAGCTAATAGCTTGGCGAACATTTATCGAAAGTATTTGGGTGAAAAAAACAAAGTTTTGACAGGTTGAAAATTAATTTTCGCAAATGCAAAACACACGCGTGTTGCTTGAAAATTTCGTGTTTTCCAGCAAAATCCAAACTCGGCTAAAACTGTCCAAAAACAGAGGAAAATCAACAAAACAAAAAAAGCAAAGCCATATAACTTTAGTTCTTGTGTAAATAAACAGTTATCGAAAGTTTAAATAGAGAAAATCGGCCCAGAACTAACCGAGAAAATCAAAATTGTCTTCGTGTTTTGGTTAGGCCCTGGAGCCGAAAGAAAAACGTGAGGTGAAACAAAACAAAACTGGTGCTATTTTCGGCCGAAAACAATCAAATAAACGAAATACCTTGAAATAATTGTCCACCAATTGTCTCCACAGGTCCTGAGAACAATTGACATGTCTTTACAATTGATTTCCGGCACATATTCACGCTTAAACCCGAGCAACTTGCCGCCCGTTCAACTACGAAAACACCTGTTTCTGCCTGCTCGTTTTGCATCTCATTAACTCCATCCGGGGAACTTTCTAGACAGTCGGAGCACAAAATGGGGCATAACTCCGGAACCGCTGGGGTTAGAAATTAGCCAAATAGTACACTGTACACTGTCATCAGCACAATGCAGCGATCATTTCTATACCGATTTGCACCCTTATTGACCACCCAAAAAAAGCCTTTGTGTTCACAACCAAATTCCTTTGATCCCATTGTTTTTCGAACGTCGATTGTTCAAGAAGCAATGGTCTATTGTTGAGCGCCGGTTGGTCACGTGTGGAGCAATCTTATTATATAAGAGATCGTATGTTGGCATGTATGTTATCTATGTTTTTATGTATGTATCCTATGTATGTATGTATGTATGTATGTAGGTATGTATGTATTTAACTGTAGTGTATTTATGTAGATCGGGTATGTATGTAGTTAATTACTCTTACTAATATTTAAAATTTGGATAGTATTTAAAATTAGGATAGTATTTAAAATTTGTCTAACAGTGCACAAGTGTATCTGGGGTGAGGCACCATTTTCTCTAAAGCATAGCATTGATATTATTAATGAAAGAATGGCTAGTCTACGAATCCTAGGGTTGCAACTCAGTATGGCGAGAGGGCATTTTCCTGTTCAGGTCCTACTCTATGGAACAAACTTCCTGTAGAAGTTTGTGAAACTAGAGAAACCCTCGAATTCAAAAAAAGATTAAAAACATTTTTATTTACAACCAGCCTTGAGAATTTTTATAGTTAACAGAATTGTTTTGTTGTTCACTGTTGAGCAAACAGCCAACAATTTTTTTGTTGCTGTAGAAACAGTGGGTAAACATCCATTATTATTATTATTATTATTACTAAGTGGTCAAAGATTGAGAACAATATATCATTTTCAGACTGATAGCATGATGCTATCAGAGACTAGTTGTACATTCGCACCTACTAAGGTTCTCAAACACTCACATCCTGGACATAAGTTGGATACATTCAGCTACAGCAAATACCCGATCAAGAAACTGTGTGTAATAAAATGCTTAAAGGAATATCTTAAATGCTGTGAAACAAGACTCAGTGAAAATACTAGTCAACTGTTTATTACCTATGGCCAACCATACAAAGAGGCATCACAAGAGAGTATGGGTCGTTGGATACGTGAATCATTTGCTGAGCTAAATATTATTTACTTTGCACCTCATAGCAGCCGCTCAGCTGCTGCTTCAAAAGCAAAACTTTGTGGAATTGCGGTGGATGACATAAGACTAACAAAAGGCTGTTGGGCCAAGGCCCAAAACTTTTTCAAATATTATGATCAGGACATGATAAACCAGCATACTAACATTGACTTCTCCCCTATTCTGAAATAAAGTGTTACAGTTAATATTACTATTACTCTTATTGTTTTGTTGGAGTATATCCACATATGCATAAGTATCTGTCCAAGAAAGATACTAACTGGATTTTTATTGAGCTACGATCATCTTCACACCATTTTTGTTTGTGTAGCTTTGAAGTCTCACTTGGCCACTGTGCAGTAGACGCAGTGAGAAAGGATGAAAAATTAAGCGAATACTTATGAAACTTGATGGCCATTCTTTTGATCTGTGTCTACAAGCAGTGCGGTAAGCGCCCACCTCTTATAGGATATTCCCTCCCCTTAGACATGCATGTTACTTATGCCACACAGCATTTACACATCACAAAAATGGTTTCCTTATGCTTCTAATTATGCTTTGTTCGCGCATGCGCTCTCACTTACCACACTGCTTGTAGACACAGATGAAAAGAATGGCAATCAAGCTTCATAAGTATTCGCTTAATTTTTCATTTCCTCAGTGTCCTGGGATGAACTCCAATAATGGAACTTGTTTTTGTAAGCCAAGATTTATTGAAGTAGTGATCTGTTCTTTGTTTACAATTAAAAGTGATGCTGGCCTTTTGCATTTCCTGGTACCGCTTGCCTCACCCTGCTGATTTTTTGGGGTTGGCTGGTTTCTTTGGCTTTGCATTGTCATTAGATAAACACGCTCTTGGTATTGAGCTTTATACCTATGAGAAAGGATCTGAAGCTCATCATGGACATTTGATATTTCTTCGAGGTGTTCATCCAGGTCACCCAATAGTAACAAGTCAGCTTTAAATACTGACAAACGATGACACAACTCGTTTGTATCCCTCAGCATTTGCTCAAGATTTGCCTCATTGGTGAAATTGAATGCATTTGTCTCCAAATCAGTAAGGACTGTTGTAAATTCGGGCAATAAGAGACGTAAACCGTCCAGGAACTCCAAAGGCGAATCCATTAATGTAATCTTTCCCGCCAAAACTTCTGTTCCTTTAACGCTACTTAATTATATAAGCTATGCTGAATGGCTAAACATTCCTTAATTATCCGGCCCTATGTGTCACGTGATAGTCTGGACCATTTGTTCTAGATCATGGTCTTACCATAATTTACTACTATCCTAAGCCGGCGGACATGTTAGGCAATCGGTTCAAATTAGAGTTGATTAAGTTCTGATAAGAGCACTCTTCGTCGCACACACACAGGAATGCAATTTTATTTGAAATCATTTAGCTCGTCATAATTCCATCCATTCCCTGATCATATGGTCCATTGAAGCCCTGGGTTCCAATTTCTATTGCAAGGTTGTTTTGGGTCCATGATGATTTAATTTGAAATGATTGAGATGCTCATAGTTGCTTTCATTCCCCCACTCTGTGATGCATGGAAGGCCCAAGGTCTGATTCCATTCCAAGGTTTTCGGCGATGCAAAGTTTGTGCACGTCTGAGCGTGGCAGAAAGGCCTGGATTCAAACAGCATGGAGAGAAGCTTTGCCAATGATGAGATTTAGGAGCGATATCAGAAAACATAATTGGGTCCATTTAATTTCGGATTTTGATTAGAGGATATAAAATCTTTAAAGACAAATGGAATTCCTAAAAACATGCTTACCACTACAGGAACTTCATAGAAGCAACACCGAAGCAAATTATGAAAATTTTAGAGGGGCCCTGAAGTTAAATTCTCGTAAACACGCAGTCGAAACTTGATGATATATAAAAGGGTTTTAAATATAGCACATCATGGAAGTTTTTAATCAATTCACTCACTTATTTTACAGACCAAATGCAGAACTTTGCCGTTTTGAATTGCAGCTCCGTGGTGGGCACTTTTCCAGTTTATAATCCATGTGAAGTGGAACGAATCGTTTCCAGCATGACCACACGTTTATGTTATCTGGAAATAAAATTATGTGCTTGAAATCCATTACTTTAGGCTTGGGATGTCCAGTCGTGAACAGTAATTCTCTGAATGCCAAGGAGAAAGCATTTTGGGGCATTTGCATTCAATATCAAAATAGCTGTTTTTCAGTCTTGGGAGTTAGAATTTCACATCCAAATCTGCAAAAGTCGAATTAGAATTTTAGTATTGACCGATCAGAGTTCTTTCAAAGAAATCAGAGTCAATTTATACAAAATATGAGTGAAATTTTGAAAATCTATTGCACGCCTCAAGAAATTTGAAAGCGAGTTGTTGATCAGGGAATCTGGGCTGAATAAATCAATAGAGCTGAGGGGAAAATAGAGAAAAAACTAAGGCGCTTACTAGTGGAGTTCTTTGCGAAACAGTTGGGGCTTCTTCTGTGATAATGTCTTCGTCTAGAGATATGTTCAATTGCTCGAAGATCTCCCTCTTGTGGCACAGTGTGTCTTGGTGGTGTATTATTGTTAAGATGTTGTTTGTTGCATGTTGCAGTTGCTCTTGGGATCTTTTAATGTGATCTTTACAAATGTCCAGGTGTCGGTCTATGATTGTCATCCTTGTTTTTGTGTCCATGTCTGAATTTGTAAAGAGAAAATATAGTTTTTTGTTTAGTTTTCCTGTAAGGGAATTGTAATTAAGATAAGAATTAGGAGAAAATCGGAAATGTGATTATACATGAATGAAATTGTAGATGATACTCGCCGATGAGAAGTACGTAATGCGTGTTGAACAAAAATTAGCTGATTGTCTTTGGTAGGTAGAAGATATTGGAATTTGAAAAACGTTATTGGTTCGTTATATTTATAAGTTTGAGTGGGGGTTGGAATGTGCAAAACAAACGTATTGATCTGTTGGAAAATAAATTAAGGGTTTAGTGAGGGATCCATGTAGTCCGTCAGCTGACAGGATTCTAATACTGACTTGGCCGAAACAAACGAAATATATCTTAAAATACTCGTATTTGCTACCCGAATACGAAAAACTATGATGGACGTTTCAAAATGGTAGCTTAGCAACGAACCGGGGGTTGATTCAAATTGCAAATATCATATGTGATCAAAATGCAAATTCTCCTATATGTATTGCAAATATCTTAACATCCTTGACATTTATCGGAGATTTGTTCAAGATTCAAAAAATTTTTTGATAAAATTTGTTTTTAAACATAATTTTTTCCTATGAAGGGGGCAAGGCCTCTGTTGGGGGTTCACAGGGGGTCTCATGACAAAAATATTATTGTCCATCGCGTAAACTCGTTTCTTAACAACAGTTGTTTCAATATAACATTGATACAGTGTCTCTGTTGTCGAATTTGTCACACACTGATATTCCGTGTTGAGGGTACTGAAATGGTACCATTCAACATATTGGGACCTTATACGCAGTAAACTCGTTTCTTAACAACAGTTGTTTCACTAGAACATTGATACAGTGCCTCTGTGGTCGAATTTGTCACATATCAATATTCCGTGTTGAGGGTACCGAAATGGTACCCTTCAACATGTTGGGACCATATACGCAGTAAACTAGTTTCTTAACAACAGTTGTTTCATTAGAACATTGATACAGTGCCTGTGTGGTCGAATTTGTCACATGCCAATATTTCGTGTTGAGGGTACCGAAATGGTACCCTTCAACATGTTGGGACCATATAGGCAGTAAACTCGTTTCTTAACAACAGTTGTTTCATTAGAACATTGATACATTGCCTCTGTGGTCGAATTTGTCACATACCGATATTCCGTGTTGAGGGTACCGAAATGGCACCCTTCAACATGTTGGGACCTTATACGTAGTAAACTCGTTTCTTAACAACAGTTGTTTCATTAGAACCTTGATACAGTGCCTCGGTGGTCGAATTTGTCACATACCGATATTCCGTGTTCAGGGTATCGAAATGCTACCCTTCAGCATGTTGGGACCTTATACGGAGTAAACTCGTTTCTTAACAACAGTTGTTTCATTAGAACATTGATACATTGCCTCTGCGGTCGAATTTGTCACATACCGATATTCCGTGTTGAGGGTACCGAAATGGTACCTTTCAACATGTTGGGACCTTATACGCAGTAAACTCGTTTCTTAACAACAGTTGTTTCATTAGAACATTGATACAGTGCCTCTGTGGTCGAATTTGTCACATACCAATATTCCGTGTTGAGGGTACCGAAATGGTACCCTTCAACATGTTGGGACCATATACGCAGTAAACTCGTTTCTTCACAACAGTTGTCTCATTAGGACATTGATACAGTGTCTCTGTGGTCGAATTTATCACATACCGATATTCTCTGTAGCGGGTACCGAAATGGTACCCTTCAACATGTTGGGACGTTATACGCAGTAAACTCTTTTCTTAACAACAGTTGTTTCATTAGAACATTGATACAGTGCCTCTGTGGTCGAATTTGTCACATACCGATATTCTGTGTTGAGGGTACCAAAATGGTAGCCTTCAAAAGGTTGGGACCTTATACGGAGTAAACTCGTTTCTTAAGAACAGTTGTTTCATTAGAACATCGATACAGGGCCTCTGTGGTCGAATTTGTCACATACCGATATTCCGTGTTGAGGGTACCAAAATGGTGAATTCAATATATTCAGTTCAACTGGTTTATAGAGATTTCTAATACTAAAACGATGAATGATCAAATTCTGCTTTTATAATAACAGGTCTCGATAGAGGCTTTGGGTTGGAAAGAAAAAAGTAAAACGGTAGCAACAATATAACAATTCAGTTATCCAACGAAAAAAATCCATTGGGTTTTGGGTTTGCCATTGCCTGCCCATCCCAAATTCGAAAATGAAAAATCTATTGAACACTTTCCTCATCAATCAAAGACCACGGTAACAAAGGATGCGAGCGGATGAGTGCAAAACGTAACAGGGTTTCATTGTTTCGAAAAGGCTCAGCGAGGCAAGACATCGCAGGAACGGTCATTTCGAGAAGGCTAACATTATCCAGACGCCGTAGTGAAGCCCTGGACATCTCCCTCACACGCAAAATGAAAGGCCAGCAAGACAGCAGGCATGCCATCCTCTCACACCAAAGAGAAAGGCCTCGTTCACAGGAACACGGAGGGGGAAGAATTTTGAAAGTGGAAAAGTGGAAATATCTTCAAAATTAAGAGGAATTTTTAGCCAAAAAGAGCCTTGACACTGAAGGAGATGAAGGGGAATAAATGAGAGTGTTTTTGGAAAAGAATAAGAGGGGCACGAAAGGGCTACGGGGGCTACAACACGTCGACTGGGTTGCCTTTGATGCGGACACCTTTGCCGCTACGATTTTAGTATTTATTGATTTCATTATCTGAATAACATTGAAAGAAAAGTACATACCCAAAAATCTGAAAGAAATATAAATGAAATGTCAACAGCTAAACTGCAAATACTGAGAAAGAAGAAAATAATTGTGATTTAAATGCTAAGTAGTAAGTTGTACATATGGTTGGGGAACATAAAAGTAATGGAGACTTTCATTGTCTGAGTAACATTGAAAGAAAAGTACATAGCAAAATCTGAACAATGTAAAAAATGAAAGGATAAAAGGCCAACTACCAAACTGCAAATACTGGAAAAATAATAAGATGATTGTGGTTTATATTGTAAGTAATAAGCTGTACATGTGCTTGGTGAAGACAACAGTAGTGGAGAATTTCATTATCCAAGTAACATTGAACTGAAAATACATACCAAAACATGTGCTAAACGGAATAAAAATCAAAAAATCAACCCTTCAACATGTTGGGACCATATAGGCAGTAAACTCGTTTCTTAACAACAGTTGTTTCATTAGAACATTGATACATTGCCTCTGTGGTCGAATTTGTCACATACCGATATTCCGTGTTGAGGGTACCGAAATGGTACCCTTCAACATGTTGGGACGTTATTCGCAGTAAACTCGTTTCTTAACAAAAGTTGAGGGTACCGGAATGGTACCCTTCAACATGTTGGGACCTTATACGTAGTAAACTCGTTTCTTAACAACAGTTGTTTCATTAGAACCCTGATACAGTGTCTCTGTGGTCGAATTTGTCACATACCAATATTCCGTGTTCAGGGTATCGAAATGCTACCCTTCAACATGTTGGGACCTTATACGCAGTAAACTCGTTTCTTAACAACAGTTGTTTCAATATAACATTGATACAGTGCCTCTGTGGTCGAATTTGTCACACACCGATATTCCGTGTTGAGGGTACCAAAATGGTACCCTTCAACAGGTTAGGACCTTATACGCAGTAAACTCGTTTCTTAACGACAGTTGTTTCATTAGAACATTGATACAGTGCCTCGGTGGTCGAATTTGTCACATACCGATATTCCGTGTTGAGGGTACCAAAATGGTACCCTTCAACATGTTGGGATCTTATGCGCAGTAAACTTGTTTCTTAACAACAGTTGTTTCATTAGAACATTGATACATTGCCTCTGCGGTCGAATTTGTCACATACCGATATTCTGTGTTGAGGGTACCGAAATGGTACCCTTCAACATGTTGGGACCTTATACGCAGTAAACTCGTTTCTTAACAACAGTTGTTTCATTAGAACATTGATACAGTGCCTCTGTGGTCGAATTTGTCACATACCAATATTCCGTGTTGAGGGTACCGAAATGGTACCCTTCAACATGTTGGGACCTTATACGCAGTAAACTCGTTTCTTCACAACAGTTGTCTCATTAGAACATTGATACAGTGTCTCTGTGGTCGAATTTATCACATACCGATATTCTCTGTAGCGTGTACCGAAATGGTACCCTTCAACATGTTGGGACGTTATACGCAGTAAACTCGTTTCTTAACAACAGTTGTTTCATTAGAACATTGATACAGTGCCTCTTTGGTCGAATTTGTCACATACCGATATTCCGTGTTGAGGGTACCAAAATGGTACCCTTCAACAGGATGGGACCTTATACGCAGTAAACTCGTTTCTTAAGAACAGTTGTTTCATTAGAACATCGATACAGGGCCTCTGTGGTCGAATTTGTCACATACCGATATTCCGTGTTGAGGGTACCAAAATGGTGAATTCAATATATTCAGGTCAACTGGTTTATAGAGATTTTTAATACTAAAACGATGAATGATGAAATTCTGCTTTTATAATAACAGGTCTCGATAGAGGCTTTGGGTTGGAAAGAAAAAAGTAAAACGGTAGCAACAATATAACAATTCAGTTATCCAACGAAAAAAATCCATTGGGTTTTGGGTTTGCCATTGCCTGCCCATCCCAAATTCGAAAATGAAAAATCTATTGAACACTTTCCTCGTCAATCAAAGACCACGGTAACAAAGGATGCGAGCGGATGAGTGCGAAACGTAGCAGGGTTTCATTGATTCGAAAAGGCCCAGCGAGGCAAGACATCGCGGGAACGGTCATTTCGAGAAGGCTAACATTATCCAGACGCCGTAGTGAAGCCCTGGACATCTCCCTCACACGCAAAACGAAAGGCCAGCAAGACAGCAGGCACGCCATCCTCTCACACCAAAGAGAAAGGCCTCGTTCACAGGAACACGGAAGGGGAAGAATTTTGAAAGTGGAAAAGTGGAAATATCTTTAAAATTAAGAGGAATTTTTAGCCAAAAAGAGCCTTGACACTGAAGGAGATGAAGGGGAATAAATGAGAGTGTTTTTGGAAAAGAATAAGAGGGGCACGAAAGGGCTACGAGGGCTACAACACGTCGACTGGGTTGCCTTTGATGCGGACACCTTTGCCGCTACGATTTTAGTATTTATTGATTTCATTATCTGAATAACATTGAAAGAAAAGTACATACCCAAAAATCTGAAAGAAATATAAATGAAATGTCAACAGCTAAACTGCAAATACTGAAAAGGAAGAAAATAATTGTGATTTAATTGCTAAGTAGTAAGTTGTACATATGGTTGGTGAACATAAAAGTAATGGAGACTTTCATTGTCTGAGTAACATTGAAAGAAAAGTACATACCAAAATCTGAACAATGTAAAAAATGAAAGGATAAAAGGCCAACTACCAAACTGCAAATACTGGAAAAATAATAAGATGATTGTGGTTTATATGGTAAGTAGTAAGTTGTACATATGCTTGGTGAAGACAATAGTAATGGAGAATCTCATTATCCAAGTAATATTGAACTGAAAGTATATACCGAAAATGTGTTAAATGAAATAAAAATCAAGGCGCAGGGCAACTGCCAAACTGCAAATACTGGGAAAAGAATAAGATAATTGTGATTGAAATGGTAAGTATCAAGTTATACATATGGTTGGTGATCATAATAGTAAAGGAAAATCTCATTATCCAAGTAGCATTGAACTGAAAGTACATACCGAAATTTTTTTTTCTTCAGTATTAGGAAGGTTCAGCGAAAACAATTGAAAAACTAAACGAAGACTGGAAAAGGAATATCATCAGTGACTAAATACATGGAGGTAGTTGTGCATGTGATAAAAAATTCAGGTATTATTTGTAAATGTCTTTATTAATATGTAAAAGTATAAATTATTAGTAATGAGTTCAAACAATTTACCTGCTGACTTGTGGCTCTACTTTTGACAATGACGAACACGAACAAAAAATATTTTTGGCGCGTTGTGTGCGTTGTGAAGATAATTTTGAATATGAACACCCTAGCAACAGATTGAAGATGGCCACGTATAATAAAATATAGATAACTGAAATCGAGGCCTCCTGGAATTGTCACAGAATGCGTCAATATTGTTAGTATGTGGGTGGAAACACCCTGGTAGTGGCCTGATAGTCTGAAATTTAGTTATGAGAAATGACTACAGAAAATGAAGACTTTTCAACAGAAGCAAGTGTAATGTTGCACGGTTCACTGGTAAATTATATTAAGGTAAATAGTACATTTATGTTGTAAGATATACAGTATTTGTTGCAACTATAAAATTTGAAGTTGAATTCATCTCCTTTTAACCTTTGTTGTGTGTTCTTAATATTCTATCATCAATCATGCATCTTCTTCATTCTCTGTGTATTTATCAATGAAGGGTACTACAAAGTATAAAGTATAAAAATATATTAACAATATTTCTATACTACAAAGTATAGAAATATATTAACAAATTGGAGAACATATGATTACCTACAAAGACTTAAAAAACTGCTTGAACATACTATTCAATGCAACATGAAAAATAAATCTATATTTAATATATATGTAATCTAATATATATGTTGTATATTATCAAGAAACATTGACTGATAGGGCGCACTTCGTGCGCTGCATTCGCCTACGCTCATGCCCTTTTCAACCCCAGGTACAATGGGTTAGCTCGCTGCGCTCGCCTGTGTATCTATTATCAAGAAACATTGACTTCGTCGCGCTGCATTTGCTACGCTCATGCCTCTTTCAACCCCTCTTACAATGGGTTAGCTCGCTGCGCTCGCCTCTCTATCTATTATCAAGAAACTTTGACTGATAGGGCGAACTTTGTGGGCTGCATTCGCTTACGCTCATGCCCTTTTCAACCCCAGGTACAATGGGTTAGCTTGCTGCGCTCGCCCGTGTATCTATTATCAAGAAAAATTGACTGATAGGGCGCACTTCGTGCGCTGCATTCGCTTCGCTCATGCCCCTTTCAACCCAACTTACAATGGGTTAGCTCGCTGCGCTCGCCTGTCCATCTATTATCAAGAAACGTTGACGGGTAGGGCGCACTTCGTGCGCTGCATTCCCTTCGCTCATGCCTCTTTCAACCCCACTTACAATGGGTTAACTCGCTGCGCTCGCCTGTCCATCTATTATCAAGAAACATTGACTGGTAAGGCGCACTTTGTGCGCTGCATTCGCTTCGCTCATGCCTCTTTCAACCCCACGTACAATGGGTTAGCTCGCTGCGCTCGCCTGTCTATCTATTACCAAGAAACATTGACTGATAGGGGGCACTTCGTGCGCTGCATTCGCTTCGCTCATGCCTCTGCCTACTCCTCTTGCAACAGTTTGGCTCGCTTCGCTCGCCTGATAACGCCTTATCATAATTTTTTTGTTAAAACTTTGGGCTTGTTTACATTAGGCCTAAGCGTCGCAAGCATGCCGAAGCAACAATGGCGGTCCTACAAAAACTAAAACTATCTCACTCAAAAAACAAAACAAAGCTATCACCTGTGTTCTCAATTGTCTCCTGTAATTTTCCAGAGGTCTCTCAAACAATTAGCAAGGCTTTACAAAGATAATTCAGGTCGTAAAACATTTTGAAAGGCGCCCAGTTATCCTTTGTGTTGAAAACAAAAACACGCGTCTTCTCCAAAAGTACCTGCTATCTGCCGAGGGCAAATTTGCATGATAACGAAAAACGCGTCACTGTTCACGTGAAGTTGCGAAAGAGCCAATCAAATTGCAGGAAAAGGCGAAACGAATCACGTGAAGAGCGAACACTCTTTTCGAAAATGGAGTTGGGGACGCGAATTTGGAAGTTTCGCCAGCGTAAACCGTCGTTTTTTCGTGATAGCACAATTAGTGGAGCAATTAATGGAATAACTCAAAAATTCTTTTAAAATAGGCTTCCAAAAATAGATAACTTTTGCCTACTCCAGAAACGGAGCCTTTCCATGCAAGTGCCAACCTTGTGCGCCCCCATTCAAAAAAGCCTTATTGATCGCCGTTTCGGCCCATTGTTTTGAGGTGTTCGACCTATTGTTTCGGGTAGAATCTATTGTTTTTGGCAAGAAAATGCGTCATCACGTGACCTCCGCAGAATATATATATTAGATAAGAGGCTTGCTGATATCGAAAGAGCACAACAGTTTCAGTCAGAACAATATGAAAGTTTTAGAAATCAAATGGGACATGTTTTGAGGATAAATACAGAGCTAAAGAACGAAAATGAAAAGATCAACGAAATGAAAATGAAATGATTGCGATTTATGCAAATGTTGGGTTCATCTAAAATGCTCCGGACTGACTATGAAATTATTTTGCGATCTTGCTGAAAAGGATGACAAATTTTTCTGCGATACTTGCCTTAAGGCCTCGCTTCCGTTTCAGCGGCAAGATGATGTAAAATTTGCGAAAGAGCTTAAATTTGTGAGTGATAAATCCGAAACTCGTTTCATTAATATTACATCAAAATTTGATAAGTTGTGTTCGGTTTGCCACAAAGGCATCCGAACGCCCATTTCTTCCGTCCCCTGTCGTCAATGTCGATGTTTCATTCATAAAAAATGTGCGGAAACCAAGAATTGGAAAATATCCAATATTGATAGACACTTGCTTACTTGGGAATGTTCATCGTTTTGCTTAAATTCATTATCCTCCCTTCCTTTTTTCACTACTAATGACAATGATCTGTTTAATCTTTCTTATAATTCTAGCTTTCCTTGTAAATGTAACTCTGCAGCTATTCCTTTGGCAGACTACAGTCACCTTGAACAGCTTGAAACTTGTAAATTAACATTCAAAGAACATGAAATACTTTTTAAAAACGACGTAGAGTCTAATCTAGAGAGTTTCTCTAATTTCACTTATTACGATAATCACGAATTTCATAAATTAATTAACTCCCCTTGCGTAAAGGTTAATAAGATGTCAAATATCTTTCAAACAAATATCTCATCTGTTTCTAAAATTATTGAAAACTTAGAAATTCTACTTGATAACCTTGACTTCAAATTTGACATCCTTGCGTTAAGTGAAACATGGCGTTCTAAAGATAACGATAAGCATATCAATCAAATTAAACTTGAAGGATTCCATAGCTTTTCAGGGCAAATAGGTAGTAATAAGAAAGGTGGATGTGGTGCTTTCATCGCTGACCATCTTTCTTATGTTTTCAGAGATGATATTAACAAATCTTATAAAAGCATTGAGAGTGAATTTGAAGCTCATTGGGTTGAAATCGATAATCAAACCAAACAGAACATGATAATAGGTGTGGTATATAATCATCCTCGTCAAAACCCAGTATCACTTTTTGACTACTTGCAATCGACATTGTCTAAACTGAATAGGGAAAACAAGTCAATTTTTATGTGCGGTGATTTTAACATTAACCTTCTCAAAGTAGATAAATCTTCTATTGCTGATTCCTTCCTTAACTTAATTATCTCAAACTTTTTCAAACCCTTGACATTAAAGCCTACAAGAATAGTAGATAACTCTTTTCCTAGCCTGATTGATAACATCTTTATAAACTCCATGGAACCAAAAACAATAAGTGGAAACTTAATAGATAAGATATCTGACCATTTACCTAGCTTCACACTATTTGAAACTAATAACAACCCTAAAGTTAAAGAATCCTCAATATTTAGAGATTATCGCAATTTCAATAAGGAAACTTATATAAATGATGCTAAATTTATTAATTTTTCACCCTTTGATGAAACCGGTTCACTTGATCATAAATTTGAAATTTTCCACAATAGGTTTCTCAACTTGCTAAATAAACATGCTCCACTAAAGAAAAAATCTAAACGCCTTAAAAACAACAGCGTAAACCATGGATAACAAACGGTATTTTAAAATCAATCTCCAACAAATATTCTATGTTAAGAAAGTTTATCAAAACAAATGACCCCTTCTGGTTTCAACGTTATAAAAAGTATAGAAACATGTTAAATAGAGTAATCAGGCTAAGCAAACAAAATCATTATATTTCATATTTCGAGAGTTTCAAAAATGACTCAAAACTAATCTGGAACGGAATAAATGAAATTTTGAACAAAAGTAAAGCACAACAAAAGATAAAATTAGAGTATCAGGGTAAATTTTTATCTGATGATAAACAAATAGCGGATGCCTTTAATAACTTTTTCACACGCATAGCACCTAGCCAAGGAAATAAATTAGGCCCTGCAAAGACTGACTATAGAGATTTCCTAAATAAAAACAAATTTCAGAAAGTTTTTTATTTCACCTGTTGACTTTAATGAAGTGAAAAATGAAATAATGATGCTTAAGGATTCTAAATCACAAGATTCTCATGACATCCCAATTAAAATGGTGAAATTCATTAGTGATCCTTTATCTAGTGTTCTTTCGGACTTAATTAATGAATCTTTTACAACTGCACAACACCCAACTATCCTTTAATTCGCCAAGGTCATTCCTACATACAAAGCAAATTCCAAACTAGATGTCACCAACTATCGTCCAATATCCTTATTACCGATTTTTAATAAAATCTTCGAAAAATTAATGCATACTCGACTCACTAAATTTTTAAAAAAACATAAAATTATTTATTCTCATCAGTTTGGTTTGTGTAATAAGCACCGGTAAGTATAATCTCAGTTTGCCTTGGCTGGTAGCTCTGTTAAGTCGAAGAAGACTTTCTATTTGATTCACATAATTGAATAGAAACGTGGACATTTCACCATTTACTTTCTCTGTAGAGCTGCTAATGAAATCTTGAAATGATTTTTTAAGTTTATTACAGTATTGATGAATGTCAGGATATTTCTCATACAGCTTTTCTAAAAGCATTTCGCTATTTGGAAGTATTTCCTCAACATTTTTCTCTTCGAGCAATGTTTCAAAAAAGAGCCCGTATATTGCCAACGCATTTGTTATGTGGTACTCAACTCCTCGCTTATAGTTCCTGCCTCCGAGTATTTGTCTTAAGGTTGATGGTGAGTAAATACCCTCTTCTATGCTGACAGTGTCAAGTCCACTACCATCTATATACTTCCCTAAAGCATGCAGAGAAGCAAAAGAAGTATGCAGCTCTCCTATACATAAAAACCAATTGGGGATACCATTTGCTTGCTGCAGCTTAATTGCTTTTTAATACAACTGCATATCGAGAGTGATGATTGTTTTTCGATTGGGTCCTGTTGCAACCACTGAGATGCTTTGCGCAAGACAAGAAACAGGATAAGAAAGGCTAGATTTTATTGTTCGCTTGGAGAATTGTTCGCTTGTAAGTTTATTACAGCTGATTAGAAAGCACACAAGAAAGTGATTGCTATTAACTGATTTTCAAGGAAATCATATTGAGTTTTCTACTCCACAAGATTCATTTTGCTTGCAAGCAAGGAATAAAGCAACGTGTGGTACCCAGCTTAGGCCTAAGGCCTAGGCCAACTTGCCAGAATTAAAATTTAGGATTTAAAGTTTGTTAATACTGTGATCATTTGAACAATGTTGGCTTGACCAGTTTAAATCAGCAAAAGTGCCAAACAAAGGTAGTAAAAGCAAAGAGTTGACCAAGAAAAACAAAGCTAAGTCGGGTAAATCCAAAGTATCACCGACAGGAAGTGATGAGTGGATATGCCAAGCATGTCAAAAAGGTTAGAAAGATGATGATGACTTGGTCATCACCTGTGATTGCTGTCAAAACTACTGGTGTGCTGATTGCATTCAGATGCCTGAAAAAACATACAGAGCAGTGCATTGTGAAGACTTGTTTTGGTTCTGTCCAACATGCAGCCAGAAAGTCACCACACTGATCAGGGATGATAGCCAACCAGAACAACAGTACAAGAAAATAATGACAGATGTTGATGACAAAATAACAAAATTGGGGGCTACCATTGATGACAAGCTGAAGAAATATACAGAAGAAATGGAGACGTCGATCCAAGCCATAACTAATATTCCTGAGCAAATAAGCAAAGACTACAAGTCATTTACTGAAGCATGTCGAGGAAGCCCAAGTACCCCCAGCAACACCCCACCCAATTTCAGAAGCATTCTGAAGGAAACAATAAACGAAACCAAGAAAGAAGAAAAAGAACTTCAAGGCCGCAAAAGAAACATCATCATTTTCAATGCAGATGAACCTATCTGCAACACAGCTGATGACAGAAAAACTGAAGACATTGCATTTTTCAAACAAGTATTCAAAAGTGCCTGTGGTCATGACTGTGAAGAAGAAATAACCCAGGCTCGTCACCTTGGAAACATTCCAGAGAACAACACAGCAAGACCATTGCTCATCGGTGTCAAAACCGAAAAGACAAAGCGCCAGCTGGTCAGCAAATTGTACAAATTGAGGGAAATTGAACAATACAAGGCAATAAGCATAAATCACGACATGACAAGGGAAGAAAGAAAAAGAACAAGGGCCTTGGTAGAAGACGCCCAGAAGAAGACAGCAGAGCTATTGGCAAACATGGAGCTCAGTGGGGAAGCAAAAAACTGGGTTTTCCGGGTGAGGGGACCACCTTGGGAACAAAAGATGGTGAAAGTAAGAGCTCACCCCCAGAGCCTTAATATGGAGGCAAATAAGCAAAAGCAAGAAAATTACAACAAAGAAGCAAAACTCAACAAACATGATACAGACAGTCAAATCAGATACTCAAACGCCAACATGAGCAACAATGAAAATAAGCAACTCAAGACCACTGGAAGACATCATCAAGATGGCCTAAAATGTTTGTATACTAATGCGGACTCATTATTAAACAAGAGAGAGGAACTGTCTGTGTACATCAATCTACACAACCCTGACATAATTGGAATAAGTGAAGCCTTTCCGAAGAACACTAGCAGTTCCATCGAATTTGCTGAATACAAAATGGACAGTTATGACCTGATTTGTAACCTAGACAAAGGAAAACGAGGAGTATGCTTCTATACCAAATCCCATCTTAAAGCAGTCCCAGTAGACATCACTGGAGTAGAGGAACCTGAAGCTGTGTGGTGCGAAGTTAAACTTGAGGGCAAAGATAGACTGCTTGTAGGCTGCATATACAGATCACCTAACAGCAACATATTAGGAAATTCGAATACTCTTGATCTTGTGAAAAAGGCCTCTACTATGAAAAACAGCCATCTACTCATCATGGGTGATTTTAACCATCCAGAAATAAACTGGTCTCCCATACAAATGCCAAGCGACCCAGAACATGCAGCAAGACAATTTGTGGAGTGCCTTAGAGACTGTTTCCTCCACCAGCATATTGAACACCCAACTCACTATCGAGGCGAACAAAAGGCAAATATACTTGATCTCATAATTACAAATGAAGTAAATATGATACAGAACCTAGAACATGAAGCACCACTTGGGAAGAGCCACCATGTCTGCCTCAGTTTTATCTTCAAATGCTACCACAAGCAGAGCAGAAACTGCTGTAGAAGATTCATCTTAGACAAAGGAGATTAGAACCCACTGAGAAAAGAGATGCAGAAAATCCAGTGGGATGAGAAATTAAAGGACCTGGATGTAACTGAAGCGTGGCATGTCTTAGAAGAAACACTCCTACAAAATTGCAACAAGCACATCCCACGCACCTCAGGTAAACAGAACTCAGATGCACCCCGACCACCATGGATGAGCAGCAGCATCCACTCTAAAGTAAATCAAAGGACCTTTGGGGTGACTCACGAGACTTTGTGATTGGGGAGATAATGCTTGAAAGTAGATTCATTATTGTCAAAAAGATTATGCAACTGTTTTGGAAGGTCTTTAAAATTTCTACATGCTTCTGCTTCATGCTTCTACATGGAAACAAGAAGACATTAAGGTAAAAATGGTAGTAAAAATGAAACATGAGACAACTTTTCATGACATTTGGGATGGGGAAAAATTTCCTGTGGTGAAACTGGTTCAATGTTTGTGTATGTCTATATAGATTCGTTACTATATGTATGTCTTTATTCATCATTTGCCACAATGTAAAACTATTTACAAGTTATTGTACTGTAAAAATAGATACAACACAATATTTGAGGTTAAAAATGTAAAAATCAACCCCCCTGATTACAGTGGCAAGGTTAGGAAAGATCAAGCTGATCTTCTTTCCGTAGGTCCCATTTTGGGGAAACGTTCATGCAGTTATGGTCCCTGAACTGACATGTCGCCACAACGACAAAAACTTGTAGTCTGCGTGTAGACCCCTCATCCCTTACGAAAGTACATCCTCTGCATCTGCTCAGGGACCGCGCAGCCATTGAGCTAGCAGGGCTATAGCCCCTCCACGTTTTTCCAAAGATAGGTCTAAAAACAATTTAAAATACAGGATTTTCAATTTTCTCTTTTGAATAAATCAGCGAAAACAAAGAAAAACAACTTTCACATACATTTTAAAGCGTCATAACTTTAGCATTTCTTAAACCATACTAGTGTTTCTTGACAGAAATTGAAATTTTTTCAAAACTGAATTGTATAGATATATGAACGTAAAGAGGGAAGTCTGTTTTGAAAAGGGCGTTTTCCAACGTTGTTAGGGGCGTGGTTCCCAAAATGTTTTCCTCACCCTCACTTCCACTCCCTCGCTGTTCAGCCTTTCCACTTTAGAATCGCTGCGCGGTCCCTGCATCTGCTTTCCATAAAATCAATGACATTGAAGCCATAGAAGTGATTGAAGTGTGATTGCCGACATTGATAACAACAAGCAACAACAACAACTATCAATTCAAGGACCCAGCTGCCTTTGCGGCCTCTCATTGTCCAGTTCATTCCTGATTCATTCCTGCTGGGGGAGTGGCAAACACGAAGAGAATGAGGAACACGAAAGACAGCAAGTTGACCGTTTTTGTGGTCTCTTCATCTCATAAACTGCTATGCATAGAAACAATTATAGCGATGCTACAGTTTATCACTCTATTTTAGACATTTGCGTTCTTTTAGCTGCGAGGGCCATTTTATGTGGCACCATGAAGAAATAATCATTAACAAACGATCAAAATTGGATGATGCACCTGAAGACGAGGTCAGCTTTGAATATGACCATTCCTTGAAGAAAAAAGAAGGCAGAGAAGTAGCAGTGGGAGAGGCGTTAATTTTAGAGGTATCAACTGATCCTGTCAGTTTTTCTGGCCGCATCACTTTCACTGGGCCACAGCAAACCCTTACTTCAAAAGGGAGGAAGCTCATAAAACAAGAATGTATCTTAACTGATGAAAGTGGGTCGATCCGACTGGTTCTTTGGGAAAATGATATTGCAGACATAATTTCAGGGGAAACATATTCAATACATGATGCAGTTGTAAAGAGCTTCAACAGTCAAAATTATGTGACATTCAACCGCCAAACTGAAGCTAAAATATTGGAGGGAAGCTTCATCAGAAAAGAAGATGATGCAGGGGCTATCCATAAAACCACAACCACTGCAGTTAATTGTCCAGCAAAAGGGATTCAACTTGTGAGAAAGTGTTTGGTCTGTGTGAAGTGCTACAAGGATATACGCTCTTTAACCGGAAATGAATTTTTATTGGCTAACGCGATTTTTCTTAGCGACGTGGTAGCAACGGGTCTGGCCATGGATCTTCACAGTGAAAAGCCTATGGAGCTGCACCCAACTCATGTTTTAAAAGTGGGTTTTATCGCGTTATTTTGGCAAAATATTGAAAAAAATATGCTTTTCTTGCGGGTTCGTATATGATATTTCGAATTTGTCAAGTTTTTTTGTCTATTTTTGTTTCTCGGCTGTATTTTGCGGTGTGTCAAAATGTGCCCTATATATACAAAATTTAGGCCCGTCCGCTAGTCAATTGGTCAGTAACTCAATTTTTGGGGTTATGTTTCACTTCGATTGAGCAAATGATGAATTACAGAAAACACTAATCATAAAATAATCATTTTGAGAAAAATGGTGCGGGTTTGTGCTGTCTTGGTTAATTTTCAAACGCTCCTTGTGGAAGCTAATGTTTTACAGACTAGGTACATCAAATCAAATCAATATGCAGTTCTGAGTTGTTCTGTGTCCATATAACAAAAGGGCCCATTCAAGACTGACTGATAGCAGTGCAGCTGGCATTAAAAACTAGCAATTTTATTCTCTATCTAAGTTTAAATTTTTTCAAGTTAGAAACTATCCTCTTTAACTTAGACCTTCAGTTAAGCATGATCAATCTTCTCGAATGTGCTACTTCAATAGGGTCATTTGATCTCCAAGGTGCCTCTTACTTTTATTAGAGGGTGTTTCAGTGATTCCATCCAGGGTGCACCTTATTAGTATACTTGGAAATATAAAACAATATAAGGTACATTTGAACCTTAAATTATTCCATCTTTCATCCCCAATGGGATCAAGTACAAGCTGAACTGACATCAGCCCGTATTGAATGGACCCATTTTGTAATATGGACAGCAAAACAGCTCAAAACTATTAATGTAGCAAAAGAGAATTTACTTGGAAAAATGCCATGTATTTATTTGCAAAAATTCTGAAATGGGTGAGATTATGCCATCCTACTATCAAAAAAGGTCAAAATCAATTAAAGAAAAATATAACATTTACGAATGCAATTCATATTCATGTCTGCACTCCTCATACAAGTGAAACATAACATTTCATTTCGTACATTAGCTGCGTTTGAAAACTAATGGGTGTTTGAAAACTAACCGAGAAAGCACGAACCCGCACTATTTATGATTAGTATTTTCTAGAATTCTGTATTTCCTCGATTGAAATGAAGTATATAACCCTAATAATTGAGTTTACCGACCAATTGACTGGCGGACGAGCCTAAATTTGGTATGTTTTGACAAAGCGCAAAATAAAACCCAAAAGTGAAAAATGTTTGAAAAAAACTTGACAAATTTAAAATATCATATACGAACCCGCAAGAAAAACATATTTTGTTCAATATTTTATCAAAATAACGCGATAAAACCCACTTTTAAAACACTAGTTAGGCGCAGCTCCATAGGCTTTTCACTGTGAAAATCCATGGCCAGATCCGTTGCTACCACGTCGCTAAGAAAAATCGCGTTAGCCAATGAAAATTCATTTCTGGTTAAAGAGCGTATAATTCCAACTGATCAGATGATGGTAAAATGCTTTGAGTGTAATAACAGACAACTGACTGCCAGTTGCGACAAGAAGGTGATTGTAAGTGCATTATTTGCAATCGATGATAGACAGCAATCAATCCTACTCACAACAGATGCTGTGAAGCAGTTGGTGAATTGCTCATCACATGCAGAAAAGGACCCGTATGACCTAGAATAGGATGACATATGTGAAATCCTTCTTACATTGGAAGGAAGCATCTCAGTGAACACAAACCACATTGCAGTCGGCTATTCACCAGTGAAAGAAGAGGACAGTAAGGGCTGGGCTCTTTTGTGATGCACTTTTATATATGACAATGTAGCACATTTTTAGCACACAGACAAAATACAGTAAACTTGCACATGAGAACCTATGATTTTGAACTTGCCCTGTTAAGGGTCTAATGCAATGAGGTACTGTACATCCAAATTAGGGTGTAGGTTCATGGTCTAAAACAAACTGAAATATGAGGGCAATATAGCCAGAAATACAAAGCTGTATGTAATAGAATTTAAGTTCACAAATAAGTTTCATTGGCAGAGTTTGCATTTATTTCCTATAAATGAATTGATGAAACCCCCTGACCCACAGTTAAGATATCAGGTTGAAATGGTTCTTGTTGATTGGATACAAACTATAATTTGAGGCTGCAGATATGTTTTCAATAAATGAAGGTTCTTATGTGCAGGCTTTTGCTGTATATTGGAAGTCTATGAAATATGATCATTTGCCCCAGAAGGTATGGGGCATGTTTATTTGATTATTTTGTTGCTGATTTACCAGATGATAAGATTTAATAATGCTGCTTTAATAGCTGATGTTGTTTTGTTGCTTTAAAGATCCACTATGAAAACCATCCTGGCTTTAAAGACTTTGAGGTTGAAATGTGCAAACTTCTGATTCTGTAATTGCACATTCAGGAATAGAGTGGCAGAAATTACTTCATTTGATAAAAAACATTCCAACTGAGTATGCCATAAAAGCACTGTGACTGGTTTTTAGCCAGGGGGTACTATACATATTTTGGTATATATTGGGAAGGGTATCAATTTTCGCAATTTTGGTATAAGGAATGCTATCAATGTTTGCAATTTTAGTATAAGGTATAAGGTCGGGTGAACATGTTTGAACAAGTGAACAAGTGAATATGTTTGACGGAAACAGTTATTTGAAATAATGTTCTCTGGCTTTTTTATGTTCTTCTCAGTGACATCCTCTTGGGTTTGGCAACTGTCAGCACTGCATGTCTTTCGTTTACTGCCATTTTGAAAGTTTTTAAAAATTGATCAACAACTGTCCAGATCAACAGTCTGATATGCAATGTGCTAGGAAACTGGTAGCACTATACTGTAAGCATGGAGCAGATGCATCAAATGCTTATTCCAGTGATGCTTTCGTAGTGCAGAAACTTTGTTGTGTGTCTTACAGTACAGTATGTGTTGTGGTACACACAGTAACAGTGCCATTATCCACATACAGTAGGTTCAATGTTTCATACTGTCAAGTGAATGTTTGCTAGTTCGCAACTCTTGTAAAACAAGCTTTGGAACTGGTTACCAACTTGTATGCAGAATTCAAGCTCCATATGTCTTCTTATTTACCGGTATCATAAATATCTGGAATAATTGTGTTGGTTCACTGTTTACATTTTTCTTGTGCTACGGAACTCAATGGTTTGATAAAACTGGCTGGTAGCAGTGGTATTCAGTGTTGTTGTTAGTCAGCTCTGCAAGTAAGTAATGTTTTCAAGTTCCAGCAAAGTTTGAATACTTCAGCTTCAATGCAGCTGCCACAACCTGCATTCACAGCAAAATTGTTCATGTCATAACACCACTGTTGTGACATGCCTGTTGCCTTTAGAATTTTCATTCATCTTCGAGCTGAAAGATATGAAAGGGATTTAATAACAAGAAGTTAGACGTCTGGAATGCACAGGAAGGATTCATATGTGTTCATGAATTCATGTCTTGTATTTGCATATTTTCTTCAAGCAGCAGAATTAATTGAAAATAGGAAATAAACAATAACTTACCTTTGGTCCTGCAGGATCCAATGAGATGTGGGAAACTACAGTAGTTGCCCACTTTCTGGCATACCACTATGGAGTTCTCACTGGTGATATTCTACAAGTAAAAATAAGTAAAATCAAATTGCGTAAATGCTACCCTTGATTACATTTATTTCATTTTCACATTTTTGGTGTTCTTATGTACATATTTTTAAAAAGTGGATATTTAAAGTCAAAGTGCAGTTAATATGCTATTAAACTTCATGGCATCAAATATGTTACATTTAATATTTAACTTATGATGTGACCTCCTCCTCTAAGGTCAAATTTTTTACAAATGATTTTAGTGTCTTTATCTGTCTGCAGAACTATGTTCAGTCTTAGCTCAAATTAAATCCATATGAACTGCCTTGACTTTGTGTATCAACATAAGGTAAAATCTGCAGCTGCAACAACTTTGATCACAGGGTATTCCACATAAGGGACATCATATAGTGCAACTTGCACTGAGCAACAAATTTTGCTTGGCTGGTTAGTGCAGTTTTCTTAATAATGGTTGCATAAAATGATTCCAAATCATAAATAAATGTTTTGAACACTTATGCAGTATGTAACGTCTATTTTATGCAAACAAAAATTGGTTTACGGTCAGAAAAGTATGACTCTAGAATTCCAACATGGCTGACACAGTCTTGTATGTTTGTGTAAACATGATCTAACAATGACCCATAATCTGTGGCTGCTTCTTTGATTAGCTGTGTATATCCTATGTTGTTCATTTCAGTTAACAGTGCTGATCTTTGTGAGGAATGTTCTAGAAGGTTTACATTAAAGTCACCCAAGATAATGGCAGGTTTCCCTTTCAGGATCTGGTGGTGGATGAATTGCAGGACACTGACAAGAGTTATCACAGAGACTTTAGGTGATCGATATACACTGATTAGGTACAGATTTTCTACTGGTTCATCCAAGATAGTAATGGTAATTTCAATGTTATCACAATTTTGGCCAAACAGATCTGTTTTACATTTCATGTGTGGTTTGATATACACAGCAGTGCCATATAGGGCCTTACCTTCTGTATTATCATTTCTGTGCAGCTGGAATCCTGCCATGACAAAGTCTTCACTGCTGTGCTTACTAGTCAAGTTTGTTTCCACAAAGATGTTGATGTCTGTTGAACTGACATTGAAATCATGGAAGACATCATATTTGTGAAGTGGCAATGATCTTACATTGTGGAATATCACTTTAAAAGTTGCTGATAGTTTGAACAAGGATTCAACAGATGGCATGTATTTGGCCCACAATCTCAGTCGCTTCATTTCTTCCTTGACCTTCTCACTGATCGTGATTTTTCCTTCATCAAGAATTTCAATGAACAAACCATGTATACTTACAACCCGGCTTAGACCAACATAGTGTATGTGATCTCTTGGTCTTCCTGCAAAACTGACAACTAGATTTTGCATTGTATCACCTTGACATTGATGAATGGTTTTTGCAGCTGCTTGCCTGAGTGGAAATTGACGACGCATGAACTTAAGTTGACGGGACCTGCCTATGACAAATTGCTTCTTAACCTCAAAGATGGGTGTCCATGAAGTATCCATTTCTTTTCCTCTTAATGGAATGAATTCTGATCTATGATTTTTTCCTATCCTTTCCTCTGTGAATTTGACCCAAATGATGCTAGGTCTGGTAGAATTGGCAACTCTGTAATCAATCTTTGCAATTGTACATTCTGCATCATTTGTTAGACCATCTGTTGTTTTGATATTTGAAGTCAAGTCATACTTTCCTCCAACAACTATTGGTAAACTGAACGCAAGCCCATGGTTTTTGTTGGATCATTTGGAATTCTTGTAATCAACTTCTCTTTCACATCATGTTTTAAGTCACCAATTACAATGTCAATAGCTTCAACAACAGCCTTGTTTTCAGCTGCTGCATTTTGGAAAACCAAATTGTTGAATGAATTAACAGCAGCATTTGTAAGGAATAAATGTGTATAAGCCAGATTACTATTGGAATTTACACAGGAAACCCTTGTCTTTAGTGTCTCAATGTCATCTTTAGTTTGATTTCCCTCTCTTAAGCGATTCAGAAGCCCCGCAAATTTCTTGTCCTCTTTTTGCCTCATGATTGTTTTCAGTTCATAAAATTGAAAGTACTCTTCCCAAATGTTTGTTGCCAATGCACTGTATTCTGAGGTAGGTCTCTCAAAAATCCATTTATCGAATACAGGTTGTAACTGAAATAAATCACCCACAGCTATCACAGTCAAATCACCAAAAGGACTGTGTGTTCCCATTATCTGTTGTAGGCGCTGGTCCAGGAAGCTAAACAGTCCACTTTATACTATTGAAATCTCATCAATGAAGATAATTTTCAGGCTTTTATACTGGTTCCTCATTGTATTCAATCTGTCACTGTCAAGAGCAGAATATTGAAATCCTTGTGAAGCTGGTATATTGAATGCAGAATGAATTGTGTTTCCTCCTATGTTAAATGCAGCTTTGCCTGTAGGTGCTACTTTTATGACTTTTATATCATCTGGGTTTTCACCTGGCAATGTGTTTAAATATCTAGTTATTGCTTCGTACAAAGTATTGAGGACAAAACTTTTCCCAACTCCTGCACCTCCACTTAAAAACAACCTCAGTGGTTCTTTGTTTGCCTTAACTGAATGCAAAACATGATAGAAGAATTCCATTTGTTCGTTGTTTAGCAACTGAACTTTTTCCCTTAACTCTAAATCAGATATTGTTTGGGTTTCAACAGCAGTGCTGCCTTCTGATCTGGGATATATACCAATGTCATCAAGCAAGTCATACTCAGATTGTCTAGATGATGTGGGGTTGAAGCAGCCAAACAACTTACTTGCTTGTGAACCTGTCTCCTTGTCTTGATCATCATGATGTTGTGCATTTGGAGCGACTGATGAATATTCATTCAGGTCATCAAATGAAAGATCTTCAGCAACTTGTTGAAGAACAGCACTGTATCTTTCATTGTGTGAATTCTTGTCAATAACATGTTGCATCTTCTTGTAGCTTTCTTCAAAAGTTTGGCAACCACAAAGTAAGTCCTTATACTCATTTCTCCATGGCAGATAAAGCATAAGTCTCTCTCTGAAGTAATTTTCGGGATCTTTGTTTTTGTCATATCTTATAGAGCGTAATACTTTTGATTTTGTCCTCCTTACCAATTTGAGACCACCTGGCAACTTGTAGGTCTTAGCAGCAGTCTCAAGGTCACAATTTGTGATGCAATCATCATCATGATTCTCAGATAAATCATTCTCTGGGAGATCATCATACAATGTTTTCTTCAGTTCCTGTGTTTCGTCATTTGATTGCATACATGAGACAGTTTCATACCACGCAACAAAGTCAGCCAAGCAGATATTTTCAAGTTGATGTGGTCTTCTCTGATAACGTTTTATTACATTATCGGATTCTATTTCCATGGAGTTATCAGGCAGCTCATTTATCTTTTCCATACTTTTCAAAAATAAACATCTTTCATCTGCAGGAGCTGTGTTGATGAACTGGACAACACGAGAGTATCTTCTGAATGGCATTTGCATGACAAGATAAACAGCTTCTTGTGCACTTATTTCAACTGCATTCAGGAATTTGTTTCCAATATGTCTAACTTGCTTTTGAATATTTTCACCACATGATTTATGAGCATCATTGTTTGCTTGTTCCAAAAGTTTACTCATGCCCCTTTGTCCTTTTGAAATATATGACAATATGTATACAGCACACGCATATGGATCAATGACAAACTGAAGGTCCATATTTGCCTGCCATGCTGCAAAGACGTTTTGGTTATAATTATTGATCCTGATCTCATTTGGTGACCTTTTCAAGAACAAAGTTGCTTTTTTTAACGAGTATCTAACGGCTTGAATGTAGTAACTTTCTTCCACTTCTAAAATTTTCAAAAAATCATCAAATGTTATGTTATCCGCATACTTCATTTCATTCAGCAATGTTTGAACATTCTCCCAGTTACTTTTGATCGCACTGATTTCACTGGATTGAAGACCATCACTCTCCAGTGGCTTCAAAACAGTTATTTTCTTCATTGGAGGCAAAGGAAGATGGAATTTGCATACATTCTTATTTCTCTTTTTACAAGTTTTAGAATGCCTGTGAGCTTGTAAGTTTATAAGATCATCGCTATTTTCAAGTGGAATTCTTCCTGCACATGTAACATATTTGTCTACAAACTCTGTTATGGCTTCATCAGAATCTTTACCATATTCCGGTGCATCTTTTACCCAAAACAATGCATGAATATGTGGTGATCCACGTTGCTGAAATTCAACTCTATAGAAATACTCAATGATCTGGCCTAAAGGCATCTGGTTACTTTTCAAAAATTTGTGGATCATGACTTGAACCATATGCTCAAAATTTCTTGCACAAGTGACAGGATCCTTCTGAATATGTTCACACTTTTTTTGCCAAGTCATCAACTTTATTTCTTCGTCTGTCTACACATGATTTTCAACAATTCTTCCTAACATTCTTAATAAATGTACCCATCTAGTTTCTGCAGCAGAAAATGAACAAAACCAAGTTGGGTATCCAAGCTGCCTAATCATAGCAAACAAATCTTTGCATAAATGGAATATGTGGCGATACAAGTCTCTCCTCTAATGGTGTCAAATTTAAGCATGGTGGTTTCTGAGGAAATGTCTCTAAATTTGCTCTGGAACAAGTAGGTATTTTTCCATTTAGTAAAGATTTGTGACAGGTTTGACAAATCCATTCAACATTTCCAACACTTGTTACACTATTTAAACAAGATTTGGTAATATTGTCATCAGTAGAATCATAATTGCTAAGAATGCATTGCACAACAGAGGTCCGATACCAAAGCTGATAACAGCAAGTGCAGATATATTCAGGTCCACATTCTATGCTTCTGTGAAACAATGCTACAAGATTACGCATGATCCTCAAATTGCTAGTAGAATGGATTTCACTGCCAAGCTCTTTTTTGGTTTGTGTCATTAATTTCCACCTTTTCAACAACTGATGGTCAATTGACATATTCTTGGGTACTTCTTTTTTGCGTGCATAATTATTTCTCTGCTGTACATTTTCCTTTCTACTATATGCAGGATCTTGTCTTATTTCACCCATGTGTTTGGCATTTCTCTTCTTTTCCTCTAGTGAAATACTTTTCCTTTGCAACTTTTCTTTTTCCCTGAAGTCTGAAATATTTCTCATCTTACGCTTCTGCTCTGTTTTTTGGGCTGCTCTTTTTTGTTTTTTAGCACATGGCTCATATTCAGATGAAAAGAAGACCTTGATATTGTTGCTCTTTATATTATCTGAAATTAATTCTATCCTTTGTCTTGACAACATTGGGTCAATTGATCTTTCTTGTTTATCAGCAGTACTTGCTGCTCTTGTTGATACATAGTGAATTTCATTCAGATGCCCAATGTGTACGATTGAAGGTGTTCCCACTGAATTAACTGGAGGTATCAATGTGTATTCTTGAAAATTTTCAGCAGATTCTGTGACGACCATTTCACAGTTAAATGCATTGGCAACTGCCTGGATTATAATGTTATCAGCCCAAGTCCCTGAAATTGACATTCTGTTGATATATGTTAAAAAAGAATCCTCAGTTACAAAATCCTTGAAATTTCTATGATTATCATTAAGATATCTAATGCCTGCTGCACGCACTTGGTCATGGTATTGCTCAGTTGAGAAAAGTTGGTGTGAAATTGCTCTAAAAAAGCAATTACCATCTCCAGGGACATCAACTGGCTCCAAGCCAAGTAAACCTACAATAGGGGACAAAAGTCCTTGGGACACCTGAAAATTTCATCCCATAATGCTGTGCTTCTGCACACTTTGTTCTCTGTGAGCAGAATGCGACCCCCCACTCCCCCCAAAACAATGTTGTCTTGTGCACCAGTCCTTTGTTGTCTTCGGGCCAAAAGAATTTCGGCGATATTGAAAAACACCTCCTCTACAAACAACATTGTTATGGGGGGGAGGGGGATGAAGTATGTGTGTAAAACTTGCCAAAATCCTGGGTGTCCCACGACTTTTGTCCCCTATTGTCTGGTATCAAATTCTTCAAACACGTCACTTATAAAGCTGGTTTTCGTGTTTTCTGGGGTTTTCAAGGGCGCTGATCTCGATGAGCATGTCAAAAATTTTCTATATCGTACGTATGACGTCATACCACGTGATTGTCCCATTTTTGGCCCATTTGGAGCTCTAAAGTGGTCGTGTTGTCCGAAACGAATTGTTTTTTTTTGTGGAAACCATTTTGGGAAAGAGAACAAGGTATTGTGAATATATTGTGAAAAAAAACGAGTCTGAAAATGTTATAAAAGTGTCTGAAAAAGGCATGTTCGTGAACTTGAAGTATGCGTGTAAAACCTGTTAAAATCCTGGGTGTCCCAGGACTTTTGTCCCCTATCAAATTCTTGAAATACATCACTTATAAAGCTGGTTTTCATGTTTTCTGGGGTTTTCAAGGGCGCTGATCTCGATGGGCATGTCAAGAATTTTCTATATATTGCGCATGACGTCAAACTAAGTGATTGTCCCATTTTTGGCCCAAATGGAGCTCTAAAGTGGTCGTGTTGTCCGATACAAATTGTTTTTTTGGTGGAAACGATTTTGGCAAAGAGAACAAGGTATTGTGAACATATTTTGAAAAAAAGGAGTCTGAAAATGTTTTAAAAGTGTCTTAAAAATGCATGTTTGTTAACTTGGAACAAAAAATGAAAACAATGCTACACGTGCACCGGAGAAAAAAGTAGAGAATATTCACATGGAAAACGAGTAAATTTTGCAAGCAAAATATTGTTTATTACCTGCATGATATAGTAATACTTGAACTATGTAATTTGATTAATTGTGGCATATCTGTCAACAGTGATTGTCCTTGAAACATGCCAGTCCTTTAAAGGTGTCTCTCAGCAAGGAGTGAAATCCTGGCAATGTCAATACTATAAGAAAACAATAGTAAAACAGCAGGCAATTTCAAATTCAAATTTATTTCACATAACATGACGGTTACAATCACTTACTGTTATCATTTTCACAACTGCATGTTCACTAGCCTTTCTACATTGTTTATACATTATTATCATAATGGCATCATCATTAAATGTGGACAATGTTAGAAGGGCTTACCTAATTACTTACAGCAAGGCAGACACTGAAAGATATAACAGGAGGTCATTCAGCGATACAGTTCTTGCAGCATTCCATGCAGTCACTACAGCCATCATATTACAGTGGGCTTGCTGCATGGAAAGTCATGAGGATGGTGGTGTCCATTTCCACATGTGCGTCCTGCTGGACAAACTTCAGCGCTGGTCAAAAGTAAAGAAGCACCTACAAGAGACAAAGGACATTGTCGTACACTTCTCAGGACATCCTGGCTATCGCACAGCATATGAATATGTCACAAAGCTAGATAGCCAAGTTCTGAAAAGTGAAGGTCATCCTACCTTGAAAGGTGCTCCAAAGACCCTGTCAGCAATGAAGAAGCGAAGCAGGACATCTGCTTCTGGTATGGATACCACACAGAAGAGCACCAGGTTGGGTAATTTGGAAGTCTCTGATATGATAATCTCCAACGGCATTGACTCCAAGTTGCACTTCCTGGCACTGGCCAAGAAGAAGAAAACAGATGGTGACAGCAGGCTGTATGAGTTTGTCTTGAACAAAGGCGAGAAACGGATCAGTGAACTTGTGCAGTCTGTATGGGCAATGGAAACAGCACAGCCAACGTTGGAGAGACGTTCAATGTCAAGAATTGACCTCTTGAAGAAGGCCTACAACGACAAGTGTGTCTGTGAAGGTGAGTGGTTGGTTTGTGCAAAGGAAATCCTCAAAAACAACAGTATCCAGCAAAGCACATTTGCTGATGCTGTTGTTAAATTACTTGCCATGGGTCGAGGAAAGGGTCGTAATATATATATTACTGGTCCAGCGAACTGCGGCAAAACATTTATTCTTGACCCCCTAAGAGTGATTTACAACACTTTTGTCTCACCTGCGACATGTTCTTATGCGTGGCTAGGGGTTGAAGAGAAAGAGGTCATTTTCTTGAATGACTTTCGTTATACGCCAACCATTTTGCCTTGGAGTGACATGCTTTTGTTAACGTTGTTCATTTTGCTGCGCCTAAAACCACTTATGCCAAGGATATCGAGTTCTCCAACGACACTCCAGTGTTTGCCACATCAAAGTCTCCCATTATTTTCATCAAAGGCTCAATCATTGATGATAAGGAGACAGAAATGATGGATATTCCTTGGAAATACTTCTCCTTTCGCCATCAGTTCAAGGCCAGTGAGCAGACGATGGTCACTCCTTGTGGTTGTTGTTTCGCAAGACTGTTGTTGGATGGGTTGTTGGACATCGAGTGAAATAAGTGAACAATAGACAGCCTCGTGAGCACGTATAATCGTTTTTGTTATAATTGTATTATTTTGCTGCATTACCTTTTGTTCTAATCAGTGTCCCGCTATGTATTGTATTGGTGTCTTCCCAGGCTGGGACAGTTTACACAACAGTTTACACTAGGAAAAAGACAAATATTTCCATTCACATCTCGTAATAAATTTTGGAAATATGTATAAAAGATGTACACAATTTATGTACATCTTTTGAGATAATAAGTGAACATAGGACTTTTTCAATTGCTGAGAAATATCCAAATAACCTCCATGGTTTACACTTCCAAGAGATTAAAAGACAAGTCATGTGACTTTCTATTCAAAGATTTTGTAAACTGTCGGATCTTTCCTTCATATCTCTGTGAAAGTGTTAAAAAGAAACAAATAAAAATGTGAAGATTATGTACATTAGTGATGTACATCTTTTAAAAACATCTTCATTCCTCTCTGTGAAGGAGAACACCCTGTTTTTGATTATTTTATACTGTAAATTGTAGTGTAAATCGTAGGGATGCATACTATTTGCCGTGAGCCTGACTGCCTGGTATGACCCCTTGCACCACGTGTATTTGATCCCTGGATGTCCCATTTGCAGAATACAAGTGCATTGTATTCAAAATATTAGTGGAAGCTGGACAGTGAAAACAAACAATATTTTTTGACACCTCAGTTCATTTCATTTGAACATACATCACGGGTTGACAACAATTTTTACCGTTTCAAATAATGTGAGATATCACGTATTGACAATAGTCAATTTGTACTTACAATAATACGAGAACTTCTACGTTTATTTCAATAACTTTATTCCCTGCTGCTGCAATCTACAAACAAGAATATTCCGTGGATAAATTTTTTACCCAATTCTGCAACTGTATATACAAAAATTTGATTAATACTTAGTTCTACAACCTTTATTCTTAGAAATTATAGTTAAACGATTGTACATGCTTTGAATTGTCTTGTCTATTATATCTGTATCATAATTAGTAATAGTATCTATAATTCTGAGTTTGAATTCATTAAAAGTCTCTCTTGTTATCCTTCTTTCCAATGCATCCTTCTTCAATTGTCTTTTAACGTTGTGAAAAAAGTTCTGTATCGGGTTGATGTCCGGGGACCTTGGTGGAATTTTGACGACTTCTTCTCCAATGTTCTTCATTGCATCTCTTGCCATGGCACTGTTCTGGCTTGGGTCATTGTCCTGCAAAAATAAAAGCTTCTCATTTTCCTGTTAATCTCGCTCTATCTAAAAGTACTTGGTGCAATGTCGATTCAATAAAATTAGAAAAATACCTGCCATTCATGGTGGAATACTCCTCCACCAATACAGCCCCAGCACCATGGCAAATACCTACCACATAGTGACATACCCTTCCACCTGGCAGATCCTTGCTCCCCTTCGCAGTAATTTCCACGCCTTCACCCGGCTTCCTCCATACTCTGCCTGCTGGGGACAAAGCATCCTCGTATGGATTCGACTTATGGACGAAGGATACTGCATCCAGGTACAGCAACACATCCTCTGTCCAAAAAGCAGGGCTGGTGTCTTTCAACGCCTTCAGGGCATATGCCACCCTCTTCTTTTTGTCTTTCAGAGTCAGCAGGCCTTTCCTTCGAGGGCGAATATACTGATAGCCGGAGTTAGTAAAGACTCGGCATAAGGTCTTTTTACTTACCTCCGTGATTTCGCACTCCTTCGCCACATCCATCACATGGACATTAGGATTGCTTTCCCTCATAGTTTTAAACTTGCGAAGGAAGCGATCTTTGTCCCTGCGGCTTAGAATTTCCGGCCTGCCACTCCTTTTCTTAGGGACTTTCTCTTCCAATCCCTCCTTGCAGATCCTCTCCACGCTAGACTTTGAGATCTTACACCGTCTAGCGATCTCTCGATAGGAGAGCTTCGACTCCTGCCGAAGTAAATACACGTACGCCTTCTTTCTCTTGCTGATAACCACTTGTTTCGACATTATAAAGCCTCTTCAAGCAATGAAAACCACAGAAAATAAATCAAAAATTCTCAGTATCTTCTGCGATCGGAATATTTTCGAAGAAATTCGTCGAACGTCTCTCGGGGCAACAATTTGTAACCGTCGTTCTCTAATTATGTAAATGCATCAAAACGAGGCTAAAACAAGAGTTTTAACTTTAACAATACACTACACACTAACGAAACATGGTAGGAGCGTCGTTTTTTTTAACTCTACCGTACAACCATAACCTTTCAATTAATTAATTTAAATTCCACCAGCTATAAACATAACAAACCATTTTAATCACCATAAAGGCAAAAACCCCATGAAAATAGGGCCATTGTGTACCTATGACGTCACTGGTACACTGGAGGAAAAAAATATTTGCAGCATCGTGATCAGCACCCGGAAAACCCCGAAAACCCCTAAAAAGCACCTTAATATCTATTGTACTTTGATTTTCATACCAGACAATAGGGGACAAAAGTCCTTGGGACACCTGAAAATTTCATCCCATAATGCTGTGCTTCTGCACACTTTGTTCTCTGTCAGCAGAATGCGACCCCCCACTCCCCCCAAAACAATGTTGTCTTGTGCACCAGTCCTTTGTTGTCGTCGGGCCAAAAGAATTTCGGCGATATTGAAAAACACCGCCTCTACAAACAACATTGTTATGGGGGGGAGGGGGATGAAGTATGCGTGTAAAACTTGCTAAAATCCTGGGTGTCCCACGACTTTTGTCCCCTATTGTAGTCTTTGGTTCAAACATTCTGTTGCATTGTGTTTAGGTTTTTTGATAGACTTACATAAGGCACCGGAATAGGCAAGTGCAGATTCAAGTTCATTGGTGGTAACACCTTCAGCAACATCTAAGACCACATCATAATGTATAGCATCCATATTTTGAATGTAAATGGACTCTTTGAATTTTTTATCAAACTGATTAAACCGTTTTGTTGAAAACCTGGACCATTTGAATTCCAAGCCAAACTTGGAATACAGATAAATATCAGTTTTAAATAAATGTGATGCAGCTATAATTTCAACATCAGTGCCCCAGATTCCATTTGACTGCATTCCACTTTTCCTTAAATACTCATCAACCGAAACTAGAATATGGGGATGCAATTGTTGCTCTATTTGCATCATGTGAGATGCAATCTTTTTTCTAATGATGTCATGGTATCTTTGTGTCCCAAAAATTGCATATGAAAATGCCCGAAAAAGACAAGTCTCTTTTTTTTTTGATGAGATTTTGATGAAATTCTTTTCATCCATTTTCTTGCTAACAGGGAATTTTGCTTCAAACATGTAGGAATTAGCTGCTTACTTGTTCCCTGCCTGAATTTCAGAATCACAACAGCAAAAAGTAGCAGCATGATAAACAATATTTTCCCCATATCGACTTGTCTCTTCGACCTGCGTATATTTGAGGTTCAATAGTCAATTTAAACAAGTTGAAGTAAAACTTCAATCCAGTTTTGTGAAGGAAAGCCAGTCTGTCAATGTCAAGGAATGCTACTGCAACGTCTTTGAGCCAATTAGTTCAGTTTTATAATGTGAAATCCAGCCTGTTTTGGTTAATTTCAGTTAGTCAAAGGTTATTAATTGTTTTGCTTTCAAATTCGTAGGGTTTCAGCATCAGAGTATGCCTTGATTCATATGCTTCAGTTTGATTTCAATATTCTCAAATTTCAACTTGGAGTCTGAACCACCACAATCGGTAGTCCAAACAAAACTTTGAGTTCAGACCACTGTGTGTGATCAGAACAAAAATAAAGAATAAACAAACAAAACGAAAAATAAATGCAAAGCACTTTAGATGAAATTTTGTTTTCAACTTCACGCTCTCTGCCAATTATTTGTGACTTCGTTCCAATTACAATCCATTTGATGAAAGTACTCAAAATACGTGCAGCTTTAGAGAGGCACTTTATGTTTTGTTCCTCGTCAAGATAGTCCTGAAATTCGCTCACTGCACTTCCAATACTTGACCACTTAAGATGCGCTCACCTTCATTCTTCTTGCGAGACTTCACGAATTTCGCGTTTGGGACATTTTCTTTGATGAGCTCTTTTAAGTACTTCTTCTTATCTCGATTGCCTACGTCTGCTTCATATTCTGCTAAAAGGCTGATGTATTCCTCGTTCACCGCATTCATATTCGTGATCTGCCCTGACTCCAAAGTAGAATGAAGCTCGTTAATTATTTCAACATCTGAAATGTACTGGCCCGTCTTTTTTGGCTGATTTTCAGTTTTCTTGCATTTTCTTTCATTGTTAACTAAGCAAGCCCTGTGATAAAAAAGTCGAATGCAACACAATCTAACGGCTCGTTTACTGTAGCGAGCGCGATCCTACAAACTTGATCAGGGCTATTTTCTTTTAAAAACATAAATCTTTCACCCATGCTTTGACTTTCAACACGGTGAAGCCCACCCTCGTCAGGCTTTTCACAACGAAGGACACAAATTTTGAACTGGCTTGGTCCTTGGTCCTTTGTCCTTGATCTTCCAGATTGATTGGTCTCAGTAGAAAATGCAGCAATTTTATATGATGGCGACCGACCTTTCTTGGCTGGGGCAGCATAGCCCTTAACTGCAGATTCTGGATACCGTTTTTCTGCCCGTTTGAGTTTACCTGTATGAACAACATCTTTATAGCAAGATGCATGCTAGCTGAAGTCGGTTAATTCAGCTTCGTCCAAATCAGTTATCCGTTGGTTTAGTACCTGATATTTTGATTCATCATATTCAGCTCGTTTCTTTGCAAATTCAGCAATCAATTCAAAGCATCTTTTTTCTGGATTTACAACAGTAGCAGCAGCGTTGTTCATGCAAATAATACACTGTTTATCTGAAGAAGTCATACTAAACTATAAAAATATTCGTAATTTGCAAATAGAAAACTGTGTAATCTGACCCACAATATTTCGTTGTCACAATGAAATGTTGTGGCTCAAAGGTCACTGTTGTGTTGAGAACATCAAAATCACCAGCGGTCCTTTGCTGCGAATAATTTATTTCCATTAAATATATTTTACTGTACAAAAGGGGGCATAATTAGAAGATTTTTGTAAACTTCTAGCATTCTGACATATTGCTTAATTTTGAGTCCAGTTTTCGGAACTTTTGGAGGGCTCCTCCCTCCCCTTTTTCCAAAGACCCCCTCTATTTATCAGGCATGTAAGAGTATGAAGCAAATGTTGTAAAAAACTAAAGTTCGAAGAGTTTTATCAACACAGAAGTGAGAAGATGCAATGAAATACTGCAAAGCTCCTCCGTAGAGGCAATTCCTTTTCTGACCGCCGTTCATGCCCCCTTAAATACCCCATAAACTGGAGTAAAAAAATGGCACCTAAGAAATTATGATATTTTAGACCCTGAAGATTGTTTTTATGCAAAAACATCAATTTTAACACTGAAATCGAGCGAGACCTTCTTTTTTTTACATAAGCTACCCGACAAGTAATTATATTTCAGGCTCCTCACAAAAGTGATAGCTATTGCTCTCAGTGGAGTTGATATCAGGTCTTCATATAAAGAAAGATTGGTGTTTGAGTGTTCCTATAGGGATGCAGTGAAATCTGCTGCAAAATGCCTGCCACTTATGATAGCCTTGCACAAATAACTGTCTTCGAGACAATATTGCCTCAGAAGAGAATTTGCATGTTAACAAAGTGATTGAAGGATCAATAAGCAGCTTGCAGACCAAAAAACAACGATAAATTATGGAAACGTCTGTTTTTCATGAAGAGGGTAAATGAGATACCTGCTCTTCTTTCATTTTCTTTGGCATTGTTGCTTATTAACTTCAACATTGCTAATTTTCTTTGATTTCTAGTTCTTAGATAATGTTGGAAGTCTGCAGAATATAAAATTGCAGAACGATTTGCAGTGACAGCATCCATCAAAACAATGGAAGATGGTCTGAAAGGCAGAGTGAAAGGCAAAGCAACATTGGTGTAGATGATGTCATTTTAGATGTGATAGGCTTTCCAGAAATGCACCCAGATAAAGAAATTATTACTGCAAATAGTCACTCTATTCTTGTATAATTAATTTGTTATTAATTTTCCAGTAACTGAAACTAATGCAAGCTTACCTTAGAGGTGAAAGGATTCTTCCGAACAAGCGTTGAAACAAGGGAATGTCATTGTCAGGAGGCCATTGTCTTTAATTTGTCCAACATGGTAAACACAATAGGCAAAGATAAAGGCTTCAAGGCAGAATGGCTATCAACGACAACCATGGCTTCCCCAATAAGTGCAGCCAATTCATTGATGCTGGTAAAAGGAAAACATTCCGTAGCGTCCATATACCAAGAACTATTCTGCTATGTAGGTATGTAGGTATAGTATGTTTTTGTAGTAGGTATAGTATTTTTGTATAGTAGGTATAGTATTTTTGCAAAGTAGGTATAATGGTAGCCGGGGCGCCATCGCTTCGCTCCCTCCCTGGAGCCCGTCAAGTAAAGCAAGCATAATGTGGTTGGCGCCCTTCGCGCGCTGCATTTGCTCCCGCTCATGCCCATACATACATACATACATACATACCTACGTACATACCTACATACATACATACCTACATAGCTACACACATACATACCAACATACTATACCCACTATAAAAACATACTATGCCTACTATACATACTATAAAATAATACTATACCTACATACTATAGCAATATACTATACCTACCATAAAATCATACTATACCTATATACTATACCTACATACTTTGCCTTCCGCAAAAACATACTATACCTACTATACCTGGTATACCTACTATACCAACTATAAAATCATACTATACCTACATACTATAGAAACATACTATACCTACAATACAAACATACTATACCTACATACTATAGAAACATAACTAGCCAGGGGCACTCGCTACACTCGCTTCCCGGAGCCCGAAAAGTACAAAAAGTTTAATGTGGTTGGCGCGCTTCGCGCACTGCATGAGTGGGAGCGAATGCATTTGCTTGTTTTCAGTGGTATTAATATTACTGCACACTATTTGCACATGAATCCACGTTATTACAGCTGAAACTCTTCCGACCCCTCGAACAGTGGTTTAGCTTGCCCTCGCTCGCCTGTCTTTGTAATGACAAGATTGTAGCGTTTAAAATGCATGGAAATTAGTTTTTAGCGATCAGCCTCGTTTTCATATTGAAATCCTCGTTTTCATCAGATAAGCCTTTACTGATGGTACAGTAGATAAGATACAATATGAAAGTTTGTTTTATTTTAGTGACAACAACAATTAGCTAACTAAGAGTTAAGTGCATCCATTGGCACTTCACTGTTGTCTTTTGTTGACGCAATATATACGCAAATTGACCAAATATGATGAACTGCCATAATTTAAATTGATGTTGACTTACAGAAGTAAAGTTTTGTTTCCAGAATCTGATAAAATGGATGCATTGAATGTTGATTGGTATGAAGCGTTCAATGCTTGCATTTGTACAATGAAGTAGATCAGTGGATCTAAAGTGTGAAAAAGAAAAATTATATTCCACTTAATATGTTGATTCATTACTATCAAGGGTAAAAAAGTATGCGATATGATTAACATAGACATTGGGAGCTCAATATATTGTTCTTGAACAATGTTGCTGTCCATAAAGATGAATCCAATGTCTGAAAAAACATTGATATTTTTAGTACTTGTACATAAATAATTATAATATGAAAATAACAAATTGAAAATGGATGGGCCAAAACTTGAATAGAGGGCCTATTGTTGCGCCAAATAGTATATTGACCTTTAAGAAATTTTCAGTCGACATTAGCTTAAAGAAGTAATCGAAATCAAAAACTCCCGACATTTGATTGTTAAAGCCTCTGAAAACTCATGGCATTCTGATAGATCTGCGCACTCATTCAACTTATAGCCAGTAGATATAGATAGATGTTAAATATCCAGGTTAACTTGTTAAATTGCTCACTACATGGGGCGGAACCATTATATGATAGAAGTATCTTCTTATTATTGGGACAGATGGGAGATCCCACTGTATTATGTGTGACAACAAAACGTTAACCTTCCATTAGGTTAGTTGTTCATTTGAAACTTTATCATTGACTTTGGCGATCTTCACATAAAAGAAAAAGCAGTGTTCTTGTTACAATCAAAGTAGGAATTGAACTTGACTTACCCATGAGCTGTTTACTTTACTTGACATGAATGAAAAAACAATTTCAATGTCTTTAAAGAGGGAGAAATGACTGTTTTGGAAGTCGCCATTGTACTCAGACATGCCCATTGAATTGAGCCCAATGCTTAAAAAACAATGATATTATTACTACTTGTACATTAATAATCCTAATATCAAAAGAAACCAATTGAAGTTCCATATGATAAAACTTCAATAGCAAAGCAATATTAAGAAATGAAACAGATAACAGTGTGTTCAGAAATTACTCCTGACCAATGTTTTAAAGAATCAATGAAATAGAAGTGATGTAAGCAATTTATTGTTCATATAGCAAGCTGAAGAAAAGAAAATGAGAATATACAATTGTTACCTTTCATGTCGTGCAAGAAACTGGTGTCACTTAGGTCAATCAACTGTCAATCTGCTTTATCTCTCTTTCCAGCATCAAGTTCCGTTGAAATTCAAATATCTTTTAAAGAAAATTTAGAGGAACGATAAATTATTGGAATTATGTAACATAGTATTGAGCAAAATCATAAAACAGACAGCAGTGGAAAACGGGCATATTTAGAAGTCCTAATCCCATATTGCAAATTTGAAACTCTCCAGTTCAGACTTGTATTCCAAAATGCCATCATGATTCCTGTACCGAATTCCTTGTTACAGATTCCCTATTCCAAATTCCCTTTTCCACACTCTGGTTTCTGTATACCGTAGTCCGGATTCTGTATTCCGTATTGTAGACAGCCAATTCCGAATGCGCAATCCAAATTCCGTTTTCCGATTACGAATTCCATTTCCCGGACTCGGTCTCCTGTATCTTATTTCGTGTTCCGGCTTTTAGTTTGGCCCTCTTGAGCACAGGACTTATTTCATTGTCTGAATTGAAGAGGGGTCAAACCAAAGATTGACCCTGAAACCGCACCTTTGTTTTTTTCCTTGTGTTCAGACAGGGGAAGAAATTTATAACCTCACTCTGATTTTAGAGTAAAATGCTGGCAACAAAAATATATTGTCTCCGGGAGCATTGAAACTCAAAATATAATAAATTACACATGAACCTGTAGCTGAGAGAGCAGGGAATCCAATAAAAATAACTTCATTTATTAAAAACGTCTTTCCAAATTGTCAGAAGAATTTACTTCAGAAAATGATATTTGTTGTCAAGTATTCAATACTTGAAACACACTTTACAAACTTCTGGACATTTGAAAGACTTAAAAATTGGTGATCACTATTAGCAGACTTCATAGTTCTTCAACTGAAAGATAAAATGAAAAGGGGGTCCCGGATTCAGTGTAATTTTTGTACGGAAATTATTAATGTATTGGTGAGATGATTTTTGGGAAAATTATAATTAGCATAATGTGAGCAGAAATTTAGCACACTTGATAATTCTTGGAGCTGAAGAAAGACAGAAAGGAAAATCCCAGATACATGGTTACTTTTGAACAAAATTTATTCATCTAATTGTGAGATCATTTTTGGGAAAATATTAATTTGCCAAAGTATAAGGAATTTAATTTGTTGAATAGTACTTACCAACAACGACTTTCAATTGCAGATTGAAATGCATTAATCTTTGAGTTAATATGAAGAAAAAATTCCACCAACAGAATTCTTGTGATGTGACGGCTTGCAAATCATCAATAAATTTCTATGAGACACTGAGATTCAAGAAAAACCATTTAGAAGAATTTAAAAAATGGTGATCAATTGTAGTAGATTTAGTAATTCTTGAAGTCAAAGATGAAATGAAAGGGTTGCCCCAGATTCATTGTTACTTTAGTACTGAAATTATTAATGTATTCTTGAGATTATTTTTGGGAAAATTTCAATTTGAAAATGTATAAGGAACTTAAAATATTATTTATTACTTACCGAAAAAGACATTTGAGTGCAGATTCAAAAGCATTAGCCATTACGTTGAGGTGAGACATATAATTTAGGAAATAACTTCTTGTGATTTGATGATTTAGAAATTATTTAGGCCTCTCAGTACAGACTGAATTTGAAGACAAATATCTGAAACATAGAAAATCAATGCTTAATGTGTTGAAATTATAAGAAAAGTTGTGAAACATGTATGTAGATGAAAATGGAATGCCTCAACCACCCTCAACATACAGTATAATTTATTTACCAGGGTTATTAATTCTCCAGTTCATATTAAATTAAAACAACATGCTGCTTATACCTTGGTTCAGATAAATCAGGATTGTCTTTGTGAAAAGTAATAAACTGTTGGAGGGTGAAATAAGATTTACCTGAACCAAGAAGCCATTCCTCTATAATGAAATACATGCTGCTGTAATTGAAACACATAAATACACTTTGAAATGTGAGAAAAAGCTTGCAATTTCAGCTCAAAATACACAAATGCGAAGCTAACACCTTGGCGAATAACTGCCGAAAGTGTTGGGGTAATGACAATGGGGTTTGGCAAGTTAGAATCTAAATTAGGCAACTCCAAAAGCCATGTATTGTGGGTAAAATTTGCCTGTTTTGGAGTGAAAACAAAGCTTGCCTTAAATCGTCCAAAAACAGAGGAAAATCATGGAATTAGAGAAAACAACCCCAACAGACTTTAGTTCTGGTACAAATAAAGAGTTATCGAAATTTTAAATGGAGAAATTCCGCCCAGAGAGACCCGAAATATTAAAGATTGTACTTATGTTTATCTTAGGCCCATCTTTTGAAACAAAAACGATAGCAGGAAAGAGGAATGAAACTAAGCCACTTTCTTTCTTAAAAAATACCAAAACAGAAATTACCTTGTCCCAAACGTTTAAAGGTTGTCTGCCCGTGATCAGCCAGCAATTTCAAGGTCTCAGCAACAATTTCCACCAGCTATTTCTCCCTGAAACTTTGCAAAAAGATCCAATTACAGAACCATGTGCTTTCGAAATCTGATATCTTGTTGTGGTGGGTCTGGTATTTCATGAAGGGGGCGGGTGGAATTTTCGAGAAGGTGGAAAACAAAACTTGCTATAACTCCAGAACCGAGAGGAATATTCAAGAACCGAAAACGGCATCTTGATCAGCGTGATGGAGCGATTATGTCCATTACAATTCAAAAGGTGAAACTTTTCCGGTAAGGGTCTAAAAAATCCAAAGTTTTTGCGTCCTTTTTTGGGCGCCTCAAAATATTATGTTTTCACTAAGAAATCCCCCTGGAAAGCACCTCGAAACTGTTTTCACCTCTCAAAAAAGGGCAAAATACAGAAAAAATTAGAGGAAAAAAGTCGACATTACTTTAGCTACGTTATCAGGGAAGAGTTATCGAAAGTTTCAACAGAAAAAATCCCTTGAGAACGACCCTAAAAACACAAAATTTCGACTCCTCAAAAACCCTCCTTCTTTGCATTTCGGCAATGTGGGAAGGAAGCATGGAGAAGGTTGGAAAACAAAATCACAAATATCTCCGCAACCGTTTGAGATATCGAAAAACAGAAAGCGTTACTTTCTTCTCCGAAAAAAGCCGCTCCTTTTGAGTGCAAGTTTGCCTCCCTACACCTACGAACAAAAAAGCCTTTTTGAGCTCAAGATTTTCCTTTGAAGTCTTTGTTCGCTTGACAGCCCATTGACAGCCCATTTTCCCCGATCAGAACCGGAAAAAAGTCGCCTCCGTCACGTGATATCTTAGATTAGTAATATGGAGTGACTAGCCGGGGGCACTCACTACGCTCGCTTCCCGGAGCCCCCCAAGCAACAAAAGTTTAATGTGGTTGGCACGCTTCGGGCGCTGCATTCGCTTCCGCTCATGCCCTTTCCCACCCCACCTACAGTGGTTTGGCTCACCCTCGAATATGTTATACACACTGATGAGATGGGAATTTTGCATTGCAACTTACGCTATTTCATCCTTTGTCAAATATATATTAATATATTAACATATTATTACTCTCTTCATATGGGATGAAGCTTCCATTAATTATTGTATATTATATTTTTTATTGTATGTTTCACAGATGAGATGGGAATTTTGCATTGCAACTTACGCTATTTCTTCCTTCGTCAAATGCCTGCCTTCGGTGCTAACGAAGTGAAACTTGGTGCCTTTCTGAATGGCACTGAATTTGAAGGCACATTGCCTTTTTAGTGACCCAATATCAGTAAAGTCGATTAGCTATGATTAATATGAGAACAATATATTAAAAACAGTGACTCACATAGGACCCAATTGTGTTTCCTTTTAAATCAGTTTGATAATATATGCATGACATTTATATAGATTTATCAATATATGGATGATAGTATTTTTCAATGTTACCTCAGTTTCCTCACCACAATAAACCACTGTGGGTTCCTTCGCCACTTCAGGCTCAACTGCTGCAGGCTCAACTGCTGCAGGCTCAACTGCTGCAGGCTCAACTGCTGCAAGCTCATTAATGATGGCAAGTTCCATTTCACTATCCATGTTTACACTATATAAAAATATATTGTCATTGTCAGTTAAAGGTGGGTTAATAGGCTATCAGTTGTTTGAATTTGCCTCTACTGTTCTCTTAATGTAACAATAATATATACTTTTAATGTATTAACATGAAACAGTTCTATTTTGTGCAGAAAATGAATAATAATTATCTTTCTTACAATGAAAGGGAGAGACTAAAGGCAGGCAGAAAACACAGAAATAAATACATGAACTTACGGCAACAGTAGTTGCAAAAATTATCTATTTCAGGTGAACCTGTAAAGAATAAAATTGTTATAATATTGTGAAAATATCCACTGCAATGGCAATTTTGACATAAAATATAGCACTTTGAGGTTTTTTAAAGCTGTTTAGTTATAAATAGCCTGTATTTTCATATGAAAGTGAAAGCAACATTAAAAATACATGTACTTACGTAAATTGCTGTTTTTCTCGTGGTGAGTTGAAAAAAATTTTTACGCACGCTAAGTCCTCTATGACGCAAGACAAATTTTAAATTTCGCGCCGCTATTGTTGTTGCTAGGACGCCGAAATTCCCGTGAATATCTGATGATAATAGTATTAGCTCTAGGACATTACGTTGTGTTGCATGGATCGTATTGTGATTGTAGTTTTCAAGAGCAACAAAACTTGGAAATATGCGATAACTATTAGAGTTACAATTGCGATGAGAATAGACGCTTCTTTTTATAAGGAACCTAGCTGCTGAGGGCCTAATTGTTTAAGTTCGTTATTTTAAGATCTCTTTGACCATTTTGTAGTTGTAAAAGTTGTTTAATTTGAAGTTGGCATTTGGTGGACATAATTAGTCCAGATGCAAGAAAAACATTCAAATTCACCGTTTTGCTATGTGAAGAGATAAGAGGTCAACACATGAAAATGCTTCATAAAATATAAATGGAAGCAAGTGTCAGTGATATATACAATGAGAATGTTACGTTGTTGAATCTTCCAGTAGTTCTTGTAGTTTCTGTTGAAATACTCGTGTGACGATGTCAGGCCGGTCATTCGCCTTCTGGTGTGGTAGAATGTTCTCTGAAATCTCCTTCCATCTGCGATTGGCCGTCATGGTTAGGAAGATGTCAGGCTTGCCATACTTTCTGACGATAGTCATTGCATCTTGAAAGTTCTGGTACATATTTCGTTGACTGCCTGAAAAAGATGAGGGAAGTATGACAACACGACCAACATCAATATGGAGGGGTTCGTTGGGATTGTTTGCCCTGGCCATTTGATTTTCGATTTCAGCCCTTCTGTTCAGGTGATCCATCAGGCCTCGATAACTGTCAGCACGTAATTGCCGTTGATTGTGCAAAATCCAGTTGAGCTTGTTTCCTTTTATTTTGGTGTATGCATCCACCAGATATTGTTGAAAGAGAAGTGTTGCGCTGTGGATCGTAGATAGTTGATTTCTGACTTGTATTCGGTACGAATAATATTCGCCGATTGTGAGTCTGACACGGTGGACACGATCAGGATTTTCCTGGTCTTGTCCTCGACGTGTAGGTAGACGTTGAAGGTCCAAGCTGTAACCCCGATCACCCTGAAAGAACAACAATGGATAGGTTAGAGGATCTGCAACGGGATCTAAGGCATTAATCTTCATAAGATTACCACACCTTGTTCGAATTTGAAGCTCTCTATTCTCGGGATTAGGAGCACCGCCATTGCGTGTAGTGTAGACTGCTGCAATTTCTCTGGCAGTAGGATTATCATATCTTCGATCTTGTTCTGGGCGACCGGTAATAATCATCTTGAATGTGGGAATCGGCTGATCATTGGCAATGGCTTGCTGCCTTTGCTCTTCCAGTACTTCTCCCATTGTTTTAAAATGTTGAGCAATCCGATTTACTGCCATCAATTCGTTTTGCAGCAGTGCCACCATGTCTAAGTCCAAGTTTTGTTCTCTGGCTGTGTTCTGGCGTTCTTGCAGTGCTTGCTGGGTGTCCATAATGTATAATTCTGCATATTTTCGGGACCTGTTTGTTTCAGTTACCCCTGTTGAATTGGAGGAAACATTCTAAATTGTACTTCGCTATATCAACTGTAATTTTCAATGCAGCAAGTGCTTTGTTATGAAAGCATCATAAAGCGCTTTGATTTACGATTGGATCACTTTTCATATTCAGGCAAGCATAGAGAGCTTATCCATTGTAGATTGGGTGGGAAAGGACTTGAGCGTTCTGTCAACATCCGTTTCATCACGTGAAGCTATTATATGAAAATGTAGGATAATATAAGAGCTACTAAGAGAGGGACGTTATATTTACCTGTCATATGGTATGCACTTGCATGTATGGTGATGACTGGTGGTCCTGCATTAGCGTGTCTTACAACGTTAGCTGTCCAGGATGCCATTGCCATTAGTGCATTGTATCTACGGAAATTTTTGAGAAAATATTTAGATTCATCAGTAGTTCCAGTGTATAAATGCATCACATTTGCCGGGGGTGGTTGAATGGGATCGAGAGCTATTAATCCTCCCATACAACATTTGTTGTATTGTTTTCTTGTGTTGAGTTCCTCTCGGAAGTACTTCGCTTCACAGTGAATACATGTCCTGGTCATTTTACCAAGATGATGAGGCATTGGGGAGAATTGAGGAATTTCAAGAATAGGTTGAATTACTTCCCTTTCTTGATGTTCCATGGGTTGGGGGACATGATCTTGGTGTTGTGGTGGGATTTCGTGATGCATTTCAACTTCTTGTGGTTGTACCGCTATTTCATTCTCTTCATTCTCATTTTCAAGGTTGGGTTGCAATTCCATAGCAGCAGGCAATATTTGTGGATCCTGAAATGCAATGCAATCTAAGTTAATATAATTCAATCATGTGTTTTGAAATGCAAAAAACTGGAACTTGTGAAGATATGTCTATTTAGAGAGCAAAATAATTTCCTGACATGGTCCTATGGAGAATGACTGGTGTATTTCAAGCCAATTGTGATGGTAGTTTGTTTTACCTGATTATCATGTGGAATTGGAATGTGTTGTTCCACGTTGATTTCATCAGGTTGTGCTGGCCTTTCAATTTCATTATTTTCATTTTCAATATGTGTTTCGGGTTGCATCTGCATTGGCCGTATCTGTTGAAATGAACATTAAATGAAATCATTTACATTAAGTTTTTAGTTATTGGAAATTTAAGTGTTATTAATATACAGTTCCCATTGATATAAATATACATGGGGACTTATAATTGTACATGTCTGAAATAGGTAAATGGAAAAGGGAGTTGCCTAACTGTAGTTAACTTGTGTTAAATATTTTGTTTTACCTCATTGTCATTTTGAGCTTGAATTACATTAAGCATCTCCACATTTGCCGTTTGTATTGCTGCCGGACCTTCATGATTACGAATCAGAAGGGGTGGTTGCAACTGCATAACCATCGGTGGTACCTGCAGATGGAAAAATATTGATAATGTGGTTGATATAATAACTGATTTAATTTTGATAGTTTTTAATTACAAAAAGCTGTATAATATATGGTTGACGTGATTGGAAAAGTTTAGCAGAAATTATCGAGTTGTGTACCTGAAGTTGAGGGGCCAGTGCTGCAGGATATTGTAAGCCAATGTTTATTGGTTGTGGTACTGCTATAAGTCCATAGTGGGGAAGCATCGCAGGTAGTTGCCATGGCACATGCAATGCCTGCATCTGTGGATAATGAAGTGGGAGTGGTTGATATTCTGGGGCTGGTTGCTGAGGGTGTTGTTGCTGCAACTGGTGAAGATCATTCACTGCTCCCTGTACCATATTATCAGGTGGTAAATGAACTGGATGAGGCTGTTGGTTATTCTCACGACTTCGGCGATTTGCTTTCCTTACTTGATCGCAGCGCCTTGAGCCGGTGATGCTTTTTCTGGCTTTTTTTGGCATTTTGCGAGAGATGATATAAAAAAAGAAAAAAATGTGTTTATATGCAACCCAATTTAAGTGAAAATGTTAAAATTTGAAATAAGAGTGATTTTTGTGAGCAACTGGATGGGGTTGTTGTTTTGTGGTGAGCTGCAAGATAAAATAAATAATTTAAAACATAATTGTAAGAAATGTTTGGGATTACTCTTGATTGTTGAATTAAATTATTGGTTATTTAAAGTTTCCAAATAAAAATATTTGAGCACTTTCTCTTATGACCTACATCACTCTTTCTATTGTGTTCTTTAACAACTATAAGGAAAACAGTTTTGATAATGTATAAATTGGAGAAGTTAATGATCCTTTTCATTTTTGGAAAGAAAAATGTATAAATCACATTTGATGTGTTTGTATTATGAGGCTAGATTTGATTTGCATTATGCAGTAAATTTACTTTCTATTGATAATAAATTGTTGCAATTGTTAATACAACTTTAAAGTACATTACAGGGTGAGGCATTTAAACGTTAATTAAAATAGGCTTTGTATAGGAACAATTCTTGTCACACTCACCCAATATTCTGAGGAATGAACTTGTTTGAAAACCTGTTTTTACAAAAGAAGAAAGATGTTTTGGATGAATTGATTATCTTGTAAACAGAAAGTTGCCATTGATACTAAGGAATGTTTAACATTGTCAACTTGTATATTATTATGTTGATAGATTGAGTGAAGAAATGAGAATAAAAGGTCATGCTGAAGTGAAGGAGTGAAATACTTACTTTATAAAAAAACTTCACTTTACTTTACTTTGTTAATAACAAAACTGGATGGACATTAGCCGAGAAACCAGATAACAGAAACGCTAAAAAGCAGATGACAGAAACGCTAAAAAGACAGTGCATATTGCGATGCAATGAAAGACAATGTTGCTTTAAAAAAGACGCTGTCGGTGTAAATAAGGATTGTTTAGAAAAGGTAAATTTCAACATTCAACTCACCAATAACAAAGTAAAACAATCTTTCTAATAATTTTCTTTCAATATATAGATATTATTATTATTTTCTGCAATTTCTAACAACGTTAGATATTGAACAAAAATGTTACATTTGCTGTAGCAAGAAAGTAAACACGCAATTGCTATTTTAAATTCGCGCAAATTTGAAAGTTTTGTGGCCTCTATTCGGCGGCGTGCCTCGTTGTTGTTATTATTATTCTCATGATGATCCATTCGATTCGACAGAAAGGCAGTTGAACACAACAACAGCAAGAGCATGGACTTGCTGTTGTTGTGTTCAACTGCCGAAGAGAAAAACGGCCTTGGTATTCGTTGATGATGGGGAGAAGTGTGGTTGTGAAGGGGAACCTCTAAGTATAAGAAGAATTAATTTGGTAGACTGTATTATGCATGATATCTAGAAATACACCATTTCTTATACGTGGAGAATGAAGTACATTGATTTTTGGTGATCTGTGATATCTTCAGAAATATTGCTGCTGGTAAAAATACCAATAATAAGAGTAGGCCATGGAAGGTTGACAAAAGGTAAGAAGGTTTAATACGTTGTTTGACTTGGTGAACACATGAGGTGGAGGTAATTAATTAATGATTTGCAGTTACAATAAATTACTTACATTTATAGACTTCAGGCCACATGAAAAGAACTGAGATGAGCCAACATGCTATAAAGTATATTACATGATTTCTTCTTGTTTTTCAGGTGCCCAGACATAAAGTGAATGTTTGTGGTCATTCCTTGTGAACATTATTATAGTGAGGTGAGTTCATTTTAAGATTTGCTAATTGAAGATCATTTGTTCAAAAAGAAGGACAGTGTCTGTTTTGCAGTGATCTTTTTTGAAGAATTACAAAAGTTAGAAATAGAAGCATTACATATTAATATTAGCATACTTACTATAGATACTTGCATAAATATATACATCAATACATACCCTATATACTATATATAAATACTATACATAATATACATACCCTACATACATACATACATACATACATACATACATACATACATACATACATACATACCCTACATACGCTACATACATACCCTACATACATACATACATACATACATACATACCTACCCTACATACATACCCTACAATACATACCCTACATAACACACCCTACAATACATACTCTACACTACATACCATACAATACCTACCCTACAATACATACCCTACAATACATTTCCTACAATACATACCCTACAATACATACCCTACAATACATACCCTACAATACATACCCTACAATACATACCCTACAATACATACCCTACAATACATACCCTACAATACATACCCTACAATACATACCCTACTATACATACCCTACTATGCATACCCTACTATACATACCCTACTATACATACCCTACTATACATACCCTACTATACATACCCTACTATACATACCCTACTATACATACCTTACTATACATACCCTACTATACATACCTTACTATACATACTACAACGTAACATTTCTAAAGAAAGTAAAGGTGGGAGGTCAAATCTTCCCCCCTAGCAAGCAACAGCCCCGCGCCCACGCTGCTCCCTGAAAGCCGTTTCTGAAAGTTGATGATTTCAGTGTGAAGTTTGAAAGAAAATAGTTACTTTTAAAAACCTAACCCATCCTGGAAAATTTAAACTCAATCTGTAATAAAAACTATATCAAACTGTAGCTAAGGAAACAGCGAACACGTTGCAAATAGTCTGATCTCTTAAATAAATAATACTGAATTCTTAGAGACCATTTAGTGGAAGTGGTTTGAATGAAATTTCGGAGCCGTGCAAAAAGCAAAACCTCTGAACACACTTTAGCAAGTAAAAATAGTATTTACCGTGGCAAATAGTGACCCAGTTGACCTAAAAAAAACCAACATGAAGGTAATATGTTGGGGAACAATTATCGAAAGTGTTTGGGTAAAACATAATCAATTGTGGCAGGCTAAAATTGAATTTTCGCAAATGCAAAAACAACGCGTGTTGCGTGAAAAATTGCTTCTTCCTGAGTGAAAAGCAACTTCTGTTGGAAATCGTAAAAAAAAAAACAAAAAAACAAAAAAAAAAACACATTTTTTAGTTTTCAGACAACACTTGTCAAAAATTTAAATGGGGAAAAACGTGCAAATAGGGCCGGAAAACTTTGAAACTTTCAAAACTTTGACCATGGCCTAAGCATTGTTAGCATGCCAAAGCAAGAATGGCGGCCGCCTACTACAAAACCTACAACTATTTCATTCAAAAAACAAAACAAAGCTATCACCTGTGTTCTCTATTGTTTTCTGCAACTCTCCAGGGGTCTTTCAAACAATTAACAGCTCTTTACAAATATAATTCAGTTCATAAACATTTTGAAAAGCGTCCATCTCACTTTTTGTGCACAAAACAAAAACAGGCGTCTTCTCCAAAAGTACCTGCTGCCAGCCGAGGGCAAATTGGCATGATAGCGAAAATGTGTCACTGTTCACGTGAAGTTGCGAAAGAGCCAATCAAATTTCAGGAAAAGGCGAAACGGGTCATGTGAAGAGGGAATACTTTGTTTCAAAATGGAGTCGGGGACGCTAGATTGGAAGTTTCGCCAGCGTAAACCGTTGTTTTTTCGTGATAGCACAATTAATGGAATAATTAATGGAATAACTCAAAAATTCTTTTAAAATAGGCTTCCAAAAATAGATAACTTTTGTTTACTCTAGAAAGGGAGCCTTTCCATGCAAGTGCCAACCTTGTGCGCCCCCATTCAAAAAAGCCTTGTTGATTACACGGTTCGCCGTTTTGGCCCATTGTTTTCGGGCGTTCGGCCTATTGTTTCGGCTCAAATCTATTGTTTCAGTGTAGTTTCGAGCGCTCGTCACGTGACTCCGTAGAATAGTAGTATTAGATGTTTGTATTCTAGGTATAGTATGTCTTTATAGTAGGTATAGTATGTATAGTATATTTTTATAGTGGGCATAGTATGTTTTTATAGTAGGTATAGTAGGTATAGTATGTTTGTATAGTAGCTATAGTTATTGGGATGAGAGTGATAATCTTAATGTTATATGCAATTTGTTGTGAAAAACAACTATTGTCAAAGGACAAATTGCAGTTTTCACAGAGAAAAGGAAATCCATACTCCCACAGGCAAAATCGGAGAGCATGGCAAAGCAAATCTCTTTTGATACGGGCGCTACACAGGACCCAGATCGTGTTGTTGTTGATAAACACCCCCGGACACTGTAGTGTTGTGAAAGTGTCAGGATCGTTCTTGGTGGATCTTATTGACTCGAGTGGCATGGCAAACCAGGAATATTCATCACACTAAAGTGCAACAAATCCAATCCGACAGAACCACAATCTGAGGCCTCGTGCTTTGTGGGTTTGTGTATCTTGGTAGACGCCCTTGAGAGCAACGTGATTTATGCTCAAAAATTTGTGAAGACCGTTACAGGACTTCTTGGAAGACAATATTTTTTGTCTTCATGTGTATTTCCTCTGGGAGGAATACTTTGAGCCCGTCAAATGATGTTGCTCTTGACATGGCCACATATAACTGACCATGTGTGAACACGGGCCCTGATAAATACAAACCAACATACCTGGGAGATTGTCCCTGTGCCTTGTTGATAGTAAGGCAGTATGCTAGTCTGACTGGAAAATGCCGTCGCTTGATGTTGAACGGCTTCTCAGTGTCTTGTGTCGACAATGTTATTCTGGGAATCATGACCTGCTCGCCTCTGTGTTCCTTGGTGATGATCTCTGCTATGATGACGTTATGTTGAAGATGGCGTACAATGAGTCTTGTGCCATTGCAAAGACCTTTCTTTGGATTTAGATTCCTCAGAAGAATGCTTGTTGCACCAACCTTAAAGAGAGTTTGAAATTACAATGTGTTATATTGCATTATATTATTGTATTACTGAAGAAAAGTCAGGCTTCAAAAATTGCTATCGGTGTGGATCTCAATTCATGTATGCATAATTATTTTATAGGAAGATTATACCTTGATTCTAAGTCAGTGTAACCGCAATCCATTAGGAGTAAGGTTGTTGGTAAACTCAATTGGATATGCCACTTCTTTATCTGGATCCTCTGTTGCGACACTGTCTGTGCTGTAGTATGTTCTTTCAGGGGTTTCTAGTCTTTCCAGAATGATATCGTCAATTTGGTGTGGAAAGTCATTCTTTGGGGTAAGACAACAACATTCTGACATGGTTACCGGATCCTGCATGAGGCGTGACTGTGGTGTGTTTGGCTGAGGATATATGAAGTTGAGCATTTCCTCCCCCGAAGATGTGCATATTTGATGTGGCAAAGTGATATTGTCAAGTGCATCCTGTGGTTCTGCTTTGTTGCCAGTAGGAGATGAAGTGCGTGTCCGAGCGCACGCATGCGCAGTAGAATTTTTATTTTATTTTAGTGTTAAGATCACGCATGCGCGAGAGTCTTCGAGAATTGAAAAGAGCATGATCAGTAAAATAATTAACTACTCCAGCATCAGGTGACGTCGTTATAGATTGATAGACTATTTTTCGGTTGAATCACTTTATGGATTATAAATTGTTTTATTAACAAATTTTGAAATAGATGCAATTAAAATATAGCCAACTTTCAACAATGAAAATATAGGCAACATTTATCGTTCAATTAAATAAATATAGACAACATTTATCATTCAATTTTAAACAATTAAAATATAGACAACATTTATCATTCAATTTTCAACAATTAAAATATATACAACATTTATCATTCAATTAAATAAATATATACAACATTTATCATTCAATTAAATAAATATATACAACAATAATTAAAGTAATATTGAAACATTTAGGCTAGAGCCAACAATGAGGCCAGAAAGATTTTTTTTTTTTGTTTTAAAAAGTAATCAATTCAAATGCAAGATAATAAGATAATTGAGATAGGGAGAAAGACCAGAAAGATTTTAAAAAGTAATTATACTAACTATAGAATGGAGTTGAAGATAGAAGACTTTAGAGACTTTAGAGACTTTTATTTTTTTTTTTTTTGACGGGGTGATTCATCGCCCACACTCCCTCTATGTTGAGATTATACACCCCTAAGGATCAATAATCTCAACATGGGCGAGTCGAATGACCTCCCGCCAAAGGGCCCAACGGCGCTCTGGTGAGAGGCCCTCCAACTCATCCCCGGAAGGAGCGTTGGCAATGAATATCTCAGGGGAGAAGATAACTTCCCTCCCCAAGACCCCCTCTGTGGTAATTGGAGTCACCACCTGAACGACCCCAAAGTCATCCAAATCCAACTCCGCCCTACAGTTGGGACAAGTTGGCCTCATTACTGTCTCTAACCAGCGAAAAATACATGGTGTATGGAAGATACCCCCACAAGAGGGGCATCTTCTCATTTTGGGATCGGGAGTCTCCCCCATGCACACAGTGCATGGGGTCAGCTCCCCCGGAAATAAACGCTGTGTCTGCTCCATTGCTAAAAAGAAAGGAGAGTGTTCATTAATTCATATAACTATTTATGAAAGTGATGAATGCCAAAGATAGAGTAAAGTCACTTACACTCTGTCTGGGTCCCCTGACTTTGGGATGCTAAAAATAAATTTTAGTTGATTTAGAAACACTCAACTTAGGAGTAAGTACTATGAATTATGATAAAATATCAAAAACACTTACATCTGATCGTCATGATTGTGCTCGGTGCCGAAATCAGCGCGGATGATGGTGGTGTTCTAGGATCTATGAAAGAAGGTAATTTTATTAAAAAACGAGATCTGGGAAAAATTCCAATCAATTTATATCAATAATAAAAATGAACTTACGAGGTGGGGAGGTTGATGGTGTTCTAGGATCTATGAAGGAAAAGTAATTTTATTAAAAAATGAGAACTAGAAAAGAATTCCAATAGGAGTAAGTACTATGAATTATGATAAAATATCAAAAACACTTACATCTGACCGTCATAATTGGGTTGGATGACGAAATCAGCGGGGGTGATGGTGTTCTAGGGTCTATGAAAGAAGGTAATTTTATTAAAAACGAGATATGGGAAAAATTCCAATCAATTTATATCAATAATAAAGATGAACTTACGAGGCGGGGAGAAGGTGGGGCTGAGCAGCATCCTACGCCGCCTCCTGTATACAATTCTTCTTTGGACTATGAGGAAAGGTTTTAAAATTAATTTCATGTGATTAGAGTACAATGAAATTTATTATCAAGCTACTAAACGTGTGTATTTATTAAAAAATTATGAATTACTCACTAGGTGCGTGGAGTGCCACAGCATCCTCCCCCTCCTCATCCCCAACGCCAAAAATCGCACCACCCCTAGGTGGTGTAGTAGGTCTTACTGTAGGAAAGAAGGCAATTTAATTAGAAACTATAAAAGGTCAGTTCATATCTTGATATTAAAATTATCGCTTAACTTACTTCTTCGACGCCTTTGAATAAAATCGAAGACGTTATCTTCCCCTGAAGATGGTGATAATGACATATCTAAGAGAATAAATTTAGTTTGAGTAATGCCGAGGAGGAATTCAGAGCAAATGAGTTTTAGGAAACGAAGACATCCTTTAAAACGAAGGGTACTCACTCGGTATTTGGTTTGCGATTTCTTGATATTTCTAGAATGAAGCAACAAAATTTAATTAATTAAATAAAATTTATTGTAGATAAAAGCAACTTACTGAGAAATTGTAAAAATGGCGGGGTTACAAAGTAGAAGGAAAACTCACTTGTTAAATAAAACAATTTATAATCCATAAAGTGATTCAACTGAAATGAAAGCAAAGAGTCCATCAATTGTTTATGCTTAGGTCGATAAACCTTACAAACATTAGTAGAAATCTTGAAATGTTCAGTAGAATATGAACACAACTTACTTCGAGAATCTCTGCTGTAGAGTGGCAAAAAAAAAAGATGTTCAACTCTTGATATTAATCAAATCACGTCAACCAATTTTTAATAGCTCCCGCCAATTCATCTCATTGGCTGGTTTACCTGAACAGGGCGTAACAAACAATTTTTCGACTCTTAATTTTAACCAAATCACGTCAACCAAATTTTTACTAACTCCCGCCAACTCATCTCATTGGTTGAATAGAGCACTACAGTATTTATTAACATATCTCATTACCATTCGAATTTCAAATGGTAACACCACCTTTCAATAATGACTGGAAATTTCGAAAGAACATTCGAGAACATTTAAATGATGATGTAATTATTAACCAATCAAATCGCGTCTTCATCGACGTTCGAAGGGATTTCGAGTAATCTATAAAAACGATGGATTCCACTTGTTATCTCAGTAGCAAAGATGTTGTTAACATTAGCACACATTATAATTAATGACTTTAGGTCATTTCTGCAAAGAACAAAAAAAGATTTGCTCTTAGTCTATTTGAAGGAACATTTTAGAGATGTAATGGGCATTAATACAAAGGTTCAAGTTCGGCGCATATATCTTGGGAAAGTATACAAGAATTTACACAAGTTTATGGGATTTGCTCGAATAAGCGTTCATCTTGGAAATCTACCACAAGCAAAGGATGCTGAAGATGGGTTGCTGATTGAAGAATCTCCGGTGAATGAAGATGAATGGAAAGACAGGATCAATGATACCTTGAAAACACTATTCAATGAAAGTTTTTCTAATGGAAATGGAAACTTGGGAAGGTTTGCTGTGATACTCCTTTGGATAGAGAAGCAAATTATCTATCATCACGCAAAGAAACAATACAACATTAGTAGTTTATGGGTGGATTGTTTACTTTATAACATTAAATATGATTGTGTTCTTAGAGAATGGGGAGATGTTGAAATTACACAAAATGATATCCTCATGTAAATGCGTGTTTTTATTTGTATGCATGGGTCTATATAAGGAAGCTGCATCATTACAATAATCAAAATGGCACAATGTCGGAGGGCAATGCACGCATTCATTAAACAGCTTTTTCGTCTTAAATTTCTTATAAAAACAATGCACTTACCTCATAAATAAAGATGGGTAAGCGCAAGAGACAGAGTAGAAAGAAACGGCTCACTAAGAGAATTAGGGGTAAAGGTCTTTTTAAAAACATACAAAATTGGGTTGTGAAAACAGCTATTGCAGCAACACCACTACCAGGATTACAGCGAGAGTTGAAACCAACAATATGGAAAAAGGGTTGGAAAAAACCAAAACCCCTACAATTCATCCCTAGGGAATTTTGGAGAGCTGCCGGAGTACCGAAAAAACAACGCGATAAGTGGGCATATGCAGATGAAGAATTTAAGAAATAGATTATAAAAGAAGGAAGAACGCTACAATTTAATAGCTATAATATAATCATGGCTAGTATAGCAGCAAGTGTTGTAGCATCAATGCTGATAGACGATATGTTGAAGGATGATGGTGGAGTTGAAGCGACTAAACTAATGACGGGTGAAGGAAAGTATAAAAGGGATAGAATACGAAAACGTGAAAGGAGAAGAGAAAGGAAATCAACAAACATGGGTTCCGCAATAGCACGGGTAGCAGCTAGGCAAGCTATTAAACAAGCTGTAAGACAGGGTGGAAAAGCGATAGCAAAACGAGTTAGTAAACAAGCTGTTAAGAAGATAGCATTGAGAGGTGCTAAGAAAGCTGCAAAAGGTGGAGCAATCGTTGCAGCCGGATATGGTTTAGACACAGCTATGAGGAAAATGCAAGGCGGCCGAAAGCGGAGGATGCGAAGGAAGCGGAAGAAGCATATGAAAGGTAGACGAAGTGGGACTAGATCTATAAAAATAGCAAGAGTAAGAACCTAACATTTTTAAATGAACAAAATTGAAAGAAATAGATGAACAAATCTCAGACAAAAAGCTCATTTCCAGTAAGAAGTTCGTGGAGATAGGAGCTCGAGAATAATTCATAATGAATCGAGTATACAGAATTAATGTTGATGAAGTAGAAAGAAAGATGTTACATTCTATTTTAAAGTCAGAAGGTGAAGTTGACTGTATAAACAAGGCAAATTTAGAGGATGCTTATGTATATCTAAGAACGATAAGAGAGGTTGTGCTTGATAGAAATTACATTACTCGATTTACAATCGACACTGACATGGTAAAAGAAACACATGAATTTATTTTACCTGAATATCATGGTAAATTTGCAAATAGTGTAAGATGTGCACGCATGAGTGAAACAGAGATAATAGAATATTGTAAACCTGATCAGATAGAAATTTTATTAAACCAATTAATAAAGAGGCAGCATTACTATAATCCAATAGAATATACAGCATTGTTATTATGGATTCATCCTTTTCCTGATGGAAATGGAAGGTTGGCGAAGTTGCTGTATTATTATTTAACTGGAGATTTAATAGAGTGGAATCAGGATAAATTTTTAAGTGATATGATTAAAGTTCAAGCAGAAATTGTAGAAGAATTTACCTCAAACACTTTCGAAAGAAAGTTCTAGAACATTCGAACTTCGAATGCTAACACCACCTTTCAATAATAACTAGAAACTTCGAAGAAGGTTCTAGAACATTCGAACGATGAATCAGATCACAGAGATTTTTCAGAAGTTTCCAGAAGCTATCAGCCAATCAGATCACAGAGATTTTTCAGAAGTTTCCAGAAGTTTCCAGGAGCAGAAGCTTCCAGAAGTTTCCAGAGGCTATCAGCCAATCAGATCACAGAGATTTTTCAGAAGTTTCCAGAAGTTTCCAAAAGCAGAAATCTCTGCAATCTGATTGGTTGATTTATATACATAAACAGACGTCGGAAGCTAAATCAAATCAGTCGTGCGGAGCTGTTGAAGAGTGCAGAGCTTAAAAAATCACTAAAGATTCGCTGAAGAATCATGGCAGGAATTTACGAAGTTAGAAATGAAGAGGGCCTAATCAAGACATCATTTGCTGTTCAAGCTTCCTCTAACAAATGGGTGCTGGTGGTGAAAGATATGATTAAAGGTGCACTAGCTGTAAAATCAATGGCTATTTCTCATGCAGCACTGGCTCGTCTCTTGGAAATAGTTGATAGCAACATAAATCTCGATGAGATAAATCATAAATTACAATTTCAAGGAGAAGATGTTACAAGTCTGTTTGAGAAGAACGGCGTCATCATTGAAACGAAGCGATATGGGGGAACGTATACTCAATTTCTAACCCTATACACTGAAGTTTTGAGCAAAGAAGAAGCACATGAAGATAAGGTTGAATCTATCTGCAGAAAAATGGTGATTTTCCCATAAAGTTATGCCTGGGAATACGAAGATGGAAGAATGAGAAACCAACTAAAACTGGAATAAATCTAAAAGAAGAAATGTTGGAAGCATTGCATGGAAACTTGCTGATCTGAAAATGCTAGCACCATCATCCCGCAAAAGGCCTCTATCATTAATTATACCATCATCTTCTGGAAGTGCCGAATCTGATGCGAAGAAAAAAAGAAAGAAAATATCACAGCTCAAAAAAAGAAAGAACATGTTGATGATTCCTCAGTTAAAGCAGCATCAGGAAATGATGATGAAATGCTGCAAAAAGCATATGCTGAACTCCAAGAAGAAGATGCTGATGTACGAGTACAAGAAGCATATGCTACAATTCTCTTGAAACGCATTTTCAAAAAAGCAAAAGAATACTGTGAAAAATGCTCAACTACAAAGATTTACTCTACATCAATTGATGCTACTGACCACAAGCAAGATTGTATGGTTCACAATGCTTTCAGATTTTTATCGTTTCACATCAGTTATGTCAACGCCGATATGCTGGCTGAGGGGAAAGAATCGTTCAAAAAATCAATGTTTGATGAGTTGAAGAATGGACGTCTAACTCAAACAATCAAATCCAATGTCGGAAATCTGTATGATGAATTATCACATACAAACCTCTCTACATCCGTATATTTGCTACAGATATTGAACAGGATTATAAACAATTTAGTCACACCATTTGTTTAAGTTTTATAAACATTATTTGTGTTAAAAATAGTTGTTAGTTATTTGTTCTAAAAATTGTTATAAATAGAGGTTAGTTATTGTGTAAAGAGACGTTCTAAATTTGTTATAAATATGAGTTATGACTTGAGATTTAAAGCACCTTTTTCTCTGATTTTATCTGGAGTAAGCGGAAGCGGCAAAACTACTTGGGTAGAAAATCTATTTAAAAATTATAATAATATAATCGATGATGGCAGGCAATATCCCAATCTCATGTGGATCTCAGGAACGAACCAGCCAGAGCTATTTGAGCGCATTAAAAAAAGTTTTGTTGGGAATTGTAGATTTATTACTGAATTACCTGAAAACTTGTACGAAGAAATCGAGAGGTCAGACAAAAGATTAACTATTGTTGTTGATGATCTAATGCATGAAATTGCAAACTTCAAAGATTTGGGAAAATTGTTCACAAAAGGAAGATCTCATCTCAACATTAATGTTATTGTTATGATGCAAAATCCTTTCCCAAGAGGAACGGAAATGAGAAATTTGGCTCTCAATACTCAATATCAAGTTCTTTTCAAAAATCCTAGAGATAGAAGTCAAATTAGATTTCTCGCACGACAAATTATGCCTGCATCTCCTAAAACATTTCTTGACATTTATAATGATGCAACAGCAAGAATGTATGGATATCTACTCTGTGATTTCACCCAATCAATGAATGAAGATATGAGATTTCGAACAAATATTTTCCCTCATGAAGCTCCCATGGCAGTGTACAAGTCTAAAAAAGGTTATAAATAGCCATCTATATGTTTATGAAAACAGCAAAAATGACTTCTTTTGAAAAGATAATCATACAACCTAGCGAATCATTTCCAACTGTTGATGAACCGGCGAAGAAAAAGCCCAAAAAGATCATAAATAAAGGAAGAAAGCCTAAAAAGCGTCTATCAGGTGGCAAAAGGAAAAGAACATACAGACCACGGAAGAAAAACTCTATAAATGATAAATTGTTAGAAATATTAATTGATTTGTTATGAATCTAGAAAAGTTATATTCTGATCCTTCTGTTCCGGGTTCTCTTGGAGGTTTAGATAAAGCATATAGGGAATTTAAAAAAGTAATTCCTAATCTAACAAGAAAAGATGTTAAAGAATGGAGTAAAACTAGTCTTGCATATTCATTGCACAGACCAAGTAGGAAGAACTTTAAACGTGAGCGGATACTAACTAATAACATTGATTATTTATGGGAATGCGATCTTGTTGATATGGCATATTTGAAAAAAGAAAACAACAACATTACATTTCTATTATGCTGTATTGATACTTTTAGCAAGTATGCTTGGGTAAAGCCTCTGAAAAGAAAAACAGGAAAAGAAATTGTCGATGCTTTTAAAGAAATTTTATTGGAAAGAAAGCCCAAAAAGGTACGATCTGATAAAGGTACTGAGTTTTTAAACAAAGAATTTCAAGCTTTGCTGAAGAAAAACGATATCGATTTTTACACTGCAAATAATGATGTAAAGGCCGCAATTGTGGAAAGATTCAATAGAACACTTAAAGGAAGAATGTATAGATACTTCACAGCCAAAAATACATTAAGATATATTGATAATCTACAAGATTTTGTTGATTCTTACAACAATACCTATCATAGATCTATTGGTTTGAGACCTTCTGAAGTTACTCCAAACAATGTGAGCACTGTTCGAAAAAAGCTGTTTAAAAAAGAAACTAAAAAAATAAAAAGATCTTTAAAATTGGAGATTATGTAAGACTGAGTTTGAAGAAGAGAATGTTTAAGAAAGGTTATTTACAAAATTATACTGAAGAAATATTCAAGATTAGCAAAGTATTTAAAGAAAGGTATCCAGTAATGTATAAAATTGAAGATCTCCAAGATGAAGAGATAGATGATCGCTTCTATAAAGAGGAGCTACAACATGTGTATCTTCCAAAAACCTTCGTCGTTGAGCAAGTGTTGGAAACTAAGAAAAAAAGAGGTAAAAACTTCTATTTAATCAGGTGGAGAGGTTATCCTCCCCAGTTTGATGAGTGGGTAGCTGAAAGTCAATTAGAGACAATATGATTGATGAAGAATTTGACTTGGTTCTTCCTTCGGGATTTGTTACTGATAGATTAAAACTAGTAGATTTCACAGTTGATTTACCTCACGTTTTTCAATTAAACAATAAAAGAAAATGGGAAATGGCATTACTACAAATGACGCTGCCAGATAGAGGAGAAAAATCATTACATGATCAATACTGGTTTTCAATTTCCAACGAGTATGTGACTATTACCGATGAAGATGGAAAATTGATTTCTTGGGGTACAGATGGTTTTTTCTATGAAAAAATCCGTCTTGATAAAGAAATTATCGAAACCCGTGATAATACTCTGATGTATTATGAATTCAAAAGACTTTTCAATGATAGAGTCTTGGATTTCCCTGAATTTGGGTACATATTAAAAAACATGTTATCAGTATCATTAATTGATGGAAAGATACAGTTTGAAATGAAAGATGATTTGAAAACATTAGGCTTTGCAACTCATGGAGGTAAAAGACGGAGATATACTAGTGCACTTTTAATAACATTTTCAAGACCTTTGGCACATTTTCTTGGTTTAGAAGATCAGGTCACCCACACTTTACCAAATGGCTCAATAGTCAAATACTTTCACTACAAGATTTCTGATAGTATACAATCCAGTCAAACAATGAAACTGATTGTTTACAAAAGGAAGGCAGATGGTGACTCGCTGACTGGAGGAAAGATAAACTGCTTAAGCAGAATAAAGGACGGTGTTCATCTAAATGAACATACTTCTATAAATGTAGAATGTGATCTATTGGAAAGCAACTATCTTGGAGGTGTTAACAAACGAAGAGTTTTGAGAAAACTAGCATTTTACGATACAGATCTTGATACATATGTTAGATATTACGCTCCAAAGAATATAATTTACACACCACTGGAGAGGCTGCAGTTTCAACAAATTCAAATAAAATTGGTAGATGATGATGGAAATCCTATAAAATTAACATCTCTCTATTCCGCAAAGCAGTATATTGGAGAAACATCACTGACCGTTCGAATTAGGCCAGTAATATGAATGTGACACTAAATAATAGACATGTAAATTTTGATAATCCACTTCCAGTGGATACTAATTGGAAATGTAGTATGATTGCTTGTACATTAAATAAAAAAGAAAAAGATGAGAGTGAAAAAGTGTTTGCTGTTTGTTGCAATTTCATTATAAGTAAGGATGCTGTTCCTCTATTGGGGCTAGTTATTGACGATTCAAAATCAATTCACAGATCAACTATAAATCCAGCAACGTATAGAGTGACAAGATCTAACATAAAATCGTTCGATATTAAAATTATCAACTGGGAAACTCTGGAAGATATATCAGATAAATTTGAAGAAAATTGTCAAATTGATTTATCATTCGTTAAAGATGATTAATGATTTTTACCTCACATGTCCTACTGATTCTGATGGAAAAATAAAACTTAAAGAACAATTACATTTACATGGAAAATGGGAAGTGGCGCTGGTAGAAATGATCTATGAGCTGAGTGATAGACTTGTATTTGATCCTGCTCAATTTAAACATGGTGTTTACAATAGTTGGAAAATGTATGGATTGATGCAACTTGGCACTGATAAGGTTGGCTTTGATGAGTTAAATGTGAGAGTAGCGTCAAGTAATGAATATACGAAAAAATGGAATCAAGCAGCAGATAAACCTGAGAGATGGATACAATATCGCGACTTCTATGATGAAATCTCGAGTGGAGATACTATTAAAAAATTCACAATGAGAGAAATCGTTGCAATTTTCAATGAAAACGTAAAAAAACAAGAGGGAGAACTGAAAGAGTATGTAACTGATTTAGGTTTACCTTATGAAGGTGGACCAGAGTTTTCAATTGTGGATTCAAAAGTCAAGATAACATTTCCAAAGTATGCCAAAAGAATTGCAATGGGAAAAGATTTATGTAAATTGTTTGGTTTTGTTGAAGATGTGCAGGAATATAGTCGCAATATAAATAATGTCTATTATAGAGATGTGAGATGGACACCTTGCCCGTTTACAAATAGTCTAGATCCACCTATTGGATTACTATCAAATCATACATTCAAGGCTATCGAAAGAACAACTGATGTGACTGGTGATCAAGATTTCCAAGTCAACGCAGAAGGGAAGAATATGTTTATATATTGCTCCATGCTAGACTACCGTGTAGTCGGAAAAATTAGCACACCATTGTTGCGTTTCATTCCATTGAAGATTAACAAACATGTGCTGAATTTTGTAGAATTTGAAAATCTGTTCTACTATCCGTTGCTGTACAACGACATAAACGAATTTACTATAAAAGTCTACAACGAGCTAGGAAAAGATATACAATTTTACAAGACAAAGACAACATTCTTGCTACATTTTAGAAGAAAGCATGTATGATTTTCCAATTTACAAATCAACTCCATATTTCTATGCTTCCCAGCGTGGGAGAGGAGTAGGTACTATTTTCAAGAAAGCTGGGTCTATTTTCAAAAGAGCTGTTAAAGCTGCAATACCAGTTTTGAAAAAGCAAGGACTAAAATCTACAAAAAAAGTTGTACTTCCTGTTTTAAAAGATTTTGGAGAAAAGGCGGTTGATCGAGTGTTAGCGGGTGAAAATGTTAAAATGTTATGAAAGATACCGCACAATCTTCTATGAAGGAATTAAAAGAAAAGCTACTGAAGAAATTGTAAATGTCGTAAAAAAAGCAAAAAAACCACCTGCCAAGAAGCGCTCTGCATAAGCACTGCACTGATAGGAAATCAAGGAGCCGTCCTAAAAGAACTATAAAAGAAAGCACCATGAGAGGGATCTTCATGCCAAATAAGAGCAAGAAGCCTAAAGCAAAGCGTCCAGATTTGAGAAAAAATTTGTTGAAGAACTGCTGAAGAAGAAATTGTTACAATGAGTATAAAAACAGAATATACTGAGTGCCCTAGTGAGAGTTTAGATTTATTCAGTACACCGATAGTTCAAAGCGATGTTGATTATTTTAAAGATGTTGAGTATTTTCCACAAACTGCTGCTCTCAATTCCTCAAAGCAGACAGTTGTGTTTGACATTCCTGCCCAGCCAGATCATATGATTGATTTGAATCATTCTTATTTCGTCTCAACTCTTGCTATTAAGAAAGCAAATGGAGCTGATATTGGAAAAACAACTGCAGAATTTGTAGGAGTAGTAAATAACATTGGTCAATCTATGTGGAAGCAGATAGAGCTGGTTTTGAATGACACCCCTGTCACAGAAGCAAACGGGATGTATGCATACCAATCTTACTTGGAAACAATGTTGTCGTTTGACGAAACTAAATCTGAAAACTATTTGAAAATGACAAACTGGGCCAGTGACACACTAGGTAAGGAAGATGCTGCTTACCCAACGAATACGGCATCAGCGAAAAATCAAGGATTGAACACAAGATCTGCGCCATTTGACGACAGCGAGAAAGTCAAAGTGTTAACAAAACCCCATGTTAACATTTGCAATCAACTCAAATACCTACTACCTGGCGTACGTCTTCAATGGCGATTGAGTCCCAACAGTAATTTGTTTTGTTTAATGAGCAAAACTGGAACATCTCCACAGCTTTTCATTTATGAAGTGAAATTGATACTTCGTCATATACACGTTAAAGATGCAGTATTGAAAGGAATTGAAAGGACTCTGATGAAATCTCCAGCCATGTATCCTCTTTGTCAACCCCATATGACAAACTTTTTGGTCCCCGCTGCAACAACGAGCTGGGTTCAAGACAATGTGTTTAATGGAAAAGTACCAAACAGATTGTTTTTTGCTCTTGTGGATAATTCTGCATTTAATGGATCTTCAGAACAAAACCCATTCAACTTTGTACATGGATCAGTTTCTGGCGTTCAAGTGACTGTTAACAATCAAGAGGTCACTCCCCCTCTAAGATTGGATTATGATGATAATGACTATTTCGATGCCTATAGCCGTCTGTTGACTACTCTGGGCAATTCAGCTAGTCTGGTTGATTATGAGAGATTCAATCAAGGATCAGCAATTTATGGTTTTGACTTGACACCAAAGGGAAATTGTGCAGATGAACAATACTTGCTTAAAAGAGAGGGTAACTTGAGAATAAGCATCAATTTTGCAACGGCTGTTGTAAGTTTGATGAATATTGTTGTTCTCGGAGAATTTGACAGAACAATTAAAATTGATAGTCATAAAAACATCATTCGTGATTGGTAATGATGGATGATATAACAATCAATAACTTACTTCTGAAACACGAAAAGCTACCTTATTTCCATGGTGTATTTGGAAAAGATGAAATCAAAAACATCGATGTGCGTTCACTGCCCTGCTCATTCATTTTCAATGAAGATAATTTTACTGGTAAAGGAACTCACTGGGTAGCCGTCTATATTAGCGATGATGGCGTTTTGGATTTTTATGATTCGTTTGGTGAGCCTCCTATGCTGAAAGAATTTAAAAACTTCATTCATCCGTTCAAGCTCACTTACAATAAAACTCAAGTTCAATCCTATGAGAGTGCGACTTGTGGACAACATTGCATGTTCTTCCTCATTAATAGAACAAAAAACGTTACAATGAACTCATTAATCAATAAATATTTTAATGTAAATGATAAGTTAAGTAATGATTTGTATGTTTACAATTATGTTAATAGAAGATATAGTTTAAAATAATGTTAAATTCAGTTATTAGAAATGTTCAAATAATGTCTTTTTCTCAGTATCTTTCTTCAGCAGCTTGCGCATTTTCTTGCAAATAATGCCCATATGGCAGTGTGTTAAAACCATTATCAAGAATGTATCTCTTATCATCAAAAGAGCTCAGCGATTTCTTTGTTCTTTCTGTTGTGTAGATGGTATGATTGTGTGATTCAATATTACGCTGCCTGTGTGAGTAGGTTTGCTGTTCTTTCAGACAATCTAGGTAATCTTCATGCTTTATTTGCTTCTTTACCACATTTTTGTTAATTCCTTTTGCTCTTTTGATTGTTTGCCCACCATCGATTCTGAGGCTATACATCTTCGATCTCAATCCGACGAATTCTGTCATTTTCCCACCACCGAGCTCATCTTTCATTTTCCCAATAACTTTCTTGTTTCTTACAGAGTAATTTGGATGTTCTTTATCATAGTTGCTGAAATCGAATCCATCTTCATGATCTTTCAACACTCTGTTAACTTGATCTTGAGACATTGGTATGTCATAGATGAAGCTATCAGTATCCATGTAGCATAGTTGAACGTTGGGAAGGTTTGGTTTTGCAAAGTTGTAGTGGAAATCATACATCAATGTCTTGCTAATATCTAATATGCTGAAACCAACATACATTGGCTTGTTGAGTTTAACTCTCCCAATCTTTTTCTCTATCAAAAGTGTATCTTCATTAATTTCAATTACTCCATAGAACTTTGGATTTCTGACCCATCTTCTCAGGACTATACCATCTGTGCAGATTTCAAAACGTCGATGATTTCTTACGTTTTCCATCGTCTTTCCAAACACAGAATTGTTCATCAGTTTGAACAGATCTTTTTCAAAGTCGTTTCTTGCTTGAGTTCTCTTTTGAGTGTTGAAATCAATATATTTTTTCAACCAAAAGTTTTGCTTGAATTCAATAATCTCATGAACTTTTGTTAGCTTCAAACCCAATTCCAAACACTGCTTCAAATTTCTTTCATGCATGGTGTATTCTTTTTTGTCATATAGATTTGGTATTAGCTTTGGTGTTGACTTAAACTTTTCCCCATAAGCTTGTCTCTGATATTTTGATAACATTTCTTCTTGAACTTGTAATCTTTGTGGTGCTAATGGTAGATCTGCATGATGATCATGTAACTCAACTGGATATTCTAAGTCAACTTTGAGAATGTAGCCAATATCTTCATCAGATCTTGACAACAAAGCGTCGATGTTTGTGTTTTTAATTTCTTCTTGTGTAAATTGTTTGAAACCACCATAAGGCATTGGCTGCGACATTGCCCATCCATAGAGATTGTTTGCATCTAAGTACATCAACGTGTTGTTTTCCGTCGACTCAGCATGGCGTTTCACTGCTATCGAAACACCCCCCCGAATACCATCTTCAATCATAAGGTGAATGTCCTTCTTTTCTTCAGATAGTAATTCTAGCTTTACACCAGTCATCTTCAACATTGCATCCCAAGCTAGTGAAGGAGCAGTTAGATAATGAGCAGGATCAAGCTTGTAGAATTTTAGACTCTGCTTTCTGAACGATTCAAATATATCAGCTAACAGCAGCACATCAGTTTTCAGGTATAGCTCATGATAATCTTGAAAGGTCTGACAGTTGAAAAATTGCCAAACCTGTTGAGCATATGTATAATCTTCATCACTGATGCTGGAATCATAGAGTTTGTTGTAAAATGCTTCTTTTGGTGGTAGAGATGTTTCTTGCATTTTTTCTATACTATCCACCCAGTCATAGGGATAAACACCTTTCCTTGTCAGCAAATCAAACGCTTTCTTGACATCTGCATCTTCTGCTTCTGTTAAAGCTCTCTTTGGTGGTATTTTCCAATTTCTATAATCCAAAACATCTTCATTTTTTAGCGGATCTTTGCATGCTACGCCCGGTTCAAACATGTTTTGACGTTCTCTTTCCAATTCTGTAACTCTTTCATTTCTAGGTATCTCAGGATATTGTTGTTGGGTGATC
>RQOL01000729.1:3798968-3972697 GCA_013076295.1 Sanderia malayensis | reverse complement strand
AAAAAAAAGATTTGCTCTTAGTCTATTTGAAGGAACATTTTAGAGATGTAATGGGCATTAATACAAAGGTTCAAGTTCGGCGCATATATCTTGGGAAAGTATACAAGAATTTACAACCAAGTTTTATGGGATTTGCTCGAATAAGCGTTAATCTTGGAAATCTACCACAAGAAAAGGATGCTGACGAGATGGGTTGCTGATTGAGAATCTTCGGTGAATGAAGATGAATGGAAAGACAGGATCAATGATACCTTGAAAACACTATCAATGAAAGTTTTTCTAATGGAAATGGAAATTTGGGAAAGGTTTGCTGTGATCTCCTTGGGATGATAGAGAAGCAAATTATCTATCATCACGCAAAGAAACAAACAATACACATTAGTGGTTTATGGGTGGATTGTTTACTTATAACATTAATATGATTGTGTTTCTTAGAGAATGGGAGAGATGTTGAAATTACACAAAATGATATCCTCATGTAAATGCGTGTTTTTATTTCTATGCATGGTCTATATAAGGAAGCTGCATCATTACAATAATCAAAATGGCACGATGTCGGAGGGCAATGCACGGCATTCATTAAACAGCTTTTTCGTCTTAAATTTCTTATAAAACAATGCATTTACCTCATAAATAAAGATGGGTAATCGCAAGAGACAGAGTAGAAAGAAACGGCTCACTAAGAGAATTAGGGGTAAAGGTCTTTTTAAAACATACAAAATTGGGTTGTGAAACAGCTATTGCAGCAACACCACTACCAGGATTACAGCGAGAGTTGAAATCAACAATATGGAAAAAGGGTTGGAAAAAAACCAAACCCTACAATTCATCCCTAGGATTTTGGAGCGCTGCCGGAGTACCGAAAAAAACAACGCGATAAGTGGGCATATGCAGATGAAGAATTTAAGAAATGATTATAAAAGAAGGAAGAACGCTACAATTTAATAGCTATAATATAATCATGGCTAGTATAGCAGCAAGTGTTGTAGCATCAATGCTGATAGACGATATGTTGAAGGATGATGGTGGAGTTGAAGTGACTAAACTAATGACGGGTGAAGGAAAGTATAAAAGGGATAGTATACGAAAACGTGAAAGGAGAGGAGAGAGGAATCAACAAACATGGTTCCGCAATAGCTCGTGTAGCAAGCTAGGCAAGCTATTAAACAAGCTGTAAGACAGGGTGGAAGACCGATAGCAAAACGAGTTAGTATGTAGGAATTTGGGTCCGTATTCCCACCAAGCTACGTGACCCACCTCTCCGAACTTTCCTTTGCCATTTCATCTTGTTTTACGTGCAGAGAACACGGAGCCAGAGAGAGAAACGATGTTGTGTTAACTCTGTATTGATGTAGACTGACTGACTAACTATTTAAATTACATTAATTTATATACATTAGTTGAAGTTGACAATATGCAGGATTTACGTACATTAAAATAAATAACAGGAAGGGCTAGACGAAAGTGATGCTTGGAAAGAATGCAGGGTGTTATAATTGAGAGGAAGTAAAGCTGTGAGATTAATTACGAGAAGCAAATATGGAATGAATGAATGGAGCAATTAAATAATTCACGACAAGTAAACAAGCTGTTAAGAAGATGGCATTGAGAGGTGCTAAGAAAGCTGCAAAAGGTGGAGCAATCGTTGCAGCTGGATATGGTTTAGACACAGCTATGAGGAAAATGCAAGGCGGCCGAAAGCGGAGGATGCGAAGAAGCGGTTCGAAGAAGCATATGAAAGGTAGACGAAGTGGGACTAGATCTATAAAAATAGCAAGAGTAAGAACCTAACATTTTTAAATGAACAAAATTGAAAGAAATAGATGAACAAATCTCAGACAAAAAGCTCATTTCCAATAAGAAGTTCGTGGAGATAGGAGCTCGAGAATAATTCATAATGAATCGAGTATACAGAATTAATGTTGATGAAGTAGAAAGAAAGATGTGCATTCTATTTTAAAGTCAGAAGGTGAAGTTGACTGTATAAACAAGGCAAATTTAGAGGATGCTTATGTGTATCTAAGAACGATAAGAGAGGTTGTGCTTGATAGAAATTACATTTCTCGATTTACAATCGACACTGACATGGTAAAAGAAACACATGAATTTATTTTACCTGAATATCATGGTAAATTTGCAAATAGTGTAAGATGTGCACGCATGAGTGAAACAGAGATAATAGAATATTGTAAACCTGATCAGATAGAAATTTTATTAAACCAATTAATAAAGAGGCAGCATTACTATAATCCAATAGAATTACAGCATTGTTATTATGGATTCACCCTTTTCCTGATGGAAATGGAAGGTTGGCGAAGTTGTTGTATTATTATTTAACTGGAGATTTAATAGAGTGGAATCAGGATAAATTTTTAAGTGATATGATTAAAGTTCAAGCAGAAATTGTAGAAGAATTTACCTCAAACACTTTCGAAAGAAAGTTCTAGAACATTCGAACTTCGAATGCTAACACCACCTTTCAATAATAACTAGAAACTTCGAAGAAGGTTCTAGAACATTCGAACGATGAATCAGATCACAGAGATTTTTCAGAAGTTTCCAGAAGTTTCCAGAAGCTTCAGCCATCAGATCACAGAGATTTTTCAGAAGTTTCCAGAAGTTTCCAGAGCAGAAATCTCTGCAATCTGATTGGTTGATTTATACATAAACAGACGTCGGAAGCTAAATCAAATCAGTCGTGCGGAGCTGTTGAAGAGTGCAGAGCTTAAAAAATCACTAAAGAATCGCTGAAGAATCATGGCAGGAATTTACGAAGTTAGAAATGAAGAGGGCCTAATCAAGACATCATTTGCTGTTCAAGCTGCCTCTAACAAATGGGTGCTGGTGGTGAAAGATATGATTAAAGGTGCACTAGCTGTAAAATCAATGGCTATTTCTCATGCAGCACTGGCTCGTCTCTTGGAAATAGTTGATAGCAACATAAATCTCGATGAGATAAATCATAAATTACAATTTCATGGAGAAGATGTTACAAGTCTGTTTGAGAAGAACGGCGCATCATTGAAACGAAGCGATATGGGGGAACGTATACTCAATTTCTAACCCTATACACTGAAGTTTTGAGCAAAGAAGAAGCACATGAAGATAAGGTTGAATCTATCTGCAGAAAAATGGTGATTTTCCCATAAAGTTATGCCTGGGAATACGAAGATGGAAGAATGAGAAACCAACTAAAACTGGAATAAATCTAAAAGAAGAAATGTTGGAAGCATTGCATGGAAAGCTTGCTGATCTGAAAATGCTAGCACCGTCATCCCGCAAAAGGCCTCTATCATTAATTATACCATCATCTTCTGGAAGTGCCGAATCTGATGCGAAGAAAAAAAGAAAGAAAATATCACAGCTCAAAAAAAGAAAGAACATGTTGATGATTCCAGTCAGTTAAAGCAGCATCAGGAAATGATGATGAAATGCTGCAAAAAGCATATGCTGAACTCCAAGAAGAAGATGCTGATGTACGAGTACAAGAAGCATATGCTACAATTCTCTTGAAACGCATTTTCAAAAAAGCAAAAGAATACTGTGAAAAATGCTCAACTACAAGATTTACTCTACATCAATTGATGCTACTGACCACAAGCAAGATTGTATGGTTCACAATGCTTTCAGATTTTTATCGTTTCACATCAGTTATGTCAACGCGATATGCTGGCTGAGGGGAAAGAATCGTTCAAAAAATCAATGTTTGATGAGTTGAAGAATGGACGTCTAACTCAAACAATCAAATCCAATGTCGGAAATCTGTATGATGAATTATCACATACAAACCTCTCTACATCCGTATATTTGCTACAGATATTGAACAGGATTATAAACAATTTAGTCACACCATTTGTTTAAGTTTATAAACATTATTTGTGTTAAAAATAGTTGTTAGTTATTTGTTCTAAAAATTGTTATAAATAGAGGTTAGTTATTGTTGTAAAGAGACGTTCTAAATTTGTTATAAATATGAGTTATGACTTGAGATTTAAAGCACCTTTTTCTCTGATTTTATCTGGAGTAAGCGGAAGCGGCAAAACTACTTGGGTAGAAAATCTATTTAAAAATTATAATAATATAATCGATGATGGCAGGCAATATCCCAATCTCATGTGGATCTCAGGAACGAACCAGCCAGAGCTATTTGAGCGCATTAAAAAAAGTTTTGTTGGGAATTGTAGATTTATTACTGAATTACCTGAAAACTTGTACGAAGAAATCGAGAGGTCAGACAAAAGATTAACTATTGTTGTTGATGATCTAATGCATGAAATTGCAAACTTCAAAGATTTGGGAAAATTGTTCACAAAAGGAAGATCTCATCTCAACATTAATGTTATTGTTATGATGCAAAATCCTTTCCCAAGAGGAACGGAAATGAGAAATTTGGCTCTCAATACTCAATATCAAGTTCTTTTCAAAAATCCTAGAGATAGAAGTCAAATTAGATTTCTCGCACGACAAATTATGCCTGCATCTCCTAAAACATTTCTTGACATTTATAATGATGCAACAGCAAGAATGTATGGATATCTACTCTGTGATTTCACCCAATCAATGAATGAAGATATGAGATTTCGAACAAATATTTTCCCTCATGAAGCTCCCATGCAGTGTACAAGTCTAAAAAAGGTTATAAATAGCCATCTATATGTTTATGAAAACAGCAAAAATGACTTCTTTTGAAAAGATAATCATACAACCTAGCGAATCATTTCCAACTGTTGATGAACCGGCGAAGAAAAAGCCCAAAAAGATCATAAATAAAGGAAGAAAGCTAAAAAGCGTCTATCAGGTGGCAAAAGGAAAAGAACATACAGACGACGGAAGAAAACTCTATAAATGATAAATTGTTAGAAATATTAATTGATTTGTTATGAATCTAGAAAAGTTATATTCTGATCCTTCTGTTCCGGGTTCTCTTGGAGGTTTAGATAAAGCATATAGGAATTTAAAAAAGTAATTCCTAATCTAACAAGAAAAGATGTTAAAGAATGGAGTAAAACTAGTCTTGCATATTCATTGCACAGACCAAGTAGGAGAACTTTAAACGTGAGCGGATACTAACTAATAACATTGATTATTTATGGGAATGCGATCTTGTTGATATGGCATATTTGAAAAAAGAAAACAACAACATTACATTTCTATTATGCTGTATTGATACTTTTAGCAAGTATGCTTGGGTAAAGCCTCTGAAAAGAAAAACAGGAAAAGAAATTGTCGATGCTTTTAAAGAAATTTTATTGGAAAGAAAGCCCAAAAAGGTACGATCTGATAAAGGTACTGAGTTTTTAAACAAAGAATTTCAAGCTTTGCTGAAGAAAAACGATATCGATTTTTACACTGCAAATAATGATGTAAAGGCCGCAATTGTGGAAAGATTCAATAGAACACTTAAAGGAAGAATGTATAGATACTTCACAGCCAAAAATACATTAAGATATATTGATAATCTACAAGATTTTGTTGATTCTTACAACAATACCTATCATAGATCTATTGGTATGAGACCTTCTGAAGTTACTCCAAACAATGTGAGCACTGTCGAAAAAAGCTGTTTAAAAAAGAAACTAAAAAAATAAAAAGATCTTTAAAATTGGAGATTATGTAAGACTGAGTTTGAAGAAGAGAATGTTTAAGAAAGGTTATTTACAAAATTATACTGAAGAAATATTCAAGATTAGCAAAGTATTTAAAGAAAGGTATCCAGTAATGTATAAAATTGAAGATCTCCAAGATGAAGAGATAGATGATCGCTTCTATAAAGAGGAGCTACAACATGTGTATCTTCCAAAAACCTTCGTCGTTGAGCAAGTGTTGGAAACTAAGAAAAAAAGAGGTAAAAACTTCTATTTAATCAGGTGGAGAGGTTATCCTCCCCAGTTTGATGAGTGGGTAGCTGAAAGTCAATTAGAGACAATATGATTGATGAAGAATTTGACTTGGTTCTTCCTTCGGGATTTGTTACTGATAGATTAAAACTAGTAGATTTCACAGTTGATTTACCTCACGTTTTTCAATTAAACAATAAAAGAAAATGGGAAATGGCATTACTACAAATGACGCTGCCAGATAGAGGAGAAAAATCATTACATGATCAATACTGGTTTTCAATTTCCAACGAGTATGTGACTATTACCGATGAAGATGGAAAATTGATTTCTTGGGGTACAGATGGTTTTTTCTATGAAAAGATCCGTCTTGATAAAGAAATTATCGAAACCCGTGATAATACTCTGATGTATTATGAATTCAAAAGACTTTTCAATGATAGAGTCTTGGATTTCCCTGAATTTGGGTACATATTAAAAAACATGTTATCAGTATCATTAATTGATGGAAAGATACAGTTTGAAATGAAAGATGATTTGAAAACATTAGGCTTTGCAACTCATGGAGGTAAAAGACGGAGATATACTAGTGCACTTTTAATAACATTTTCAAGACCTTTGGCACATTTTCTTGGTTTAGAAGATCAGGTCACCCACACTTTACCAAATGGCTCAATAGTCAAATACTTTCACTACAAGATTTCTGATAGTATACAATCCAGTCAAACAATGAAACTGATTGTTTACAAAAGGAAGGCAGATGGTGACTCGCTGACTGGAGGAAAGATAAACTGCTTAAGCAGAATAAAGGACGGTGTTCATCTAAATGAACATACTTCTATAAATGTAGAATGTGATCTATTGGAAAGCAACTATCTTGGAGGTGTTAACAAACGAAGAGTTTTGAGAAAACTAGCATTTTACGATACAGATCTTGATACATATGTTAGATATTACGCTCCAAAGAATATAATTTACACACCACTGGAGAGGCTGCAGTTTCAACAAATTCAAATAAAATTGGTAGATGATGATGGAAATCCTATAAAATTAACATCTCTCTATTCCGCAAAGTATATTGGAGAAACATCACTGACCGTTCGAATTAGGCCAGTAATATGAATGTGACACTAAATAATAGACATGTAAATTTTGATAATCCACTTCCAGTGGATACTAATTGGAAATGTAGTATGATTGCTTGTACATTAAATAAAAAAGAAAAAGATGAGAGTGAAAAAGTGTTTGCTGTTTGTTGCAATTTCATTATAAGTAAGGATGCTGTTCCTCTATTGGGGCTAGTTATTGACGATTCAAAATCAATTCACAGATCAACTATAAATCCAGCAACGTATAGAGTAACAAGATCTAACATAAAATCGTTCGATATTAAAATTATCAACTGGGAAACTCTGGAAGATATATCAGATAAATTTGAAGAAAATTGTCAAATTGATTTATCATTCGTTAAAGATGATTAATGATTTTTACCTCACATGTCCTACTGATTCTGATGGAAAAATAAAACTTAAAGAACAATTACATTTACATGGAAAATGGGAAGTGGCGCTGGTAGAAATGATCTATGAGCTGAGTGATAGACTTGTATTTGATCCTGCTCAATTTAAACATGGTGTTTACAATAGTTGGAAAATGTATGGATTGATGCAACTTGGCACTGATAAGGTTGGCTTTGATGAGTTAAATGTGAGAGTAGCGTCAAGTAATGAATATACGAAAAAATGGAATCAAGCAGCAGATAAACCTGAGAGATGGATACAATATCGCGACTTCTATGATGAAATCTCGAGTGGAGATACTATTAAAAAATTCACAATGAGAGAAATCGTTGCAATTTTCAATGAAAACGTAAAAAAACAAGAGGGGAACTGAAAGAGTATGTAACTGATTTAGGTTTACCTTATGAAGGTGGACCAGAGTTTTCAATTGTGGATTCAAAAGTCAAGATAACATTTCCAAAGTATGCAAAAGAATTGCAATGGGAAAAGATTTATGTAAATTGTTTGGTTTTGTTGAAGATGTGCAGGAATATAGTCGCAATATAAATAATGTCTATTATAGAGATGTGAGATGGACACCTTGCCCGTTTACAAATAGTCTAGATCCACCTATTGGATTACTATCAAATCATACATTCAAGGCTATCGAAAGAACAACTGATGTGACTGGTGATCAAGATTTCCAAGTCAACGCAGAAGGGAAGAATATGTTTATATATTGCTCCATGCTAGACTACCGTGTAGTCGGAAAAATTAGCACACCATTGTTGCGTTTCATTCCATTGAAGATTAACAAACATGTGCTGAATTTTGTAGAATTTGAAAATCTGTTCTACTATCCGTTGCTGTACAACGACATAAACGAATTTACTATAAAAGTCTACAACGAGCTAGGAAAAGATATACAATTTTACAAGACAAAGACAACATTCTTGCTACATTTTAGAAGAAAGCATGTATGATTTTCCAATTTACAAATCAACTCCATATTTCTATGCTTCCCAGCGTGGGAGAGGAGTAGGTACTATTTTCAAGAAAGCTGGGTCTATTTTCAAAAGAGCTGTTAAAGCTGCAATACCAGTTTTGAAAAAGCAAGGACTAAAATCTACAAAAAAAGTTGTACTTCCTGTTTTAAAAGATTTTGGAGAAAAGGCGGTTGATCGAGTGTTAGCGGGTGAAAATGTTAAAATGTTATGAAAGATACCGCACAATCTTCTATGAGAGGAATTAAAAGAAAAGCTACTGAAGAAATTGTAAATGTCGTAAAAAAAGCAAAAAAACCACCTGCCAAGAAGCGCTCTGTCAGTAAGAAGCAGCCTGCACTGGTAGGAAATCAAGGAGCCGTCCTAAAAGAACTATAAAAGAAAGCACCATGAGAGGGATCTTCATGCCAAATAAGAGCAAGAAGCCTAAAGCAAAGCGTCCAGATTTGAGAAAAAATTTGTTGAAGAAACTGCTGAAGAAGAAATTGTTACAATGAGTATAAAAACAGAATATACTGAGTGCCCTAGTGAGAGTTTAGATTTATTCAGTACACCGATAGTTCAAAGCGATGTTGATTATTTTAAAGATGTTGAGTATTTTCCACAAACTGCTGCTCTCAATTCCTCAAAGCAGACTGTGTGTTTGACATTCCTGCCCAGCCAGATCATATGATTGATTTGAATCATTCTTATTTCGTCTCAACTCTTGCTATTAAGAAAGCAAATGGAGCTGATATTGGAAAAACAACTGCAGAATTTGTAGGAGTAGTAAATAACATTGGTCAATCTATGTGGAAGCAGATAGAGCTGGTTTTGAATGACACCCCTGTCACAGAAGCAAACGGGATGTATGCATACCAATCTTACTTGGAAACAATGTTGTCGTTTGACGAAACTAAAGCTGAAAACTATTTGAAAATGACAAACTGGGCCAGTGACACACTAGGTAAGGAAGATGCTGCTTACCCAACGAATACGGCATCAGCGAAAAATCAAGGATTGAACACAAGATCTGCGCCATTTGACGACAGCGAGAAAGTCAAAGTGTTAACAAAACCCCATGTTAACATTTGCAATTCAACTCAAATACCTACTACCTGGCGTACGTCTTCAATGGCGATTGAGTCCCAACAGTAATTTGTTTTGTTTAATGAGCAAAACTGGAACATCTCCACAGCTTTTCATTTATGAAGTGAAATTGATACTTCGTCATATACACGTTAAAGATGCAGTATTGAAAGGAATTGAAAGGACTCTGATGAAATCTCCAGCCATGTATCCTCTTTGTCAACCCCATATGACAAACTTTTTGGTCCCCGCTGCAACAACGAGCTGGGTTCAAGACAATGTGTTTAATGAAAAGTACCAAACAGATTGTTTTTTGCTCTTGTGGATAATTCTGCATTTAATGGATCTTCAGAACAAAACCATTCAACTTTGTACATGGATCAGTTTCTGGCGTTCAAGTGACTGTTAACAATCAAGAGGTCACTCCCCTCTAAGATTGGATTATATGATATGGACTATTTCGATGCTTAGCCGTCTGTTGACTACTTGGGCAATTCACTAGTCTGGTTATTATGAGAGATCAATCAGGATCAGCAATTTATGGTTTTGACTTGACACCAAAGGGAAATTGTGCAGATAGAACATACTTGCTTAAAAGAGAGGGTAACTTGAGAATAAGCATCAATTTGCAACGGCTGTTGTAAGTTGATGAACATTGTTGTTCCATCGGAGAATTTGACAGAACAATTAAATTGATAGTCATAAACATCATTCGTGATTGGTAATGATGGATGATATAACAATCAATAATTACTTCTGAACATGAAAAGCTACCTTATTTCCATGGTGTATTTGGAAAAGATGAAATCAAAAACATCGATGTGCATTCACTGCCCTGCTCATTCATTTTCAATGAAGATAATTTTACTGGCAAAGGAACTCACTGGGTACCGTCTACATTAGCGATGATCGGTTTTGGATTTTATGATTCGTTTGGTGAACCTCTACGCTGAAAGAATTTAAAAACTTCATTCATCCGTTCAAGCTTACTTACAATAAAACTCAAGTTCAATCCTATGAGAGTGCGACTTGTGGACAACATTGCATGTTCTTCCTCATTAATAGAACAAAACGTTACAATGAACTCATTAATCAATAAATATTTTAATGTAATGATAAGTTAAGTAATGATTTGTATGTTACAATTATGTTAATAGAAGATATAGTTTAAAATAATGTTGAAACTTAAATGTTCAAATAATGTCTTTTTCTCAGTATCTTTCTTCAGCAGCTTGCGCATTTTCTTGCAAATAATGCCCATATGGCAGTGTGTTAAAACAATTATCAAGAATGTATCTCTTATCATCAAAAGAGCTCAGCGATTTCTTTGTTCTTTCTGTTGTGTAGATGGTATGATTGTGTGATTCAATATTACGCTGCTTGTGTGAATAGGTTTGCTGTTCTTCAGACAATCTAGGTATCTTCATGCTTTATTTGCTTCTTTACCACATCTTTTTTAATTCCTTTTGCTCTTTTGATTGTTTGCCCGTCATCGATTCTGAGACTATACATCTTCGATCTCAATCGACGAATTCTATCATTTTCCCACCACCGAGCTCATCTTTCATTTCCCAATAACTTTCTTGTTTTTTACAGAGTAATTTGGATGTTCTTTATCATAGTTGCTGAAATCGAATCCATCTTCATGATCTTTCAATACTCTGTTAACTTGATCTTGAGACATTGGTATGTCATAGATGAAGCTATCAGTATCCATGTAGCATAGTGGAACGTTTGGAAGGTTTGGTTTTGCAAAGTTGTAGTGGAAATCATACATCAATGTCTTGCTAATATCTAATATGCTGAAACCAACATACATTGGCTTGTTGAGTTTAACTTTCCCAATCTTTTTCTCTACCAAAAGTGTATCTTCATTAATTTCAATTACTCCATAGAACTTTGGATTTCTGACCCATCTTCTCAGGACTATACCATCTGTGCAGATTTCAAAACGTCGATGATTTCTTACGTTTTCCATCGTCTTTCCAAACACAGAATTGTTCATCAGTTTGAACAGATCTTTTTCAAAGTCGTTTCTTGCTTGAGTTCTCTTTTGAGTGTTGAAATCAATATATTTTTTCAACCAAAAGTTTTGCTTGAATTCAATAATCTCATGAACTTTTGTTAGCTTCAAACCCAATTCCAAACACTGCTTCAAATTTCTTTCATGCATGGTGTATTCTTTTTTGTCATATAGATTTGGTATTAGCTTTGGTGTTGACTTAAACTTTTCCCCATAAGCTTGTCTTTGATATTTTGATAACATTTCTTCTTGAACTTGTAATCTTTGTGGTGCTAATGGTAGATCTGCATGATGATCATGTAACTCAGCTGGATATTCTAAGTCAACTTTGAGAATGTAGCCAATATCTTCATCAGATCTTGACAACAAAGCGTCGATGTTTGTGTTTTAATTTCTTCTTGTGTAAATTGTTTGAAACCACCATAAGGCATTGGCTGCGACATTGCCCATCCATAGAGATTGTTTGCATCTAAGTACATCAACGTGTTGTTTTCCGTCGATTCAGCATGACGTTTCACTGCTATCGAAACACCGCCTCGAATACCATCTTCAATCATAAGGTGAATGTCCTTTTTTTCTTCAGATAGTAATTCCAGCGTTACACCAGTCATCTTCAACATTGCATCCCAAGCTAGTGAAGGAGCAGTTAGATAATGAGCAGGATCAAGCTTGTAGAATTTTAGACTCTGCTTTCTGAACGATTCAAATATATCAGCTAACAGCAGCACACCAGTTTTCAGATATAGCTCATGATAATCTTGAAAGGTCTGACAGTTGAAAAATTGCCAAACCTGTTGAGCATATGTATAATCTTCATCACTGATGCTGGAATCATAGAGTTTGTTGTAAAATGCTTCTTTTGGTGGCAGAGATGTTTCTTGCATTTTTTCTATACTATCCACCCAGTCATAGGGATAAACACCTTTCCTTGTCAGCAATTCAAACGCTTTCTTGACATCTGCATCTTCTGCTTCTGTTAAAGCTCTCTTTGGTGGTATTTTCCAATTTCTATAATCCAAAACATCTTCATTTTTTAGCGGATCTTTGCATGCTACGCCCGGTTCAAACATGTTTTGACGTTCTCTTTCCAATTCTGTAACTCTTTCTCCTTCATTTCTAGGTACCTCAGGATATTGTTGTTGGGTGATCTCATCATGCAAGTATTTTTTCATAGATATGAAATCTTCTTTCGGCAGGTTGTTGGCTAGTGTTGCTAAGCTGGTGCTTAAAAATGCGAATGAATCAATGTATTTGATTCCATTTGTATTGGTATTTCTACCTTTTTCATTTTCTTCAGAATAACCCCCAATCTGTGCAGTCATGATCTTTTCTTTCGAATTGGCGATGATTTTTGCATTTCTGCCATTCAAATTCTTCAGAATATGATGCATATCATATCCTTTTAGATTGTGAAAGACGATCGGGATGGTGTGATAGTTTGCTACTATATCCAGATGTTTGAAGTTGCAATGCTTGCAAGCTGGTCCTCTGTATTTTCCGGTAATGTGACAATGATCTCTGACTTTTTGTCTATCATTATCATTGAATAGTTGATTGCAACAATAGCAATGCAGAGCCTCAGCATGTTCCGCATTTTCTTTCGATGTTAATCTAATCATTGGCATGGTTTTCTTGAATACTGTTCGTATTTCTTCATTTAGCTTATCTAAACTATTCATAAACACCTCCATGCAATCTTCTCCGGTATAACATTCCAACGGTGGTTGCCATCTATCATCGATTGACGTGGCGTAAATACAATAACTGATTGGTTTGTGTTCTTGATAAGCAGCTCCCTTGTTTGAACTTTCCAAAATAGATTCAGTATCTGCATATATGATGAATGGTAGCATGCATTGGTTCTTAAAATGCTCAAACTTTAATTCTGCGTCTTTGGGATATTCAACACCTTGGAAGATTTTGATTTTCTGACATAATGTTTTATGTTTATCTAGATTTTCTTGACTTATGCATGATGACAGGCATAGCGGACAGTAAAAACGCTTTCTACGATGTTTTTGCCCAGGACGTCCGGCCAACAAACGACTCATACTTTTAATCCAACAGTAGTGATTCTCATCATCATCATTAATTATTAGTAGCAAATCCACATGCTTTCCAAGCTCTTTTTTCGCTATTCTTACTGGTATAATTTCATCATCTTCATTTAAATAGATGTTGATTGAAATGTTGTTGTTTATTTCGAATGTATCAATCATCTTTTTATCTTGCACTTTTACTGGATATTTCAATCCCTCGCAGTTAAGCTCGTTCAAGTACTGTTGATACTTTGCGACTCTTTGTGGATCTTTTGATTGTGGATGTAGTGCAGATAGAATTGCCCAGATGAAGCATTTATCATCATCGTTTTGCACGTTAATGACTGCTTGTTTGTTTTTGATGTTGGCGGGTAGCTGCAAATATTTTTTACCTTTGATTGCTTCATAGTCGAACATCTTCACTAACAGTTTGATATACTTTGTAAATATCCAGCCGCTTCCATTTTCTGTAAATTCATCTATGTCATTTTTTAACTTTCTAATGGCGTCGTCTATTTGGTCTTCAAGCTCTTCGATATCTTCAATCTCTGATCGCAGCAGTGAGTAGATAGCAGATCTGAATACTGGCGGTGGATCTGATATGATATCACCGATCGGCTTATGAAATTCTACTTCGAGAACAATATAATACTTTATCCCTTGCTTATGTGTATATATCTCACTCATAAGTTCGCGAATGGTGTGCTGCTTGATCTTTTTCATATTTTCAATATCCTCTTCCTTAGTATATATTTTAAATGCTTTATCATCTATCTTTTTCTTTTTCCTACCTTCGCCAACTAATTTGGGTGGCGATTGCACATTATGAGATGTTCGCTTGTGCGCCGTTAGATTCGCCATTCTATTGAATACTTTCCCACATTGATAGCAAGAGATTTTTCTTTTCTTGCTATTTTTAGCAGCTGCGCTTTCTTCGTGTGACCTCTTCATGACTAGATCGTGATTTGAAGTGATTTTATTTTGAGGATGATTTATATACATAAATCAACCAATCAGATTGTAGAGATTTCTGCTTCTGGAAACTTCTTTATGACGTCATAGAACTTCTAGAACTTTCCCACAACTTACTTCTAGAAACTTCTGAAAAGTCCCTGTGATCTGATTGGTTGATAGCCTCTGGAAACTTCTAGAAGTTTCTGATTTCTCATGATAGAGATTTGACGCGTACATTCGAACGACGCATTCGAAAGTTTCATGAGAACAATAGCAGAGGTTGTGATTGGCTAATCATCATTCGAATGGTGTAATATATATATATAGAAGTGACTTTAGATAATTGATCAGACATCTCATATAAAACTGATAAAATGTTGAAGGCTTCCCATGCTGCGTTGATGGATATCGAATATATACAAGTGTCGAATAGTCACAAATGTGTGAGAAAAGTTGGAATAATGCTTGCGGATGGAATAACTTGTTTCGAATACGAATTTATTCCTTGTGTCAAATATAGACTCTTAACAGAAAAGTGGAAACGGACATACCGGTATTGTAGGCAAAAGATTCATCATCTGAACTATTACCCTGAAGATGCTTCATTTTCTTGTGAAGATGCAATACCCGTGATTAAAGACGTCCTAGAGTGGAATGGTGTGAACATGGTATTATATAAGGGGGGCGATATTGAGCGGGCGACCTGCGAACAGATTAATATGCCTTCGAAAAATATTGAAGAATTCGGGGCCCCCAAGGCAACGTCTCATGATCCGTTAAAAGAGTTGAAAGAACATTACATATATTTGAACAATTATATACTTTTAGATGATGATTACTTTAATTGAAAACGTTGGAATTATTTCGCTATACACATACTGCATGCTGCACATGTTGTGCTTAAAATTGTTATAAAATAAAGTTAGTATGATGAAAAATTTACTGCATATGTTCCGTTTAAAATTGTTATAAAATAAAGTTAGTATGATGGAAATTTATGGCTTATTTTTCTAAATTCTACTAATATATAAATTGTAAAAACTCTCTAGATCATTCCAGATTCTAGAAGTTTCTGCTTTCTCATGACAGAGATTTGACGCGTACATTCGAACGTCGCATTCGAACGCGCACGCGTGATCTTAACACTAAAATAAAAATTCTACTGCGCATGCGTGCGCTCGGACACGCACTTCATCTCCTACTGTTGCCGAGTCTTAGGAGTGATTCTAAGAATTCTCTGTACAATTCATCTTGAACAGCTTTCATGTTTGTGTGCAGGCGATGTTGTTGACACTGTGCCCACAAATCTCTGATTATATATAATTCAAGACTCTCTGATACGATTTGCCCTCTTCTTGCCTTGGGAACAACAGGTAATACTTGTCTGAAATCGCCACCAAGTAACATGAATTTGCCACCAAGTAACATGAATTTGCCACCAAATGGCTTGTCAACTCGTGTGATATCCCAGTCTGCCAGCAGTCTGTCAACGGCTTGCAATGCCAATACTAGTATCATCGAGGCCTTATCCCATATGAACAGGGTTGTCTCACACAACAGTTGTGCTCTTCGGCTCTGTCTCTTGATTTTGCATGTTGATTCTAGCTTCAATCGCATTGCAATTTGGAATTGTGAATGTGATGTTCTCCCGTTGATAAGCCGTGTTGCTGCAATTCCTGACCAAGCCATACACTGAACTTTGTGTCCCGAAGCATTGAGGTTGCGAACGAACTTGTTGTAGAGAAATGTTTTCCCTGTGCCACCTGGTCCGTCAAGAAAGTGACAGTTTTGCTCTGATTGCACCTCAATTGCTTGAATAATGGCTGTGTATACCACTTGTTGTTCTGGATTCAATGCAGCGCACATTTATTCTCCTTGCTCTCTTTCCTTTTCAACATCCATGTGATCCTCCTCTGAAAACATAAACAATAGTTCATTGTCTATCAATAGAAGCATATACTGGCTAAGTAATTACAGTGAATATCATCATGTTAAGTTGTAAATCACCTTGTTTTGGAATGACAAAGTTGGCCGGTAGCCGAGGAAGATCATCGTAGTTGGTGATTGACAAACCATGAACCTTCAAATTGTTGTCAATATCATGTAGATATTGATACATATGTCTGTCTTGAAAGGTTATTTCTGGATTGTTAAGTTGATCACGTCTGACAAAACCTTCACTCATCGCTTCTTTGAAGGTGTCAAAGGTGTCATCATGAAGGTGTCATTTCTTGTTATCGTTTCTCAAGGCAGTTTCAACGAATAGATTAGTATGTGCAGCATTAACATTAATATCACAGGATATATCAGCAAAATGGTGCTTCAAAGACCTCACATTATGAAAAATAATCTTTAGTGGCAAATTATTATCACATAGATATTTGATGTTTTCAGTAATTTTGCAGGAGGATCTTAAGCGTGCCATTTCTGATTGCGCTTTTGAACTGACTGCAATTTTTGATTCATTGAAATTGGTTATGTAGAATTTTGATAAGTTTCTGACCCTACTCAAAGCAACATAATGCATGTGTCCCCTGGCAGTGCCTTTGAAATCAACAACTAATTCATTTAAGGTATCACGCTGACAGCGGTGCATTGTCTTTGCAGAGGCCTGTCGCAATGGGAACTGTCTTCTTTATAATCTTAACTTGAGAATTTTTTGATATTGCAAACTGGCGAGAAATTTCAATAATTGGTGTCCAATTATTTGCTGTTGCGGTTCTAAAAAGATCTTGCTATTTCCTTCTACATTCCCTGCCAATGTCTTTCTCGAGAAACTCAACCCATACAATACTGGGTCTTGAAGATGTTAAAATTCTGTAATCAATCTTGTGAACAACACATTCAGCTCCATTTGTCATCCCATCAGCAGTTGCAATGTTCCCTGTCAAATCATATTTACCTGCTTCAATTAATGGCAATAAAGAAAAAAGTCCCATTGTTTTCTTTGGATCAGTTGGAATTTTTTGTTTAATTTTTTGTTCCTCATCATCAGAGATACCTCCAATCACAATGTTGATTGCCTTAGCAACAATCTTGTTGTATTTCGATGTTTCATAAACTGAATCATTATGGTTGTTTACCATTGCATTTGTCAAGAATAAATGTGTTACATTATTCAAGTGATACATTGGTGGTAGCATTCTGGACTTAACAACATTTATATCACTCTGTGTATGGTGACCTTCCCTTAGACGGTTCAGAAGATTTGCAAATTGTGCATCTTCTTTTTGTCTCATGACTTCAGTTAGCTCATACATACAAAACTGATGCTGCCATTGGTTGGGAATAATAGGTGCATAAGGTATTTTACCAGTGTCAAAAATCCATCTGTCCATTACAGGTTGCAGTTGAAAAAGATCTCCAACAGCTATGATACTAATACCTCCAAATGGTTGTTGGGATCCCATTATTTGCTGCAGTCGCATGTCAAGAAAGTTAAACATACCATTTCCTACCATTGATATTTCCTCAATAAAAACTAATTTTAGCGACCTAAATTTCATTCTCATAGTGTTAAGTGTGTCACTATTGAGAGGAATGTAATGAAATCCTTGACTTGCTGGAATAGCAACAGCAGAATGCACTGTATGTCCTTTGATATTGAATTCAGCCCTTCCTGTTGGTGCAACTTTCAAAACTTTTATGGTGTCAGGGTCTTCTCCAGCAAGACCATTTAAATATTTGGACACTGCTTCATACAATGCATTTAGTAACCAACTTTTTCCAACACCTGCACCGCCACTTAAAAATAATGTCAGTGGCTGCTCACTAACTTTAATGCTGTGGAGAACGTAGTAAAAAAATAGGATCTGCTCTGTGTTCAATGACTGCATAAGCTTCCTAAACTCGTCTTCATTCATTGAGATAGATGTCAAAGCCTGTTCTCCACAACTTCTTGGAAATATTCCAAGGTCATCTATCATATCATATTGGGAATGTGCACCTGACCCTGGAGAAAAACAGTCAAATGAGCCATGCTCCTGAAATAATTCATTGCTATTTACATCATTTGAATGTTGTGAACTTGGAGCAACACAACCATGGCATTTATCAGTTTGTTGAATCATTTCCTCTGACAAACAATGAAGTATGGATGAATGTTTTTCATAATTTTTGCTATTTTCAATAACCAACACTTCTGCTTCATTATAGCGTTCTTCGTACGTGTGGCACCCAAGGATAATGTCATTCTCTTCATCTCTCCATGGCAAATATAACATCAACTGTTCTCTGTAAAAATTTTCTGAGTCAACTTTTTTGTTAAAGCGAACAGAACGAATTATCCTTGGTGTCTTCCGTTTGAGTAGCTTTAGGTTCCCTTTAGTTGCAATGGAATAGTCAAGCTCTGTATCATCTTTAAATGAATCAAGATCATCTGCAGAGTCATCATCAATGCTAGTTTCTGGAAGAAAAGGTAATTTGACCTTGTTTCTATTTGCATTGATTCTTGTTTTGCTGTGTGGTTTGCAGGTATACCATGCCACAAAATCAGCAAGACATGTATCCTCCAAAAAATGTGGCCTTCTCTGATATCTTTTCAGGAGGTTATCGGATTCAATATCCAATGAGTTGTCAGGCAATTCATTAAGTTTAATAGAAGATTTCAGCAAAAAACATCGTTCACTTGGTTCTGAAGTATTTATAAACTGAGCTGCCCGAGAGGATCATTTTAACGGTAATTGCAGCACATGATAAACAGCTTCCTGAGCACTGACTTCAACTGCATTGAGAAACTTATTGCCAATGTGTCTAACCTGATTAATAATTGTAGTATCTCCACTTCTAGCCTGTTCACATGCTCGTTCAAGAAGCTTGCTCATGCCCCTTTGCCCCTTAGTAATATAGGCCAATTTATAAACAGCACATGCGTATGGATCAAGAACATATTGTAAATCAAGATTTCCCTCTTCAGTATAAATCTGACTGCTAGTATATATTGTATGTCTGTGAAATTTAACAAATCCAAAAATTGTTGAAAAGAAATATTCAATCCATATTTCATATCATTCAGAACTGATTGCAGCTTTGATGCATTTTCCTTAATTTTCTGGAGACCTTCATTGCTAAATTCTGAAACATCAATTGGTTTAAGCAAAACAGTTTCTTGCATTGGAGGTACAGGAAAACTAAAACGGCAAATGTCTTTCCCCTTCTTTCTACATGATTTTGCATGCCTATGGGTTTGCAAGTTCAAAAGATCTTCATCAATATTCTTGTCATTAGCACTGCAGGTTACATACTGATCAACAAAGCTGATGATATTTTGCACAGGATCTTTGCCATATTCAGGTGCATCCTTTATCCATAGCAAAACATGTATATGAGGTGAACCACGTTGCTGAAACTCAACACGATAAAAATAATCTTGAATCTCTCCAAGAGGCATTTCCTTACATTTTAAAAAATTGTTGAAAAACAACTGCACCATATGATCAAAATTCCTTGCACAGGATACTGGGTCTTTTTGGATCAAATCTGATTTTTCTTGCCATGTCATATTTTCAACATCACTATCTGTGAGATCCTTGTTTTCTAAAAGTCTTCCCAAAATTTTCAGCAAATGTTTCCATCTTGTTTCTGCTGCAGAAAGAGAGCAAAACCATGTTGGTTTTCCAAGCTGTCTGATCATTGCAAATAAGTCCTTTTTACATTTTTCAAAATATGGTGGTGAGCCCCGTATGCTGCGTGGAACTCTAAATCCTTCATTCAAATGAATTATGCTATTTTGTGCACTCTGAGACTTTAGATCACCTGCTGTGTATTTCTTCCCTTTTGTCTTACATTTACGCAATGATAATGCTGCAGTATCTTGAATCCTTTTTATTTGCAATTTTTTTAATTTGAAGAAAATGTTAGGAACACATTGAGCAACCCTCCTGTCTTTACTGCGAAGCTCCCATTTACATATTGTACTATAATGTACTGCAACCTTTCTTTCATGGTTTTCATACCTGCGCTGTCCACAAAATAAAGTTGGAAAAGATAAATATTCTGCATCTTTGTCAATAAATAATCCTAAAGGCTTACTTGCTTCGCCTGGTGCTATATTTATGATATGGTCAGCAATCTGCAAAGGTTCAGGTGACTCTAACAATGTATCCATATTTGCAGCAACTCTTTCTTCTGTCTCACACCACATATCATTTCCTTCATTTTCAAGAGTTTTGTTATCTGAATTGCAATAAGAAACCTTATTTTTTATGTCTTCTTCACCTTGCTCCATTCTTCCTTTATTTGTTTCCTGAAAATCCTCACAAAGAAAACTTGACAAATCCGATTGAGGCAACGACGAAAGATTGTTTAACCAACCAGGGCAAATTTGTACACCTTGAGATCTAAACAGCTCACTGGTTCTGGTAAGATATTCAGCTGCCATAAAAACCCTAGTTGGTCTTATACTTTGAAAACTGTAATGGTGTTTATATTCCATCCGACGCTTCAGTTTCACAGCAATAGTTTCTGTATCTGGCAAACATCTTGGCAAAAGATTTACAGTTGTGTTTACATCTACTGGGACATTGACAACATTACCATGGATGCTCAGTTGCCTTCCTTTTGGGAGTTCTCGAATTTGCATAAATGGAATACGTGGCGAAACAAGCCTTTCTTCAAGTGATGTTAGGTCAAGAATATCTACTTTTTTGAAATTCCATTTTATTGGCTTTTGCACATGGTGGTATTTTCCCATTTAGAAGATATTTGTGACAAGTATGGCATATCCACTCATTTCCATCAACACTCTTTGTGTTAGTGATACAACTTTTTAACACACTTTTATCAGTGAACCCTTTGTATGTCTCATCAAGGGAGCGCACAACACTACATCTAAACCACAATTGATCACAACATGTACAGATATATTCTGGTCCTACTGCAATCATCATATGCAACTTGTCAATCAAATCCTGGTAAATTCTACAAGTACTACCATTTTTTTCAGAAATGTATATTTTATATTTAAACTTTTTTTCTTCTGTATCAATGACATTGCTGCTCTTCCTTTTTTTGCTTTTGGAGTTAAATTCCCTTATATTGACCGTTTGTTTCATAATAGAATTTAAGGTGCTTGAATTTGGTGCATTCTCCTGAGTATTATTTAAAGATGTTCTTTTTGATAATGTAGAAACATAATGATATTCATCTAAGTGTCCAATGTAAAGAATTTTTGAAGTTGCATTTTCGTTGGAAAAATGAGGATTAATAATAGTGTTATCAGAAAAGCCTGACACCAACATCTTTTATCTACATATTTAACTTGCTAAGTCTATCTTTCAAAATTAAATAAGGGCCTGATTGCAAACAACCTTCCCTTGCCAAATTATTACTTTCAGCATAATTTGTTTGACTTCCGAAAACATCAATAACCACATCATAGTGGACTCCATTCACATTTTGAATATAAATTGCTTCATGTTTTCCATTTAATATGCATTCAAAATCATTAATTGGAAATCTGGACCACCGTAACAATTGCCCAAACTTTGAGTAAACACAAATGTTACTTTTAAACAACAATGATACAGAATTTAAGATGTGGGGATAAAGAATGTCTTCAATTTCATACATAAATTCTGTTATTTTTAATCTGAAAAAGTTATAGTATATCTGCCTTCCTGTGACAGCATATGAGAAACACCTGAACAAGCAATTTCCATCAACTTGTACTGTTTGCACCTTTGATGGTTCATGTAGATCTTTTGGATATTTTAAAGGATGTTTGATTATCAATGGTATGCTGAGTTGTGTACATATCATACGTTGTGAAATCTCAGACAAAGGGCAAAAGAAATTATTACATGAATGGTCCATTGCATCTTTTTTGGCAAACATTTTTTCGTGGATAAAAACAATTATTTAAAAATTCTTTTAATAATTAACACACTCCAATTAACATGTGGCAAATCCTTGCACCATGGTGGTTTATGCACCTTGCACCAGTTAACATAACATGTCAAACTCATAACATTTTACCATGATCACTATATCTCAAAACTTTTTCAATACAACCAGCTAAGTTTCAATGATTCACATTGATATTTTCCATCATTTGGCAAGCTACATAGCTACTAGCAAAGCTAGCTCATGTGCATTATGCACAGTGCATAACAGCAAGTATATCAGTAGCTAATTGAAAAACAAAATCACTGAGATTTTACCTACCTTCTTCGCCAAATCCACTCGGAACTTCAGTTCACTCAGTGCAGTGGTGCATGTGCAATGCAATGATTCAGCAAATTTTGCCCCTCCTTGTTCTTTTCTGTTCCGGCCAATGCAATGCATTGTGGTAAAAAGTAGCGAACACGTGACACCATTGTTTTTCGAAAAGCGGCAAGAATGACTCGATCTACTTCATACGCGAGTCAAACACTGAATACGAAATACGAAATATTCTACGAAATTTGATTTTTCGAGATTGTTTTGCACTTCAAATTTTTCCTGATCATTATTAATATTCGTTTTCATGCAAATAATGATGTTTCTAAGCACAATTTCAAGTTTTATACTTCTTTTCTCGAAATTCTAGGCCGTTTCCTCTTCATCAAAACACTACGTGACGTAAGAATTTGTTGGCGTCTTTGAAAAAAAGTGATGGACTCGATTTTACTCTGCTTTCGTTCAGAGTAAAATTTTCAATGATGGAGGATTAACACCTCGTAAGCCCATTAAAATCTGCTGCGAAAATCCATCATTTTTGCATGTTACACGATCATTTTTTATCACGTTGGTCCAATATAAAAAAAAGTGATGGCAAAAAGTGATCGTGTAACCCGGCCTTAAGAAAAACACACAATTAAAGAGTAAAATAGATCAGCGAGCAAGGAAAATTGTAGTGAAATAATAAATTTCTTACCGAACCTTGTGTCTTTCAAATCTATGGGTAACAAAAGAGAAATCAGAATAGTTACAACCTTAAAATATTTGATAAAGAAATGATACGTGCACAACACGTAACCTGTTTTTGTAATTAAAAGCACACCGAGAAAAAGAATTGCTGTTGTCTTCTGAGGCAATATAGTGATAAATAATCTGGCTAGCTTGTAGTTATTAAAACATGTTGAAAGTAGGCACTTACGCCGCGATAATTCAGATAAAATTAACTATCATTATAGCGTTGGAAAATTTGACCAGTTAAAAATAGACAAAATCTAATTGTGCAAATTATCAGAGGCGGGATTTCTATTGTACTATACCGCCTCCGTGATTGGTTTATATGCGTCACGTGATAAAGAAGGGCGGAAAATTTCTCTTGTGAAGGGATTTCCCCTACGTCCTTCAAACCTTTAAAGGTGGGAAGGAGAAGATTAGCACGTGAAAAACTGAGCTATGAAAGAGGTCAAATTTTGATCATTTCCCAACCAATGAGAAATGAGAGCGAGGGTAATATCTTCAAATCGAGACTACTTAATCACAAAAGTTTAAGGGATGCCCAGAAAAAGAAAAGGGGCATTTGTCGTATTTGGTTTGGTTGTTGAAGAATCGGTGTCACTGATTTTTTAGTCCTACATAGTTCAGTGTATATTATTTTATTATAATAACCAGCTTATTTCCATGATATTATCGAAATAAAAACATTACTGGTTGGTGAATATTATGCACTTTGCTTTGATTGTGAAGTCTTTGCTTTGTGGCAACAAGTTCTCTTCAAGCTGCACAAAGCAAAATTTATTGATGTTGTTGTTTTGCTTTGTTATTTAGGCTTCTGATACTTCCTCGACGATGGAACATATTGAGACAAATAATTTTGAAGAAACGAAACATTTTTTTCAGTTCTAGTTCATTATATTATTAAATTATAATAACCATGTATAAAAAAATTACTTCCTGACAACAGGGGCCTCCCATGCATTGTGAAATAAATGAAGTACACCTATTTTTATAAGAAATTGTCTGTAAGAAACGAGTCGCAACAATCAGAAATTTGATTATTCTTTGAAGCGTCTCGTGCTGGGTTTTGTAAAAATCGCTTTGTTATAAACGTGTTATTTTTTAGACTCTGGTACCAACCATATAAAGACTCGTGTTCGTTGAACAATTTCACAATTTTTGTATCTTTAATGAGTTGTATCGGTAATGGTACAAATGTAACATGAGCAAACTTTTTGTCTATGTCTGGTACATTAATATCCGTGTCTGCTCTATTTGCAATTCATTGTTGCGAAATAAACCGTGCCACAACAATAACAATAGCAATACAAAATTACGCAATCTCTGAAACAAATTTGTAAAACGACCTTCAAAAAGTTCACGTATAAAAAGTTCATCACATGTTATTCATTAACTTGTGATTTGCGAATAAACCTTCATTAAGTTTGCATGTAAACTTGCTCTTGTTTATATCAACGATATTTCTATAATACACAGCAATTGCAGTTGTTTAGTTTTTGAGACATATTCAAAACTATGGCTACTTTCCAAACTTCAACTCAAAATTTGGAAGAATTTGAAGACCATACAGGACGTGTGGAACGTGAGAATGTTGAGAATTTGCATGGTGAATCAAATAGCCAAGACCTGGATGTGCCAGAAGAGAGGGTATGAGAGGCTTGCTTTTGATTCCTTTATATTGTAATTTGTTATTTCACTTCATGTGAAGTATAAGTTCGTTTTCGTTTATTCAAACAAATTTAGAGACAACGTGGACCGGCAACAAAAGTTTATATGAAAAGCCTGGGACAACGAAATAAAACAAATAAAAACCATTTTAAGAGCTTAAAGAGAATGGTAAATGCAATTTTAGTATCAAGTTAATTTGAGCAATTCCAAAAAAGCGTGTACTTGATGAATTATATTAATTCTTATTCAGTCAATTTTGATATGTCTAATTTGTCTAATTTGTTTTCACTTACTGCGTTGCCAACTGTTGCTTTATCGCTATACACAGATAAAGACAAAAATGTCCATGTCAAATGGTTTGGTAAGTGCTGCAATATATTTCCTAGAAAGCAATTCACCAGCACCAAATTGAAATAACATTTTGTATTGTTAATGTGTTTAAATATAGGCTACCTGTCTGTCTCAAAAAATAAACAAGTAATTCAGATTTACAATATTCAAATGTTTACAGGTGAAGAAGAATTTGATGAATTTGCAAACAATTCTACAGTTGCAGCAGAGTTCAAAAGGCTGGCTTTTAAAGCCATGCAGCAAAAACTCAATACCGAGCAACCTCCAGTGAGAGCTCAAGTGCAGCCTGCAGGTCTAGGTAAACAATTGTTATTTTTATCATATATTTTTTAATAGTGACTATCGGGAAACTATCTTTTGGATTGTAATCATTATGTGATTGTTTCGTCACTCCGTCAAATGAAAGTTTGTTCGTTTCAGATATTGACCGTTACGTTCTTGCCGCCTTCAGAAACACTGATGTTTTTAGAATGCAAATAGATGAAAAGCGCAAGCTAATTGTTCAAGCAGTACAAGGAAATGGTAATGATGCCTGGCGTCACCAAATTCGTTGATTTGCGAGTATTATCTTGAAATGTATACCAAACTTCTTAATCACGACATGTGGCTTTTCCACAGACCCCCGAAAACGAATGCTCTGGCACAATGCAATGCCGGTACACTGGTGGCCCATTGAGACCATTCCATTTAGATCTCCCAATAAAAGCCCCAAGCTCAACGTGATGGAGTTAGACATAATCCTCCAAAACTTGCAAAGCTATATCCTGGAGAATGAAGATGGTAACGTTGCCGTTCACAGCGATGAAGCAAGAGAAGAGCGAAGAGAAGGAAGCGATGAAGATGATGACGGTGCTGAGAGAGGGCAAGAAGAGGAACGGAGGCAGCAGGGTGAAAACACGAGAGATGAGCGACGTGAAGAGGGGAGGGATGGATGTAATAGTGGGAGTACAGAGGCAGAACAGAGAAGAGAACGGAGGCAGCAGGGTGAAAACACGAGAGATGAGCGACGTGAGGAGGAGAGAGATGGATGTGATAGTGAGAGTACAGAGGCAGAACAGAAAGGAGAACGGAGGCAGCAGGGTGAAAACACGAGAAGTGAGCGACGTGAGGAGGAGAGAGATGGATGTGATAGTGAGAGTACAGAGGCAGAACAGAGAGGAGAACGGAGGCAGCAGGGTGAAAACACGAGAAGTGAGCGACGTGAAGAGGGGAGGGATGAATGTGAAAGTGAGAGTACAGAGCGAAGAAATAGTCGGGTGCAGCAGCAAAGTGACAGCATGCTAGAACAAAATGACCGGGGAATGAAGAGAGTTTTAAAAAGAAAGCAGAGCAAGCCCAAAGAAACAAAAGTAAAGTCTAAAGTCCATTGCTCAAAAGCAAGCGATCGAGTGCAAAGTCATACATCTGAAATAGATGATGATTCTAACCACGCAGAACTTGCTTTTTTGAAAATGATGCGAAATAGATGTGGGGTTTGTATGCTAGTAATATTAAAAGATATTAATTAAAGCAACAAAATTTCCACCATCACTTCATAACGGGTCAAGCCCGAAATGTTGTAACAATCTTTCACGTAACTGATTTTTATTCGCTAAATTATTTTACTGCAAAATTTTCACACCTCTGTCATCATTAGTCACAATTTTAATTTTGTTATAGAAAACAGAATGGGATATAGACGCATATGAGGGACATCTGGAAGCACTTCAGAAAATTCAGAAGCGAAAACTTTTGCTTGAATTGTTAAGATTGCTTCCGGATAGTCCCAATATTTCCAAAATAACAAGAAACCAAGAAACTCTGCCAATAGAATACTGGTGAACATACACTCATATTTACAATAAGTTTATTGTGAAACTAGTTGATATCGGAAATCTTCGGTTCATAATGATTAACAAGATTCTGGAATAACTCTCAGTCAAAATTTACTATCTATTCCGCAGGTACCGTCATTTTCTACCAACCAATGTGCTTGAAAAAGGGCTACAGCCCATTCAGGTCACTGGAGATGGAACATGCTTTTACCGATCTATGGCAATGCTTTTGTTTGGAAAGGAAAGTGCATGGGTGTGGATAAAATTGGCAGCAATTCGTTATGGACTAGAGCACAAAGATACTGTTTTAGCAAAGGTAATATGAGTATTGACTAGAAGTAGGTCTCTAACACTATTGGCATTCCTGCATAGCGCAATATGCAAATGGGCAGGCGGGTAGGGCGAAAGAGGGTCAAATTTTGACCACGCATGAGCTAAAATTGATACATTTGCATCCTATATTATTATCTATCATTGAAATCAAGTGTAACTTACGAAAAACACTTTATTCTTGGTTCCACAAATAAAGATTTCTTTCACTCCCGCTTGTGTTGTTTACAAATAGCTGATTGGGCGAAAGAGGGTCAAATTTTGACCACGCATGAGCCAAAATTGATACATTTGCATCCTAAATTATTATCTATCATTGAAATCAAGCGTAACTTACGAAAAACACTTTGTACTTGGTTCCACAAATAAAGATTTCTTTCACTCCCGTTTGTGTTGTTTACAAATAGCTGATTGGGCGAAAGAGGGTCAAATTTTGACCAAGCATGAGCCAAAATTGATACATTTGCATCCTAAATTATTATCTATCATTGAAATCAAGTGTAACTTACGAAAAACACTTTATACTTGGTTCCACAAATAAAGATTTCTTTCACTCCCGTTTGTGTTGTTTACAAATAGCTGATTGGGCGAAAGAGGGTCAAATTTTGACCACGCATGAGCTAAAATTGATACATTTGCATCCTAAATTATTATCTATCATTGAAATCAAGTGTAACTTACGAAAAACACTTTATACTTGGTTCCACAAATAAAGATTTCTTTCACTCCCGTTTGTGTTGTTTACAAATAGCTGATTGGGCGAAAGAGGGTCAAATTTTGACCAAGCATGAGCCAAAATTGATACATTTGCATCCTAAATTATTATCTATCATTGAAATCAAGTGTAACTTACGAAAAACACTTTATACTTGGTTCCACAAATAAAGATTTCTTTCACTCCCGTTTGTGTTGTTTACAAATAGCTGATTGGGCGAAAGAGGGTCAAATTTTGACCACGCATGAGCTAAAATTGATACATTTGCATCCTGTATTATTATCTATCATTGAAATCAAGTGTAACTTACGAAAAACACTTTATACTTGGCTCCACAAATAAAGATTTCTTTCACTCCCGTTTGTGTTGTTTACAAATAGCTGATTGGGCGAAAGAGGGTCAAATTTTGACCACGCATGAGCCAAAATTGATACATTTGCATCCTGTATTATTATCTATCATTGAAATCAAGTGTAACTTACGAAAAACACTTTATACTTGGTTCCACAAATAAAGATTTCTTTCAATCTCGTTTGTGTTGTTTACAAATCGCTGATTGGGCAAAAGAGGGTCAAATTTTTACCACGCATGAGCCAAAATTGATACATTTGCATCCTATCTTATTATCTATCATTGAATCAAGTTTTCATCTCTTGTCGTATAAAAATAGCAATATGAAATAATGGGAGATAAGAAGGCCGTTGGTCTATTAAACCCTTACCGTTGTTTTTATGGGTCTTTCAAAGTTGTACTTCTCGCTACCACCGCAATAATCTTTTTCTCCAAATTTATAACTGACTTTCCATTCCATTGGTAAAGGCGCTCAAGGAATCTGACACCACTTCATTAGGTAACGTTTTTAACTTCTCTCTTAAAAGTTATTCGCTCAAACTAAACAAGAAAAATTTGACATATCTAAATCCAGTTTATTGAAATAGGTGTAAATACGAAATATAAACTATTTAGACGCTGCAAATAGATGCGGACGTGTTTTTAAGTTCTTGACAACAGTCTTAAGAGAAGGATGCTAGGCAAAATGGCTGAAAAGTTATTTGAAAAAGCAAAGGACTACCAAAGAAGAGAGTAAAAATACTTACCAGATTGCAAGATAAAACTGCAACATTGAGCTGATTATTGAAAATATTTATTGAAAATATGGAAATAAAAGTTTGAAATAGTTGAGACTTGAGTTCCTTCCACTTTTATCACGTTAAGCCAACTGTTCAACTTGTCAAGCTCTTGCTTTTATAATACGTTCAGTATGCTTGAATTGTCATGATTGGACATTGTCATGATTTGCACGCATGTGCTTTAATTCCACTTGAGACTATTATTTTTTGTTTTTGTTTTCTTTTATAAACTAGACAAAGAAACCTGAGGGATTCGCCCTTAGAGCATTGACTATCGTTACTGGCAAATTGTTCCATTCGTTTATTACTCTGTTTCAGAAATAGTTTTTCCTCACACTCGACGATGAAGCCAACTTGAAAAGCTTAGATTTGTCCCCTTGCAACTGAAGGACTTTGTTCAAAAATATTTAGCTATCTGTATTAATCATGCCATGTAGTATTTTGAAACTTATAATCATATCTCCACATGTTTTTCTATAGCTTAATGTTGGGAGATCGAGTTCCTTCGCCAACAGTGTTGCCCGTCTTTGCACCGATTCTAATGCTTTGCCTTAAATTGTTCTTCACTTAATGATTTGTTGTCTCTTTTTTTCATAGATAGCAGGTTGTGGAATTGATTTAGAGCAGTTATATTTTTTAATTACTGCTGACGATGAGCCATCATATGCGGACATCACTGATCCTGCTCTGTACTTATCGAAGTGCATCAGAAAGGAGTTGGTTATCTCCATTCAAGAGTTTAGATATGGCAGTATGCAATACATGAGTTACTTAATTTAAACAAGCTCACTTGAAAGCCAACAAATTAGTCAACTTGGTAACTTTTCTTTTTTCATGAATTGTGTTTTTGTTTCAGCTTTCTTACATCTGGTTTTGGCCTCAGAATTATTTGGGATTAACATCAGATCTTATTGTAAATATAATCTTTTAAATATGTACATTGATGGCGGGTACGAGAGAGATGTTTCCGTACTATGGGCTCCAGCATCATTTGGTAGCAATGAGATGAATCATGTTGTTCCTCTGCTCCCAATAACACCCGGTCATGCAGAGTCGAACACTTGCGAGGTTGGTGCAGGCTGCAAACATTTTGTAAATAATTTTCCTGACGGTCAGAAGCTACAATTTGTAGCATGTAAATATTGTTTTCGGAAATTTCATTTGGAGTATTGTGCGTTGGACAATGCACATATCACTGAACGTGAATGGGATTGCAAGTGTTAAGTGAAACAAAACACCCTTACCAGGTACGTTTTTAATTAGTATAATATTTAATCATGTTGCTTATCATTTTGCCTTTTATTTCAGATTTGATTTTAACAAGTCCCTTGACTTTTTTAGCCTTGCAAAATTAACATCAACATCCGAACTACGGTTATGCTTGCAACAACACAATTCAACAATAAAGGTTTGTCACATTAACTACATTAGTTGTTGACAACAAAGTTGCGATGTTAAGGCACTAAACTAATCTCCTTTTGTCTTTCTTTCAGAAATACATCACTAATATCTCGAAAGACAAGGTTTATTCTCCGTATATGGCCCTATTTAAATTTAAACATAGGAATGCGCTAAGGGATTTGGCAATAGAAAGGTTCCAGTTTGGAACAAATTTACGTGAAACGAGAGGCGAGGAATCTCCTGTAAGCTTATCATCTAATGTCATCATTTTAACCAATCTATAAAATGTACTTTTATATAAACGTTTCTTTTAATGGTTACAAGAAAGAGATTTTTCCTCATCCCCACTCCAATAATGCTCCTAATTATACAACTACTGGGTATATAACATACTAACATCTTGAATATCTTGTTTGTTTTAGGATGATGTGATAACAGATTACGCCATGAGAATTGGAATGCAACTTTCCAAATTTAAAGGCATAAGTCTCTCGGACAGAGTAACATTGAATATTAATGTTCTTGCCCCAGAGGTATGATACTTACGAATTGGCTGTAAACATTCTTCATTCACTTTGCACACACACGTTTTCCTCAAAGTAAACTTCATTTTCTTTAACCTCGTGTATCTGGGAGAATTAATAATTTTACATGTATAATTGCCATTGTACTCCAATAAACCTCCCATTCAAGACAGAAAAAATTTCTAAGCTCCTCAATTAGCTTCACTAAATGAAAGAAGAGCTTGCCAGTTAATATTAATTGATATAAAGACTCAACCTTCTAGAACATGCAATCTTTGGTAAAACGCTCTCATCAGCCAGAGAGTTTGATTTGCCTTCGCAAAACAAAAAAGTCCTGGCAGAAAAGTCGCTTTGGGAATAAATTGCAATTAAATTTCTTTATTCAACAGTTCAGCCTTGAATAACTGCCCGGGAGGAGTTTATTTAATTCTTGAGCCTCAAAGGGGGTGCTTATTCGAGGATTTACGGAAAACACAATTCAACATCAAAGTGCTCACAATCTTATTGTACAAACTCTAATCCAATTTTTGATCCCCAGATAATTGCATTTATAATTGCAAAGGAAGATGCTCTCCCATTGTTTCATGCAAGAAGAATCGTGGCTGGAAAGATTTGATCAACTTTTCACTGTTTGTTCTCTTTCACAATTATATACAAATTAAAATGTAATCACGTAAAATTCTAGTATTATTATTATAGAAACATAGACGAGTAAACAGGGAGATGTTTTAATTGCTAAGATACAACATATATAATTTTTCCACTGAAGTGGCCATGCTACCGATCATACTCTTTTTATAAGAACACTGAGGCAACTTGCGAAAAAAAACATGCTCAGCCTCGGAATAAATTCTCCTGAAATGTTTCATAATCTAACACATGATCAGTGTAAAGAATATGTCAGCCGGAAATTGTCAAACATTGAGAACATTGAGCCTTGGCAAAAATTAAATGGTTCTTATAAAAAATTCTGTTTGATTGGCTTCGAATATCAGTTATTATTATATTAATGTTATCATTAAACGTTTAATAATATAATAATATAATATAATTTAATAATATAACGTTTGCTAATATAATAATATTAGCAATTATATTAAGAAATACAGTAAATAATTAAACACAATTTTTTATCATATTGGTTCTAGCGCCGTCCTTTTTGAGCCTTAGTCTTCTGGTTTCGATGCCACATGAAAAGTTTACAATGACTGATGAAATTTTCTTCATTCATGTAGGACAACTGAGATTTCAAGACCTTCAAGGTTGAATTTTTCTGTTCATTTACCTGTGTATTTATATTTTGATAAGCTGGATGAAGCGAGATATTATAAGTGTCAGCACACCCTGGAAAAATCAAATACCACTTTATTATCCATAAGCATTATCAACATTGGTATGCACTTAAAAGCTGTGCAATATGGAAGAGCAAATAGAAGCCCAGTTTACACACATAATTATTTCACGAGCAGTGCAGAAATACCAACGCCATCTACTTAGTTTCCAAAAGGATTTTTTTCAAATCCTGATTATCTGATAATTTGTTTTCATACAAGACGTAAATTTTAAATCTAAAAAATACCAGTGTGGTTTTTCCAGTGGAACCTATCAACCAGAAATAAACAATCCTTGAAGAACATTGGGTCACAGTTCAAACAGTATTGGTGAAGGTGGCAACAGTTGTCATAAACAACAGCTTCTGGGGCTAAAGTAACAAGAGACAGAGATTGAAGATGTAGAAAATAACACTTCAAAGTCGAAATGTACTTCTTCAAGTATATAGCTACAAGAAAAGCAAAAAAACCTGTCGAAAAGCGAGTCCTTAAGATCGTAAAAGGCACATTGAGGGATTCCTGAGTTTCCATGACTTGAAAGCGGTAACAAATCTCTACAACACAGAAACAATCACCATTTTGACACAGTACACACAAGAATGTAGCATAATGGACAGAACATTAACATTCTTGTTTTCTGATTCTGTAACAATAAAAAAGATGTTCTTAGTGAACCGCATTACCATGTTCACAATAAACAGTGAAAATTCCAGGAAGTAAATTCGGATGACCTGTATAAGCCGTAGAACATGAATTTGGTGAGTTTTTTTATCTTTATCCAGTTGGCACCTCCCTCTTCCACAGAGAATTGGCCATGTTGGAAAAAAACACAATTTTGTTTGTTCTTGAACTGATGGTAGTCCAAGGTTATGAGGTGCGCCGATAAAACACTCTTTGCTTTTCGAATACAGCTGATTCAACAATAACGACCAAGTATTTGATACTGGTGCAACAGGCAATTCCGTCAATGCTGCAAAAAGAACTGGAGCAGAGTGGTGTAGCTTAGAAAGACAATTTGGGTCTTCTCTTATCACAAAGCCATCATACAGTTGCTGGATAATAGACTCGATCACAATGGAACAAGGAACATACGAGGAGACCATCCCAGATTTCGAGATAGCTTATCAAACTACAACTGAATAACAAAATGAGAACAATAATTTAAGCATTTAAGAAAGAAAAAGTGCAAAGAGCAAATATGAAAATAAAGAAGAATGCAAATTAATAAATTGGTGGCCATAATTGGTATATAAAACATTTCAAACCTATGACCATGCACATAATGCATCAAATAGTCACGCAAGACATCATGGCCAACAAGGAAACTGCCCATGTTCAAAATTCCAGTTGAGCATCCATCAAAGAACTGTATCTTTCTGCAGTTAGTATTACTACATTTCCTGTATGGTACTAAATTGAACATATGCAAATAACATCAACATAAAATTCTAATTTGGTTATTTGAAGCTCCTGAAATAATCTTACTACTTACCAAGAACCATAAACAAATTTTTGATAGTAAAGAACTTTTTCTCAACTTGCTCCCAGAGTAATAAATCCTCAATGTGGTTGTTGCAACGTGTGCAGTTCTCTCCATCGAAATCAGGCTTTAATCTCATGGAATTATCTTCTGCAATTTCTGCTGCTGCTGACAAAAATCCATTGAAAATCGAACGCTGTGACTGAGTGACATTTGCTTCGATAGACTTTGTTGAAACTGCAACGTGGTTGTATGGAATCGGAAAGGTCTCTTTCAATGTGGCATGAAGCTCAATCATTTTCCGCAAGAAATCAGGAATATCCAGCTCATCATTGTTCACAAAATCAGTCAAAGATTTGACATGAAAACAAAAATGAGATGTCTCCTTGCACGATAAGCAAACAAACCCTCTTCTATCCACACCAACTACTCCAAACTCCTTGCCAGGTGGCCTTATACATAATAGTGATTCACTTGAAAATTGCAAATCAATTATATCTGGCAATTCCTAAAAAGCAAACAAATTTACAAGCTGTTCCATGCATAAAAAATTCATCAAACAAAAAAACAATATTTAATAGAAAAATGATAAAGCAACAAAATTTAAGATTGATTCTGTAAGAATGATATACTCTATTCCATCTAATTGTGAATTAAGCTTAAGAAGTTACTAACCTGAGAGTAAACATGCTCAAAATGAATTTCTGTAAAAGAAACGAAAATGAAAGATGAATCTATACATTTTTGATGTTCTTTCTATTTAGCAACCTTGTCAATTAACAACAAAAAGTTAAATTTAAAGAAACAAGACTGCTTAGCTAGAAAATGCAAAAAATTCCAGCTTTTCCAGGTCATACCTTACAAAAGGCAATGTATTTATAATTGTAATTACCTGGATCAGGTTGCACCTCAGTTATTCCACATTGCTGTTCCCAAGATCTAGTAATGGTTTTGCATACATTAATATGGCGACATTCCGGATACTTTTCGTTTATATGGCCAAAGAACTCTAAAAAGACAAAGAATCCTGAAATTAATTTACCAGGTAATAAATTGTTTACTTGCAGTGAAACATGTGAATATGTTCTTAAAATTCTAACCTTGATAGTCTTGCTCTATACTTGTGCTTAACCCAGTAATAAATTTACAAAATCCTTTGTTGCAATCACAGGAATACAACCAGCACAGAACATCAGCAAATTTAATGGCAGTACGCTTTAGTATACAAAACTTTCGTCTCTGTAAGAATTAAGATGGTAATTCTTAAAAGTTGGAAAAATAGCAAACAAATGTTGATGTATGTTAGCTGCAGATATCATATGCAACTAATTATAGCCCTGTCAATAGAGCAAAGGCAATGAAATTGCCATTACCAGAAGCACATTCCGATCAAGGTCAAAATCTTGGATAAGAAAGCGGGTCTTCTTAGCATCAAGCACAACTAATGATCTTGCTGACAAAACTTGAAACATGTAGGAATCCACATATGTATTAGTATTGAAAATAAAAACATAATCAATATTGATATTAATCACATATACTATCAATAGAGTAAGCCATTTCTAAAAGATTCATTATGAGCACAGTGTATAAGAACATTGTAGATACTACTGAATTTTCCTCCTGCTGTTCATTTGGATTATCAACTTCTGCTGCATCATCTTCTGTATCCATTGATTCCTCAAAATCTGTATCTAAAACTCATAATTTTTTACTTAGTTTACTTTTTTCTTATTAAACACCCATTCCAAGTCATTATTATCTCTCATTAAAATGGGCACCAAATAAACTGCATATGGGTCATACTTTCCAGTTGCAAACTGATTTACCAAAAACAAAACATTTCACCACAGTAATTCTAAACAAACATGTTTAAACATATAGCTGCCAGAATGTCATTAATAGAGGTATGTATATGTAGCAAATTACCACATTCATGTTGTTGACAACTAGCAATGGGCAACTCCTCATGTAAATGCTGATCTTCATTTATTTGACTTTCTGCAATGATTCTCTTGAATGAAACAAATCTTTTATAACAATGTTCTAATTTAAAATAGAGCCCAGACTGCAGAGTACGTCATTGGTGCCGGGTTTTTTAGATATGAATGTTTCTGCCCTGTCCCTGGATTACTATTATACTCGTTGGAATACTGCATAAAAACCTTATTAAGCCCTGGGCAGCTTATTTAATTGTTGAGGTTTCAAATAGAGAGGGGGGGAGAGGGCTTAATAATTAGAAGTAGAGAAAAAAAGCTCAATACAATTTTTGAGTAAAATTCAGAACAATGTTTGTGCAAAGTAACTGTCCAATAACTTGCTATAAAGTAAATGAGTGCACACGCAAAATATCTTTCCACAACAAAAGGTCGACGGGGGCTTTTTTTCAGGGACCAAACGAAACTGAGAGTGAAGGGCGGGAGGTAAACCGATCAATTTGTTTGCTCAGTGAACCTATACCTCCACAGATACTTTTTTTCTAGTATATCTTCTTGGTCGTCGCCTCTGTGACAGCATAGGTCCTGCAAAACTGCTATAATTGGGTAACATATCCCTTGGTGACAGTATGGAGGAATGCGAGACGGAGACCTGCTCGGTAGAACCACTTTCAGGAGCCCCAGAACTAGAATCATAATTATAAGCACCAGCAGCAAGTGCGCTTGCACTGACATTCAACTCAGGTCTCCCAATGATTTTTCGAAATCTATAGCTTGGTTCATCCCTATTCGCCATCTAAAACTATTCAATAACTTCGACTAAACTAAGATACAATGAATGATAACACGAATGATAAAAATACGTCAATAAAAGAGCCGTAGGCCGAACCCGAATGAGGCCAGGCAAAGCCTAGCCTCATTCGGGTTCTTATTAATGAAAAATTTGTTGGTTGGGAAAAGGTCAGAATTTGACTCTTTTCATTCCTGGAAAAACTTGTTGGGCTGAAAGAGATAGGATATCAGATAAGAAACATTATAATGTTTAAAATATTATGTTATGTTCATTTTACTGAATATTTACGGTTGGTTAAGAAATATGAATATTCTTTCAACAATATATTATCGTTCAATTGGGCAAGTTGATAGAATTTGAGGGTGGAGACCACAGGGTTTTGCAAAGCATCAAGTTGACAAAAAGTGGCCGCCATTGGAGGGTGAGATACCATCTGGAGTGTGTGAGCCTCCTTAGCACTGCAGATTATCTAAAATTTCTCTGCGACTGCGTCATGGGGAAGGCATGTGTGCACGTTTTGTCTCTCCCTGCAATAAGAAGACAAAGAAAAGAAACAAAGACAAATGAAACAAAGGAGACGTTGCAACAAACTCTCATGTGCCAGAAATTTATTTGCGAAATTTATTTGCGAAATTATTATTTTTTTATTGTAAAGGGAAGGGCAGATAGCATTGACGACGAAGAGAGGCGATCAAATCAAGGAATAAGATAAATGGTAATAATATAATTTGATCTTTGTCAATCTTTCCAATAAAACACTATTAAGCAAACTATAATGAGTTATTGTGTGTTTAACTTTAATTGTTATCTATCATTTACAGAATTTCGACATTTCAAATATGTCGGCCAATTCTGGGAATTGATCAGCACATTTTTTCTTCAGTGAAGATACACTGCTATATGTTATTTCCCAGAAGAAAAAGGTGATGCAAAGAATAATGGTTGATAGCAGTTATGAAGAAAGGAAATTTAGCAATAATTATATTAATGTATAATTACTTTTGTATTATTGCCAAGTGTTATGGCAATATTGTTTTCTTTGGACTTGGTATTTGCCATGTTGAAATGTTCTTAAAGTTAAATGGTGAAATCTATGTAAAACTAGTTTAAGGTTAATGGGAATGCTGCTGAAGGAGAAATATGAAGAATTCGAAAATGTTGTATTCCTCAATTTACGGAATTATGATGATATGGCATTTGCAAGAATTAATATATGAAGACTAAAGATTGACAATGGTGTTAATGGGAAAGATACTCACAAATCTTTGATTGGGCACTTAAGATAAAAGTAATGAATGCTGAAGTAAACAAAGGTAAGTAGTGTCAAAAATTGGTACACAATAACTGTAGACTTTTTGTTAATAACAATGGATACATTTAAGGCTCTTTTAGTTAATCTGCCTTTGGTTTCCTTAATGTTCAAACTTTCAAAAGTTATTGCGACCGACCGGAGCTTACTAATCTGTACAGGCCAGAAAATTTGTGACTTCAGCGCATTCCATTCATAACAACATACAGGTGGATAGATGGATAATCCTTAATACAAAGGATTTCAAAACTGTCGGTGCTTCAGATGATTGAATACATGGATTAGGAAAATGGCAGGTGGTAATTGGCTGACATTAACAATGAAAAAGATTGTGATTGGCCAATTTAAAAAATGAAAACAGGGCGGTAACAAAAGCTGCTTTGAGGTATGTGACACAGGGCAGGGCCAGATCAGTTGGGCAAATTCAAGGTGCACTGTGGAAAGAGGACTGTTGGAGAGAAAAATCATCAGCTGGTAAGTTTGTTATAATGATTTTTTGTTAGAAATGAACACTTTATACCGACATTGCCTTCGTGGAAGCTTTCACCAAGGCAGTAGTTTTTTTTAAGGCAATTCCAGAGGCCGGCAGTGTGCCTTCCTGGCACTGTCTGCTCTTGTGGAATGTCAGTTGTGCCATGTTCGTGCATGGACACAGGAGAAGCCTGACCAAATATTGATGTCAGGAGACAGCATGTATCTACATGCTCTTTATTCTGGATCAATTCCAAACACAAACACGTTAAATGTAGAAAATTTACCTTCAACTGTCAATGATAATTTTGGCAACAGTATTTTTATCCATCGTGAAATTTATTTTTAAGGCCATTGTCATAGGAATTTTACCCTGAACGAGGCGCCATTTTTAGCCTTCAACATGCCTTGGCTAATGCTTTCACGGTATCTGAATTGTGTATTATTGTCTTAAATGGTTTTATGATGGCATTAATAAAATGTTCTTTTCAAAATAGGGTTACTTTTCATATTTTTGTCATTCTCGGGACATAAATGGATTTCCTCACGCCGAAGGCACTGCTGTGCTACTTTCTTTTTTACACATCAAAGACTTGCAAGAATACCTTTTTTGTTTGGGCCATCGCCTTAACGTGGATTTGTTTGAAATTATACCTTTCACTTTTGAAAGGTTGCTTGAAAATGAAAATTCTTCAAGGTTTTTTCAACATGATACAACAAATAATTTGCACTGTACCTCAGAAGCAGTAACTAGTAGGGGTAGGTCAAATAAAAATTCAGAAAAATATTTGAAGGGGGACACTGAATGCGTAAAGGGTTGGAAAAGAGGAAAAACAACCAAGATTTGACCTGACAACAGCTTTGCCCATATAGTGCAGTGTCAATTGTAGTTAACTAACAACCCACTGGGATTTTGTTGTAAATTGTGAACACCGTGCATTTTCCTGTTCTTTGACATCCCCTTTACGAAAAACTTTGGTGCCATTTTTTATTTTGGGTTTTAGGATGATTTTAGGGGGTTTAAAATCACGCACTAGCAACATGTACCTCTGCGGAGGAGCAATTTCTATTTTTCTACATGTAGTTCAAATGAACGGAAGAAAAATGGAGATTTAAATTAGTTCAGAACCGTAAGTGCATGCGTGTTAAAGAATTATCCCCAAACCTTTTGCTACTTGTGATCAACGTGACCAATCGCACCCAATTTCCTTATATGGATAAAATATATGTGAACATGTAATATGCATGACAGACTTTGTGTGCCGATACTGCTTTTTCCAGATCAATTTCAGGACGAGATCTTGCTGCTATTGCCATTTGAGCAAACAATGCCCTATCTTCCTTCAGCCGCACAGTTCTCTCTTTCAAAGGTAACTTCAAAACTTTAGCCGCTGAGCTACATTTTTTCAACTTAAGTTTTGTCATTTTATACCAAATGTTTACAGTCCCTTTGATCCGCATACACACAAATTCTTCATATGCTTCTCTCCCTCTGTCATCACTGCTTAAAAAATCATCTTTTACAGCTTCAGGCATTACTGACTTTGTGACAATGTTGTGCAAATCAGAACTTTCTCATGTGAACGGATTTGACAGTGACAGTATATCCCGTAGCTTCCTTATATTATCTTCTTGTCTAAGGAGAAGCTTTGGCGAAATTTCATGGTTCTTTTTACGTGATGACTGTACCATGCCAGATACGCATTCTATCTGGGCAGACAATGTTACCAGTTCTGGAGCAATCAAGCAAAATTGCGTCAACTGATCATGATTTTGTGTCAAGCCTTTTACTCCACCAAGAGCTTTCATTCTTCTTTTCTCTTGTTCAAGAGCATGATCAACACCGATGCTTGTAAAAGGAACTTGATTTTTCTTGACACAAAAGCCCGCAGTACTAAGTTGTTCCCATGCGTCTGGCTTTGTTTTTCGTAAATCGTACATATTTGCAATATATTCTGGTGTATACTGGCTATACTTAAGGCGATCGTGGCTGAAAAAGTATGTACACAGTTTCTCTATTGAAGCCAAATGTAGAAGCCAATGTCCTTCCCTACTAGCTCGAATAAATTGGAGCAAAGTTAGCACCATGTTCATAAACATCCAAGCAAATTGAAAATCGGGGTTTCTGGCTCCTTTACTTTTAGCGAACAAGGCCATCTGTTGGAACACTTCATCGGACTTAATACGCTCAATCACAGCAGTTTGGGACACCTGCACGACGCACGTACTCATTGTTGCCAGTTTCACAAGAAGCAGTTAATTGTCTAGTCAGTTCTTCCGCAGATATCATGGCTTCTGGGTGTTGCTTTTTGAAAGTTTCAAGGAAGAGGTCAAAAAGTGCTTCTAGCAACATCAGCATTGCATTCAGAGCACGTTTCATATGCTTTGCGTTGATGATCTGTCGAATTGAGGCACTCCCATAGATTCCTGCCTCCTATAGTGCATTGTCTAAGCCTGAATTCTCTATAAATGCTCCAATTGATCTCAATGCACACAGAACTGTGTGAGACTCGCCGATGCGGAGGATCCAGCTCTTCTCCTTACAAATATATTGTAGCTTTCCTGCTCTCATGTATAGATCCATATCAAGGGTAATAAGAGTGTAGCTTCCATCACCCATGATCTCGGCATTTATATTCTGTGCTTGTTTCAATACAGTAGTAAGTAGAGTTGGCTACTCATTAGCAGGTGCTGCAATTAGAGGAAGTGCTGCCACTTTGGTCAATGGTCTGTCATCACTTTCTGCTGCCAAGGAGTTAAATCCAGCCCATGTGTGAATCTTTTGATTTCTCTGACCGCCCACTAAAGCATTAGCACTGGATGTAAGGTTATCATGGCTGGTAACTCGTGAAAGGTCCCGAGTTACCAGCCATGATAAATCTTCCTGTAAAGGGTCTGATAATTCGTTTAGGCTGGAGTTTAAATCATAATCAGGATAAGATGGGCTGTTCCTTGGTCTCGAGTTTCCTTTCACTGTACAAGGAAGCATCTCAGATATTGCTCTTGATATACCTTTAGCATTTTGTCCATCAGTTTCTTCAGGTTCAAAGGAAAGTTGTGGCAAAGCCGAAGAGCCAACTTTGTCTTTATCTTCAAATGCCACAAGTACTGTCCCATGAAACGTATTTCTACCTTCTGGCGTGTCTTCATTAAAGTCGATGTTATCCACAGCAAAGAATACTGGAATGGTCTTGATAAAACCTTGTGGCAAGACAACACCTCTGTGTGACACAAACCTTCGAATGACCGTTTCAGCAAGTTCTTTTTATAGACTCAGTACTCTAGAATACCCAATGCATAGGCCGCTTGAATGCAGGAAATCGATTAGGTGCTTACTCCGTGTGTATGTGTGGGCTTTGAAGCCAGTACCTGACATCATTGTCGTGTCATTACCCTTTGTGTGGTATAGTTTGCCTTGGATACTTTTTGAAGATGCATACTGTCCTTGCCTGTCTGAATTTGTGTTATAGATAATACTTTCAGCAATGCTGGCGCATACTTTACGGCTCTGAGAGCTCCATGCTTCATGTTTAAGTCCAGTTGATGTACCTTCCGAAATCCACCTTATCAAGGAAAGAAGAGATGCGGGGATTTTTCTGTTATTCTCTTCAGCTGACAAGTTCCCTTGGAATTTCCATGGATCAGTTGACCCTTTTTTCAATATATCCTGCCGAATTATCTTGGCACAATGAAAGATGCTCTCAATTTCAGCAGCAGTTGTCAGTTTGGCTACTGGGTTGCTGCCTGAATCATTTGTTTCCTTCATTCTATCATCATTTGTTTTCTTTTCTGCTGCTTCAATGGCTTTGCTCTTTGTTACAGTCGAGCTAACTTTTTCAGCCTTGTTTTTCTTTGGGCGAGAAAAATGAACACCAGGGATGTTTTTCAGGAACATATCTTTCAGGACTTTCTTAGATACACTTTCTTCAATCCCATATGACTCACGATACTCATTATACGAGGTACATACTTCATCCGTCCCAATAATTTTTCCTTCATTGAGAATATTTATGAGCATTGCAAAGAACTCAATATCTGCTGCTATTGTAGTCACACTTTCATCTTCATCAAATTCCTTATCCTGGGCTTGCCTTTTACCTCTAATAACGTGCGTAATACAGCAGCTTCGATGATACTTGATATCAATGGCCCTAGCATCGTAAGGATTCAGTAGCTGCATTTGTACTTTCCAGTTAGGGTTGCTGGAATTTTGCACCATGTCCTGAATTTTTTGCCCAACCTGGGAAGAGGAAACATCATGAAGGGCCTCTTTTCTTGGACCATCACTGCAGAATAAGCATGTATTTTTGTCAAACTTGTCTGCTGAAGCTCTTGTAAAATATTGGGTATCTTGTGCCTCTGCGTTGGTTTGCTGTTCGGGACCTAAACACTTTTCAGGTCTCCCTTTCCTCTTTTGGTGTATTGAAGAAATACATCGTTTCGAAATTGAGTCTTTGTATCATTTTTCAGCTCTCAGAAGCTTGTCCTTGTGGACAGTGTCTTGAAAACGTGACCGATGCCATGAAGCTTTCTTATCAACTAATTGCTGTTGAGTATATGCAGTAAATCGAGAATTTATTAATGTGTAGGCCTGTGTCCCATATTTTGCATGCAAAGATACACATTCTAAAAACTTTTCCTGTGACTTTGGATTTTGGACTAAAGTTCCCCATTTTTCTCGCATTTAATACACAAATTAAAGTCAATGGGGTTATCCTCTTCATACGTCCGCTTTTTGCTGGCTGGTCCATTGCGTTTCAACGGGGTTTCATGGTAACTGGGAAAATAACAAAACACTGAAAAACTTGATTTTTTGCACTGTAAGCAGCAAATATTAAAATACAGACAGTGTACAGGATTCACGCTTCAGTGAGAAGGCCAGAAATCGGCCAATGGCAGCAGCTAATTCCATAAAGACAATGGCTGCAACAATGGCTAGTTTAGCGTATTGTTTACCAGATTAGGATTTGCCAAACACCCACAGTAATACATGCGCCCGCATTAATGTCAAGCAACGGAATAATCAATGTATTGAAACGTGATGAAGTGAAGAAAGTGAAGAAAATAATATCAGACAAACGTTGCAAAGCTAAAAGTTGAGCTTGAGCAAAACCGAATAACTAATTTTATTGAATATTCACGTTTTTTAACTCCTGGACATAAAATACCCTGTGTTGGTTTAGAAACGTTACCCCCTGTCCAGGTTTTCTTCTTTTACTTCCTGTCGCTCTAAAAGGAAGGGCCGGAAGCTTCCCATTTAGTTCAGATTCTGTTTTCTACTTCGAAAGCCAAAGAAGTGTCTCTATCGTACGAATTTGAATATCGTTCTATCCAGTCTATCTATCGATCTAAATCAATCATAAATAAAACTAGTTAAGTTCTATAGGAGTTTAAGTCCTATTCCGTCAGATTTCTACTTCAACATTCCCGTCTATCGTTAATTACGTTGGTGCGTGTGCCTACCAAAGTAAGTTTTGTTTTCCTTTTGCCTATCTTATATTTTCTTAACTTGATTTTAGCTCAAACTCGATTCTTTTCTGGTTAATTTCGTTTCTATAGGACAATGGTAGTTTCTTATAATTTCTCAATATTAATTCAATTCGTTTTGTAGTTCGAACCGACTTTGACTCCACCCCAATTTCGACTTTTGATCTATTTCGACACCACACTTCTTATCAATCCCAACGTCAATTCCACACTCGTTTATATACTCAGCCACAGTTGAACTCGGTTCTTCGTCCTTGTATATAGTTTTATATTCGTTATCATTATTGGTTTTGTTGCTGTTTTGACTGACTTCGTCTCGTTATTTCATCTACCCATCTACCGTCGCGTTCGATTTATAAATGCCTCGCACCGCTCTACCCACTGTTTTCTTGGGTGAATTTGGACGCAATTTTATCTATTTACCTGGGACTACATTAGTTCGAATTTGAATGCACAATTCTGGCATTTTATTCAATATCTACGATGAATCAAATTCTCAACTCAATCTCAAAACTGTGATGCTATTCCAATATCAACTTTCTTAAATGTCAAGCTTTAATCTTTATTGAAAACAACGATTATCAACACATGCCTTCGTTATGGCCTCAGAACAAAATTTGATTGATTACCTCAAAAGAGCCCGCAGCTTCGCTAAAGGATCAGTCACAAGAAAGGCAAATAAACTGACTGAATTGATAGAAACTGAGGGAAATCCCACATTAGTAAGAGTCATTTCTAAGGAACTCAGACACTCCTTTAAGGAATTTCAAACTGCGCATGAAGCATATGACAGTAAATTGGAGGCTCAAGATGAGAAAGAAGAGTCTGCGCGCTATCATAATGCAGTTTTGGAACTAGTATCAAATTTAGAAACACAAACAGATAAGTGGCTAGAGCCTAGTATTGATGTTCGACCAGAGGATTCAATAAGCAACATTTCAGTTTCTACCAGATCATCTAAGCCGAGGTCTGATAGAAGTTCAGCCAGTGAGAAAGCAAGAGCCACCGCTAAGAAAGCTGCACTAGAGGCTAAAGCTGAAAGCCTGAAAAGGCTACACGAGTTACAAATTCAAGAGCTCAAAGTTCAGCAACAGAGAGTAGAATTGGAGCTCCACTCAGATATTGCTGCCGCAGAAGCTGAAAGAAACGTTTATGAGCAAGCAGAATGCAGCTCTAGTATAGCTCCCAGATCACCAGTCATAAACCACCCTCAACCAATCTATCCTGTTCTTACGCAACATGATTCAAAGCCTCCTCAGCAAGTCTATCAGACACCAATAGTCCAGGATCAGACACAGCATCAGAATAATGCTCTTCAGCAGCTTACTCTACAACAGCAACAAGGTGTCATGGCGCTTACGCTACCACAGCCTACAATGCAGGTTTTCAGTGGTGATCCCATTGATTATTCTGACTTTGTTCGTTCTTTTGAGCACATAATCGAGGAAAAGACACCTAGTCCTAGCACTCGACTGTATTACCTTGTACAGTACACAACTGGCGCAGCTCAAGACCTCATGAAAAGTTGTTTATCGATGAGGGAAAGTGAAGGTTATACAACAGCTAGACGCCTGCTAAAAGAAAGATTCGGTCAAAACTACAGAATTGCTACAGCGCATGTGCAAAGAGTTATAGAGGGTAAACCTATAAAAGCAGAAGATGGAAACGCCCTGCAGCAGTTTTCTATAGAACTTACCAGTTGCTCTAACACCTTGAAAGAAATAGGGTATTCAAATAGGCTCGACAATCCTGATAATCTTAAGAAGGTTATTGATAGGCTGCCTTACGGTCTCAAACTGCAGTGGAGAGACGTCGTTGACAGAATTATGGAGAGAGAAAATAGAGAGATAACTGTTCATGACATAACAGAGTTCGTTTCAACCAAGGCAAGAGCAGCCACTCACCCTATCTTCGGCAAGATAGTCAACGAAAACAAATTCAAACCTGTTGTCAATCAACAAAGGCGACAGACAAGTGCCAGAGCAACAGGGTTTTCTACTCAAACGGAATCACAGCATTCAAATGCATCAAACAAGACACCCAAGTGTCCTTTGTGTAGTAATGCACACTGGTTAGCTCGATGTGATCGGTTTCGCAAGCAGTCGCTTGAAGATCGCCAGAAGTTGATAAAGGAAAAGAAGCTCTGTCTCAACTGTCTTTCAGATGGTCATTTCGTTCGCTCTTGTTCAAAGGAGAGTTTCTGTAAAGTAAATGGATGTGTTGGAAAACATTCAACATTTCTACATCCCAAGTCTAATCAGAATGTTCATGGAGGCAGCAATGAACAGTCTACCTCAAACCAGTCAACACCTACGATCAACCCTAATTCTACACCAGCTAGCAGTGGTTATGTCGAAGTGTCGGAAGGCACTAGCTTTTCGACAAGTGCTACTACGACCGCGCTCGCCATCGTTCCAGTTCTAGTCAAGGCTAGAGAAAGCACAAAGCTGCTAGAAACTTATGCCTTTTTGGACTCGGGCTCAAATACGTCATTCTGCACCGAGAGTCTTCTGCAAAATCTTGAGGTGGAAGGAAAGAGAACGAAGCTATCACTAACTACAATGCAAGGTGAAAATAATGCTATAGAATGTTCTCTAGTAAGCCTGCAAGTATCAGACATGAACAGAAATAAGTTCATCGATCTACCCATGGTCTTTTCTAGACCAAATCTGCCAATATCTACTGATGCTATAAGCAAGCAAGAGGATGTAAATCGTTGGCCGTATCTACAAGGAATTAAGATTCCAGAAATCAATGCTGAGATAGGCCTCCTTATTGGTAGTGACGTTCCTCAAGCACTTCAACCAATCGAAGTACGTCAAAGTAGAAATGGTGGTCCATTCGCCACTAAAACTACCCTCGGTTGGGTTCTTAACGGTCCAGTAGGGAGAAAGGAGCCAAAAATTCACACGTCTAGCTTCGTGCAAACAAAGCCAACTCTAGACGAACAGTTCTTAGAATTTTGTGAGATGGAATTCAACGACTCAAAATATCCTTCTGAAGCTGCAATGTCACAGAATGATCGCCAAGCTCAACAGATCATGGAGAATACTGTGAAACTCGTCGAAGGCCACTACGAGATGGCACTTCCTTGGAAGCAATATCCACCACACCTGCCAAACAACAAGTCTTTGGCTGAACATCGGCTGTCACTCTTAAGGAAACGCTTGAAGAAAGACCCAATCGTTCATGAGAAATACGAGGAGTTCGTGGGAAAGATGTTAAGAAAGGACTATGCCAGGAGGGTTCCTGACAATGCATCTACATCACCTCAGGTGCAATGGTATCTACCACACCACCCTGTATTCAATCCGCAGAAGCCTGGGAAAATAAGAGTAGTCTTTGACTGTTCTGCCAAGTATCGAAACACCTCGTTAAATGACCAGCTTCTACAGGGGCCGGACTTAACTAACACTCTAGTCGGCGTTCTTACCAGATTCAGGCAGGAGAAAGTAGCAATAATGGCAGACATAGAAGGCATGTTTCATCAAGTGAGGGTAAGTCCTGGAGACTGTGACGCCCTTCGATTCCTATGGTGGCCCGACGGAGATTTGGATAAGCCTGCTGAAATCTACCAAATGAGAGTTCATCTTTTCGGCGGCACATCTTCTCCTAGTTGCTCAAATTTCGCCCTGAGAAAGACAGCACAGGATAATGCAGCTGATTTCGATATTGCCACGATTGAAACAGTTAAGCATAACTTCTATGTGGATGACTGCCTCAAATCAGTTGGTAGTGAAGAGGAAGCTATCACCTTAGCAGCACAACTACGCGAGCTTCTTCAAAGAGGAGGATTCAAGTTGACAAAATGGCTTTCTAACTCTAAGCGTGTCATTGAGTCGATACCCGAATCAGAAAGATCTGAGAACGTCAAAGATCTCAGCTTCGACCAACTGCCTGTAGAAAGAGCACTTGGAGTCCAATGGAGGGTTAGCTCTGATCAATTCGGCTTCAAAATCTTGTTCAAGGATAGACCAGCTACAAGGCGTGGAATCCTATCAGTAGTCAGCTCTGTCTACGACCCTCTTGGGTTCGCAGCCCCATTCGTGCTGAAAGCAAAGTTACTTCTGCAAGAATTGTGCCGGAGAAAACTCGATTGGGACGACGCAATTCCAGAAGAGCTACTAATTCAGTGGGTAGCTTGGCAACGCGAGCTTCCTAAGCTTGAAGATCTCAACATTGATCGCTGCTTTCAACCAGGAAACTTTGATGAAATCGTTTCTCGAGAGCTCCACCACTTTTCCGATGCTTCACAGTCAGCTTACGGAGCCGTAACCTACCTGCGATCTGAAGACATCAATGGTAATTTCAACTGTTCTTTCGTCATGGGGAAGTCCAGACTTACGCCAATCAAAGCTGTAACCATACCTCGGCTCGAGCTGTCAGCAGCTGTCATCTCTACAAGGCTTGATAGAATGTCCAAGAAGGAAATTTCCATCCCAATTCATCGTTCATACTTCTGGACGGACAGTACTTGCGTTTTGAAGTACATAAATAATCAAGATACGCGTTTTCAAACCTTCGTCGCAAATAGAGTTGCAACCATACATAATGCTTCATCACCTGACCAGTGGAGTTATGTCAACACACAAGTCAATCCAGCAGACGATGCTTCGCGAGGAGTATCTCCAGAATGCCTTGATCGTTGGATTCAAGGTCCTGAATTCCTACGACAGTCAGCTGATTCTTGGCCACAACAGCCTATCGATCTCAACCTCAACAGCGAAGATCCAGAAATTAAGAAATCTTCCACAGTTTGCATCAGCAAAATCTCAGAGTCAGATCTATTCACAGATATCATCAATCGCTTCTCGTCGCTCAATCGCCTGAAAAGAGTAGTCGCCTGGATACTTCGCTACATCAGCAAATTGAAAAATCGCATCAAGAATGGACATGATGAGCGTCCTTGCGTGAAACAAAGTGAGGTCACACCTCTCAGCTTGTCAGAAATCAATAACGCAGAAATCGTTATTATCAAACACGTGCAGAGAAAATGTTTCAAAGAAGAGCTTGATTGTCTCGAAACGCGTGAGCTTCAATCCAACAACACACGAAACATCTTGAAGAAGACGAGTAATATTTACAAACTTGATCCCTTTCTTTCTGAAGGTCTGATTCGAGTTGGAGGACGTCTTCGTCAAGCACCTATTATCGGCGATGCTCAGTGCCCCATCATCCTTCCAAAGAAACATCACCTCATCGACCTCGTCATTCAGCACTATCATGTAATCGTCGGCCACTCTGGTCTCGAATACACTCTGTCTGCAATACGCCAACGCTACTGGATCATCAATGGGAGATCTAACGTCCGTAGTGTAATCAGCAAATGCGTTGATTGCAGAAAGCGCCAAGCTCACGTCGCTCAACAGAAAATGGCAGATCTACCTGAAGACCGTGTCACGCCTTCGAAACCTCCGTTCACGTATACAGGAGTCGATTGTTTTGGTCCATTCATCGTTAAACGTGGAAGAACAACCGTAAAGCGCTACGGAGTATTGTTCACCTGCCTCACCATTCGAGCGATTCACATTGAAGTTGCAAGTTCTTTGGACACAGATTCCTTTGTTAATGCATTACGCCGTTTCATCGCCAGACGAGGTCAACCCGAGTTGATGAGATCAGACAACGGTACCAACTTTACCAGCGCAGATAAAGAGCTTCGTCGTTCTATTAACGAGTGGAATGAATCTCGTGTTCACAACTTCCTGCTGCAACAAGGCATCGAATGGAAATTCAACCCACCTGCTGGTTCGCACCACGGCGGATCATGGGAACGGTGCATCCGTACAGTTAGAAAAGTGATGCAAGCCCTGATGAAGGAGCAAACCTTAGACGATGAAGGCCTCTACACTCTCCTTTGTGAAGTCGAGTCCATCGTCAATGGACGCCCGATCACCAAGCAGTCTGATGATCATCGTGATTTGGAGCCATTAACGCCGAACCACCTACTCCTGTCGCGTGCCGGATCTGCTATCCCACCGGGAATCTTCGTCAATGAGGACAACTACTGCAGACGTCGTTGGCGTCAAGTTCAATATCTGGCTGATGTCTTTTGGCGCCGCTGGGTCAGAGAATACCTACCGTCATTGCAACAACGTCAAAAATGGAATGATCAACACCAGAACATCGGTTTGGATGACGTTGTCCTGATGTTGGATGAGAACAAACCTCGTAGTCTATGGCCACTCGGAAGAGTTATTGAAGTCTACCGGAATCAGCATGATGGATTAGTCAGATCAGTGAAATTGAAGACCGCCTCTACGGAGCTTGTTCGCCCCATAACGAAGATCGTTTTATTGGAATCCGGTTCTACCTGCTCTACTCCAAGCCAAGGGAAGTGACTTTTTTATGACTTTTAACGTTTCTAACTCTTAGTAATAGTTCTTTTTGTTTAGTAAAGGCTCACCTATAGTATCGCCTTTAAGGGGCCGGAATGTTGGTTTAGAAACGTTACCCCCTGTCCAGGTTTTCTTCTTTTACTTCCTGTCGCTCTAAAAGGAAGGGCCGGAAGCTTCCCATTTAGTTCAGATTCTGTTTTCTACTTCGAAAGCCAAAGAAGTGTCTCTATCGTACGAATTTGAATATCGTTCTATCCAGTCTATCTATCGATCTAAATCAATCATAAATAAAACTAGTTAAGTTCTATAGGAGTTTAAGTCCTATTCCGTCAGATTTCTACTTCAACATTCCCGTCTATCGTTAATTACGTTGGTGCGTGTGCCTACCAAAGTAAGTTTTGTTTTCCTTTTGTCTATCTTATATTTTCTTAACTTGATTTTAGCTCAAACTCGATTCTTTTCTGGTTAATTTCGTTTCTATAGGACAATGGTAGTTTCTTATAATTTCTCAATATTAATTCAATTCGTTTTGTAGTTCGAACCGACTTTGACTCCACCCCAATTTCGACTTTTGATCTATTTCGACACCACACTTCTTATCAATCCCAACGTCAATTCCACACTCGTTTATATACTCAGCCACAGTTGAACTCGGTTCTTCGTCCTTGTATATAGTTTTATATTCGTTATCATTATTGGTTTTGTTGCTGTTTTGACTGACTTCGTCTCGTTATTTCATCTACCCATCTACCGTCGCGTTCGATTTATAAATGCCTCGCACCGCTCTACCCACTGTTTTCTTGGGTGAATTTGGACGCAATTTTATCTATTTACCTGGGACTACACCCTGGATTCAATTTTCAGGATTGAACGCAGCAAATTCAAAAAACATTTGGTTTGAGACCACTCAAGCAATCATTTTGACTTCAATTTTCGATCTTGTTTGATCAAAGTTAAAAAATTTTCATTTCCCAAAACAAAAGTGAAATACTATAATTGTTGTATTAGTTGCATAAGTATTACAGCTAGAAAACTTTCTTCTTTTCACATGATGCTTCCAACGAGTCAAAAATGCTCGGTCGCTGTGTGTGATCGTGCTTGTGGTTCCGCCCTGCCACAGCATGAACAGCATCTAGTATGGTACGTCATGTTGTTTGTTATTTCAACAAGTTTACATTTTATCCAATGTAAATCCAGGAAAAAGCTACGATTTCAGGCCAACAAAGAAATGTTCCTATCTGTAGGCCAGGCCATAGCCATGCCTTTCTTGTACTAACATACAAAGTTCATCCAGGCTGTTCCAGCTGATTACCGTAATCTGCACATCTCCACAGCGCAAATATTCGGATAGGATATCCCTTGTTCTTCTTAAAGCTCTGATAAATAATAAAACATAAGGTAACTAATGACTTTCATGAGTTGTGTTTTAGCTCTCTTTTTATAGAGTGTTAAATATACACACCTCCTTGTCCTGTTTTGACCAGCGGCTTTCATATCTGTTTTCCTTTCAAGACATTTAAGAACCATGTGCGAGCACTTGGAGTTGGATCTGCCATTTTGAAGTCTTTCAGCCTCGTTTCCATATGAGCCTCACCTTGATGTTCTTCACATTTTTTTAAGAAATTAGATTATTTCGAATAAATAGAATGGGATGGGGCAGAAATAATTATCAAAACTCTGTACCCTATAAAAAAACTCTATGTTCATATAATTATCCATATTAGGAAATCGGAGGCATTCAGTCACGTGATCACAGACAGAAAATTATGAGGTGGACTATTATCTCCGTATCCATGCTGCGAATTGTATTATTCATGATATCATGGTTTGTTACATTTTTATTAAGTCACTGGTTAGAAAAATAGAAATTGCTCCTCCGCAGAGGTACATATTGCTAGTGCCTAATTTTAAGCCCCCTAAAATCACCCTGAAACCCAAAATAAAAAATGGAACCAAAGTTTTTCGTAAAGGGGGGATGTCAAAGAGCAGGTAAATGCATGGTGTTTACATTTTACAACAAAATCCCAGTGGCTTGTTAGTTAACTACAATTGACACTGCACTAATAATAAGGTGATCCAACAAATGATAATACTGTAAGATCTGTTCATTTTTATCAAAAAGTTTGTCATTTGTTGAAGATAGCTTGGAAAAACAATGAATCTTGGTTTTATCCTTCTTCGTCACACCCAAGGTTTTCATTTTGGGCTTTTGACATGATACAGAGGAAACAAGGGCTGCAACAAAGTGCTATTTTCTTGAAAAAAAACCCAGGCGAGGCAAACTTAACAACAGAGGATCTTTTAAACATGGCACAAAATGGCGCTTTGCATAATGTTACAACCAACATTTTTTGTTATTCTGCCAATATAACTGCGACTCCATTATATTGGTATAAAATCAGGTCTGAGCTAAAATCAATAATTTCACATGGTGGTCAACCCACATTTTTACACATTGTCTTTAGCAAATCTCCACTGGCCTGACATTCATACTTTATTAAAAACAAGTGAATACCAAACAAATAATGCACGAAACAATGTCATAAATAATCCCACTTAGTTGATTGGCTTTTTACTTAGAGAGTTGAAAAATTCTTACATTATTGGTTATATGAAACTCTTGATGCTAGTTGGCATTGGTATTGGTTTGAATACCAAGGACGTGGAAGTATTCACTGTCATGGAATGGCAAAATTAAAAAATGATTCAGGTTTGTGTTCTTTGACTCCAACAGTATTGCAATCTCATATGCTAGACAACAATTCAATCGTTGATACTGACAGTGTAGACTCTGATGCAAAATCAGCAATTCAGAAAATAGTTGCATCTCTGATTGGCTGGTGTCAACTGTTAATCCAATCTAATATATATATTCTGCGGAGTTACGTGATCACGCATTTTCCTTGCCAAAAACAATAGATTCGACCCAATACAATAAGTCGAATGCCTCAAAACAATGGGCCGAAACGGCGAACGAGGTATCCATAAAGGCTTTTGTCGGAGGCCCTTAATTTGCCCCATTTTTAAGTGACCTATTCCTTGCTGGCTGAACCAGAAAGTTATCTATATGAGAGCTTACAGTTTCGACTAAAAGATTAGGAAATTCTTTGTTAAAGTTCGCCTAATTGGCTATCACAAAAAAAGGCGGTTTACGCTGGCGAAACTTCCAAATTCGCGTCGCGGAATCCATTTTCCAACAAAGCATTCGCTCTTCACGTGACGCGTTTCGCCTTTTGCTGCAATTTGATTGGCTCTTTCGTGACTTCACGTGAAAAATCACGCGTTTTTCGTTATCATGCAAATTAGCCCTCCGGTTGAACAGCAGGTACTTTTGGGGAAAACGCGTGTTTTTGTTTTCCAAACAAAGGATAACTGGGCGCCTTTCAAAGTGTTTTACGACCTGAATTATCTTTGTAAAGCCTTGCTAATTGTTTGAGAGACCTCTGGAAAATTACAGGCGACAATTGAGAACACAGGTGATAGTTTTGTTTTGTTTTTTGAGTGAGATAGTCTTAGTTTTTATACGACCGCCATTGTTGCTTCGGCATACTGTCACGCTTAGGCCTAATGTAAACAAAGTCAAAGTTTTAAAAACAAATTATGATACGAGATTATTACGAGATTATTATAACTATTGTGAGAGGAGTAGGCAAAGGCATGAGCGTAAGCGAGCAACCACAGGCGAGCGTAGCGAGCTAACCCATTGTATGTGGGGTTGCAAGAGGCATGAGCGTAAGGGAATGCAGCGCACGAAGTGCCCCAACCACAGAGGCAGGCGTAGCGAGCTAAGCCATTGTACGTGGGGTTCAAAGAGGCATGAGCGTAAGCGAATGCAGCGCACGAAGTACGCCAAATGCAGAGGGGAGCGTAGGGAGCTAACCCAATGTATGTGGGGTTGCAAGAGCCATGAGGACAAGCGAATGCAGCGCACGAAGTGCGCCAAACACAGAGGCGAGCATAGCGAGCTAACCCATTGTATTTGGGGTCGCAAGAGGCATCAGCACAAGCGAAGGCGAGCGTAGTGAGCTAACCCATTATATGTGGGGTTGCAAGAGGCATGAGCGTAAGCGAATGCAGTGCACAAAGTGCACCAACCACAGAAGCGAGCGTAGCGAGCCAACCCGTTGTACGTGGGGTTGAAAGAGGCATGAGCGCAAGCGAATGCAGCGCAAGAGGTGCGCCAACCACATTAAGTTCTTTTCACTTGCCCCCCTCCGGGAAGCGTGCGAACGCGAGCGCTCCCGGCTAGTCTAATATATATATTCTGTGATGTCACGTGACGGTGGCGAAACTCTGCCTAAAACAATAGATTCGACCCGACACAATAGGTCGAACGCCCCAAAACAATGGGCCGAAACGGCGAACGAGGTATCCATAAAGGCTTTTTTTTGAGGCCCTCAATCTGCCCTATTTTTGAGTGAGTTGTTCTTTGCCTGCTGAACCAAAAAGTTATCTATATGAGAGCTCACAGTTTCCACTAAAAGGTTTGGAAATTCTTTGTTTTTGTTCGCCTAATTGGCTATCACGAATAAACCACGGTTTACGCTGGCGAAACTTCCAAATTCGCGTCGCGAATTCCAATTTCGAACAAAGCGTTCGCTCTTCACGTGACGCGTTTCGCCTTTTGCTGCAATTTCATTGGCTCTTTTTGCCTGACCCACGTGGTAGGCCTAATGTAAACAAGCCCAAAGTTTTAATCAAGAAATTATGATAAGGGGTTATCTGGCGAGCGTAGCGAGCTAACCCATTGTACGTGGGGTTGCAAGAGGCATGAGCGTAAGGGAATGCAGCGTACGAAGTGCCCCAACCACAGAGGTGGGCGTAGCGAGCTAAGCCATTGTACGTGGGGTTCAAAGAGGCATGAGCCTAAGCGAATGCAGCGCACGAAGTACGCCAAATGCAGAGGGGAGCGTAGCGAGCTAACCCATGTATGTGGGGTTGCAAGAGCCATGAGAACAAGCGAATGCAGCGCACGAAGTGCGCCAAACACAGAGGCGAGCATAGCAAGCTAACCCATTGTATTTGGGGTCGCAAGAGGCATCAGCACAAGCGAAGGCGAGCGTAGTGAGCTAACCCATTGTATGTGGGGTTGCAAGAGGCATGAGCGTAAGCGAATGCAGTGCACAAAGTGCACCAACCACAGAGGCGAGCGTAGCGAGCCAACCCGTTGTACGTGGGGTTGAAAGAGGCATGAGCGCAAGCGAATGCAGCGCAAGAAGTGCGCCAACCACATTAAGTTCTTTTCACTTGCCCCCCTCCGGGAAGCGTGCAAACGCGAGCGCTCCCGGCTAGTCTCTATTATATAATCTACGTCGACACGTGGCCCCAACCCTCCAAACAATGCTCCATTGTCTCTTGAACAATCGACGTTCGAACAAACAATGGGATCAAAGGAATTTCGTTGTATCCATAAAGGCTTTTTTTTGGGCTGCAAATAAGGGTGCAAATCGGTATAGAAATGATCGCTGCATTGTGCTGATGACAGTGTACTATTTGGCTAATTTCTAACCCCAGCGGTTCCGGAGTTATGGCCCATTTTGTGTTCCGACTTTCTAGAAAGTTCCGCCGACCGAGTTAATGAGATGCAAACCGAGCAGGGAGAAGCAGGTGTTTTCGTAGTTAAACGGGCGGCAAGTTGCTCGGGTTTAAGCGTGAATACGTGCCGGAAATCAATTGTAAAGACGTGTCAATTGTTCTCAGGACCTGTGGAGACAATGCGTGGACAATTATTTCGAGGTATTTCCTTTATTCAATTGTTTTTGGCTCTAAATAGCACGAGTTTTGTTTTGTTTAACCTCACGTTTTTCTTTCGGCTCGAGGGCCTAACCAAAACACGAAGACAATTTTGATTTTCTCGGGTCGTTCTGGGCCGATTTTCTCCATTTAAACTTTCGATAACTGTTTATTTACACGAGAACTAAAGTTATATGGCTTTGTTTTTTTTGTTTTGTTGATTTTCCTCTGTTTTTGGACAGTTTTAGCCGAGATTGGGTTTTGCTGGAAAACACGAAATTTTCACGCAACACGCGTGTGTTTTGCATTTGCGAAAATTAATTTTAACCTGCCAAAACTTTGTTTTTTTCACCCAAATACTTTCGATTAATGTTTGCCAAGCTATTAGCTTCATTTTGATATTTTCGTGGGTTCTGTAGGACAAAAATTGGCCACGTTAATTCAATTTGAAAGTTGGTGAATCGTGTTTTAAATGCTATTTTTTTCACGGGTTTGATTTCACGGCTATTTTTGATGAAGAAAATCATGTCTTGGACTTCAAAAATGTACAACTAAAATTGCGAGAAGCTTTTCATATGCACCCAAATACTTTCGATATTTATTTGCCAAGGTATTTGCTTCATGCTGGTGTAATTTGAGTTCAAATGGACAAATTTTGACCAAGTTAGGGGAATTTTTGTGTTTTTAAAGTTGGCTGATGAATAAATTTTTTCACGGCTTTTGTCTTGGGCTGCACTAAATACTCTCTTAAAATTCAAAACAACACTGTTAAGAAATGTGAATACATTTATCGGATTCGCTGTTTTCTTAGCTACAGTTTGATATATTTTTTATTAGAGATTGAGTTTAAATTTTCCAAGATTGATTAAATTTTTGAGGGCAACTTTTTTTTTTCAAACTTCACACTGAAGCTAGCAACTTTCGGAAGCGGCTTTCAGGGGGGCAGCGTGGGCGCGGGGCGGTCGCTTGGCAGGGGGGAAGACTCAACCTCCCACCTTTACTTTCTTTAGAAATGTGGCGTCGTGTGTATTGTAGGGTATGTATTGTAGGGTATTTATTGTAGGGTATGTATTGTAGGGTATGTATTGTAGGGTATGTATCGTAGGGTATGTATTGTAGGGTATGTATTGTAGGGTATGTATTGTAGGGTATGTATTGTAGGGTATGTATTGTAGGGTATGTATTGTAGGGTATGTTATGTAGGGTTTGTATTGTAGGGTATGTATTGTAGGGTATTTATTGTAGGGTATGTATTATATGGTATTTATTGTAGGGTATGTATTTTAGGGTCTGTACTTTAGGGTATGTATTTTAGGGCATGTATTGTAAGGTATGTATCGTAGGGTCGTAGGGTATGTATTGTAGGGTATGTATTGTAGGGTATGTATTGTAAGGTATGTATTGTAGGGTATGTATTGTAGGTTATGTATTATAGGGTATGTTATGTAGGGCATGTATTGTAGGGTATGTATTTTAGGGTATGTATTGTAGGGTATGTATTATAGGGTATGTTATGTAGGGCATGTATTGTAGGGTATGTATTTTAGGGTATGTATTGTAGGGTATGTATTGTAGGGTATGTATTGTAGGGTATGTATTGTAGGGTATTTATTGTAGGGTATGTATTGTAAGGTATGTATTGTAGGGTATGTATTGTAGGTTATGTATTATAGGGTATGTTATGTAGGGCATGTATTGTAGGGTATGTATTTTAGGGTATGTATTGTAGGGTATGTATTGTAGGGTATGTATTGTAGGGTATGTATTGTAGGGTATGTACTGTAGGGTTTGTATTGTAGGGTATGTATTGTAGGGTATGTATTGTAGGGTATGTATTGTAGGGTATGTATTGTAGGGTATGTATTTTAGGGTATGTATTGTAAGGTATGTATTTTAGGGTATGTATTGTAAGGTATGTATCGTAGGGTCGTAGGGTATGTATTGTAGGGTATGTATTGTAGGGTATGTATTGTAAGGTATGTGTTGTAGGGTATGTATTGTAGGTTATGTATTATAGGGTATGTTATGTAGGGCATGTATTGTAGGGTATGTATTTTAGGGTATGTATTGTAGGGTATGTATTGTAGGGTATGTATTGTAGGGTATGTATTGTAGGGTATGTACTGTAGGGTTTGTATTGTAGGGTATGTATTGTAGGGTATGTATTGTAGGGTATGTATTGTAGGGTATGTATTGTAGGGTATGTATTGTAGGCTATTTATTGTAGGGTATGTATTGTATGGTATTTATTGTAGGGTATGTATTTTAGGGTATGTATTTTAGGGTATGTATTGTAGGGTATGTTATGTAGGGTATGTATTGTAGGGTATGTATTGTAGGGTATGTATTGTAGGGTATGTATTGTAAGGTATGTATTGTAGGGTATGTATTGTAGGTTATGTATTATAGGGTATGTTATGTAGGGCATGTTTTCTAGGGTATGTATTTTAGGGTATGTATTGTAGGGTATGTATTGTAGGGTATGTATTGTAGGGTATGTATTGTAGGGTATGTACTGTAGGGTTTGTATTGTAGGGTATGTATTGTAGGGTATGTATTGTAGGGTATGTATTGTAGGGTATGTATTGTAGGGTATGTTTTGTAGGGTATGTATTTTAGGGTATGTATTTTAGGGTATGTATTGTAGGGCATGTATTGTAGGGTATGTTATGTAGGGTATGTACTGTAGGGTATGTATTGTAGGGTATTTATTGTAGGGTATGTATTGTATGGTATTTATTGTAGGGTATGTATTTTAGGGTATGTATTTTAGGGTATGTATTATAGGGTATGTATTGTAAGGTATGTATCGTAGGGTCGTAGGGTATGTATTGTAGGGTAAGTATTGTAAGGTATGTATTGTAGGGTATGTATTGTAGGTTATGTATTATAGGGTATGTTATGTAGGGCATGTATTGTAGGGTATGTATTTTAGGGTATGTATTGTAGGGTATGTATTATAGGGTATGTTATGTAGGGCATGTATTGTAGGGTATGTATTTTAGGGTATGTATTGTACGGTATGTATCGTAGGGTATGTATTGTAGGGTATGTATTGTAGGGTATTTATTGTAGGGTATGTATTGTAAGGTATGTATTGTAGGGTATGTATTGTAGGTTATGTTTTATAGGGTATGTTATGTAGGGCATGTATTGTAGGGTATGTATTTTAGGGTATGTATTGTAGGGTATGTATTGTAGGGTATGTATTGTAGGGTATGTATTGTAGGGTATGTACTGTAGGGTTTGTATTGTAGGGTATGTATTGTAGGGTATGTATTGTAGGGTATCTATTGTAGGGTATGTATTGTAGGGTATGTATTGTAGGGTATGTATTGTAGGGTATGTATTGTAGGGTATGTATTGTAGGGTATGTATTGTAGGGTATGTATTTTAGGGTATGTATTGTAAGGTATGTATTGTAGGGTATGTATTGTAGGGTAATTATTGTAGGGTATGTATTGTATGGTATTTATTGTAGGGTATGTATTTTAGGGTATGTATTTTAGGGTATGTATTATAGGGTATGTATTGTAAGGTATGTATCGTAGGGTCGTAGGGTATGTATTGTAGGGTATGTATTGTAGGGTATGTATTGTAAGGTATGTATTGTAGGGTATGTATTGTAGGTTATGTATTATAGGGTATGTTATGTAGGGCATGTATTGTAGGGTATGTATTTTAGGGTATGTATTGTAGGGTATGTATTATAGGGTATGTTATGTAGGGCATGTATTGTAGGGTATGTATTTTAGGGTATGTATTGTACGGTATGTATCGTAGGGTATGTATTGTAGGGTATGTATTGTAGGGTATTTATTGTAGGGTATGTATTGTAAGGTATGTATTGTAGGGTATGTATTGTAGGTTATGTATTATAGGGTATGTTATGTAGGGCATGTATTGTAGGGTATGTATTTTAGGGTATGTATTGTAGGGTATGTATTGTAGGGTATGTATTGTAGGGTATGTATTGTAGGGTATGTACTGTAGGGTTTGTATTGTAGGGTATGTATTGTAGGGTATGTATTGTAGGGTATGTATTGTAGGGTATGTATTGTAGGGTATGTATTGTAGGGTATGTATTTTAGGGTATGTATTGTAAGGTATGTATTTTAGGGTATGTATTGTAAGGTATGTATCGTAGGGTCGTAGGGTATGTATTGTAGGGTATGTATTGTAGGGTATGTATTGTAAGGTATGTATTGTAGGGTATGTATTGTAGGTTATGTATTATAGGGTATGTTATGTAGGGCATGTATTGTAGGGTATGTATTTTAGGGTATGTATTGTAGGGTATGTATTGTAGGGTATGTATTGTAGGGTATGTACTGTAGGGTTTGTATTGTAGGGTATGTATTGTAGGGTATGTATTGTAGGGTATGTATTGTAGGGTATGTATTGTAGGGTATTTATTGTAGGGTATGTATTGTATGGTATTTATTGTAGGGTATGTATTTTAGGGTATGTATTTTAGGGTATGTATTGTAGGGTATGTTATGTAGGGTATGTATTGTAGGGTATGTATTGTAGGGTATGTATTGTAGGGTATTTATTGTAGGGTATGTATTGTAAGGTATGTATTGTAGAGTATGTATTGTAGGTTATGTATTATAGGGTATGTTATGTAGGGCATGTATTGTAGGGTATGTATTTTAGGGTATGTATTGTAGGGTATGTATTGTAGGGTATGTATTGTAGGGTATGTACTGTAGGGTTTGTATTGTAGGGTATGTATTGTAGGGTATGTATTGTAGGGTATGTATTGTAGGGTATGTATTGTAGGGTATGTATTGTAGGGTATGTATTTTAGGGTATGTATTGTAAGGTATGTATTTTAGGGTATGTATTGTAAGGTATGTATCGTAGGGTCGTAGGGTATGTATTGTAGGGTATGTATTGTAGGGTATGAATTGTAGGGTATGTATGTAGGGTATGTATTGTAGGGTATGTATTGTAGGGTATGTATTGTAGGGTATGTATTGTAGGGTTTGTATTGTAGGGTATTTATAGTAGGGTATGTATCGTAGGGTATGTATTGTAGGGTATGTATTGTAAGGTATGTATTGTAGGGTATGTATTGTAGGGCATGTATTGTAGGGTATGTTATGTAGGGTATGTATTGTAGGGTATGTATGGTGGGTATGTATTTTAGGGTATTTATAGTAGGGTATGTATTGTAGGGTATGTATAGTAGGGTATGTTATGTAGGGTATGTATTGTAGGTATGTATTGTAGGGTATGTATTGTAGGGTATGTATTGTGGGGTATGTATCGTAGGGTATGTATTGTAGGGTATGTTATGTAGGGTATGTATTGTAGGGTATGTATGAATGTATGTATGGGCATGAGCGGGAGCGAATGCAGCGCGCGAAGCGCGCCAACCAGATTAAGCTTTGTTTACTTGACGGGCTCCGGGGAGGGAGCGAAGCGACCGAACCCGGCTCATGTATGTATGTATGTATGTATGTATGTATGTATGTATGTATGTATGTATGGGCATGAGCGGCAGCGAATGCAGCGCGCGAAGCGCGCCAACCAGATTAAGCTTTGTTTACTTGACGGGCTCCGGGAAGCGAGCGTAGCGTGTGCCCCCTGGCTAGTCTATATATACTATTCTACGATCACACGTGACCCGGAGGCGCTGAACAATGCCCATTATCTTTTGAACAATCGACGTTCGACCAAACAATGGGATCAAAGGAATTTCGTTGTGATCAAAAAGGCTTTTTTCCTGGGGGTCAATAAGGGTGGAAATGGGTATAGAAATGATCGCTGCATTGCGCTGATCACAGTAAAGCTTTCCGCTAATTTCTACTCCAAACGGTTCGGGAGTTATGGCCCATTTTGTGTTCCGACTTTCTAGAAAGTTCCGAGGATGGAGTTAATGAGATGCAAAACGAGCAGGGAGAAGCACGTGTTTTTTTAGTTGAACGGGCGGCAAGTTGGTCGGGTTTAAACGTGAATACGTGCCGGAAATCAATTGTAAAGACGTGTCAATTGTTGTCAAGACCTGTGGAGACAATTGGTGAACAATTATTTCAAGGTATTTCCTTTATTCAATTGTTTTTGGCTTTAAATAGCACGAGTTTTGTTATGTTTAACCTCACGTTTTTCTTTCGGCTCGAGGGCCTAACCAAAACATGAAGACAATTTTGATTTTCTTGGGTCGTTCTGGGCCGATTTTCTCCATTTAAACTTTCGATAACTGTTTATTTACACGAGAACTAAAGTTATATGGCTTTGTTTTTTTTGTTTTGTTGACTTTCCTCTGTTTTTGGACACTTTTAGCCGAGATTGGGTTTTGCTGGAAAACACGAAATTTTCACGCAACACGCGTGGGTTTTGCATTTGCAAAAATTAATTTTTAAACTCCCAAAACTTTGTTTTTTTCACCCAAATACTTTCGATAAATGTTCGCCAAGCTATTAGCTTCATGTTGATATTTTCGTGGGGTGTGTAGGACAAAAATTGGTCATGCTAATTGAATTTGAAAGTTGGTGAGTCGTGTTTCAATTGCTATTTTTTGCAGGGTTTTGATTTCACGGCTATTTTTGATGAAGAAAATCATGTCTTGGACTTCAAAAATTTACAACTAAAATTGCCAAAAGCTTTTCCTATGCACTCAAGTACTTTCGATATTTATTTGCCAAGGTATTAGCTTCATGCTGGTGTAATTTGAGTTCAAATGGACAAATTTTGACCAAGTTAGGGGAGTTTTTGTGTTCTCAAAGTTGGCTGATGAATAAATTTTTTCACGGCTTTTGTGTTGGGCTGCACTAAATACTCTCTTAAAATTCAAAACAACACTGTTAAGAAATGTGAATATATTTATCGGATTCGCTGTTTCCTTAGCTACAGTTTGATGTATTTTTTATTACAGATTGAGTTTAAATTTTCCAAGATTGATTAAATTTTTGAAGGCAACTTTTTTTTTCAAACTTCACACTGAAGCTATCAACCTTCGGCTTTCAGGGGGGGCGGCGTGGGCGCGGGGCGGTCGCATGGCGGGGGGGGGGGGAAGATTCGACCTCCCACCTTTACGTTCTTTAGAAATGTGGCGTCGTGTGTATTGTAGGGTATGTATGGTAGGGTATGTATTGTAGGTTATGTATTGTAGGGTATGTATTGTAGGGTATGTATTGTAGGGTATGTATTGTAGGGTATGCATTGTAGGGTATGTATTGTAGGGTATGTATTGTAGGGTATGTTATGTAGGGTATGTATTGTAGGGTATGTATTGTAGGGTATGCATTGTAGGGTATGTTATGTAGGGTATGTATTGTAGGGTATGTATTGTAGGGTATGTATTGTAGGGTATGTATTGTAGGGTATGTATTGTAGGGTATATATAGTAGGGTATGTTATGTAGGGCATGTATTGTAGGGTATGTATTGTAGGGTATGTATTGTAGGGTATGTATGTATGTATGTATGTATGTATGTATGTATGTATGTATGTATGTATGTATGGGCATGAGCGGCAGCGAATGCAGCGCGCGAAGCGCGCCAACCAGATTAAGCTTTGTCTATTTGACGGGCTCCGGGGAGGGAGCGAAGCGACCGAACCCGGCCCATGTTTGTATGTATGTATGTATGTATGTATGTATGTATGTATGTATGTATGTATGTATGTATGTATGTATGTATGTATGTATGTATGTATGTATGTATGTATGTATGTATGTATGTATGTATGTATGTATGTATGTATGTATGTATGTATGTATGTATGGGCATGAGCATAAGCGAATGCAGCGCACGAAGTGCGCCAACGACAGGCGAGCGTAGCGAGCTAACCCATTGTATGTAGAGTTGAAAAGGGCATGAGCGTAAGCGAATGCAGCGCACGAAGTGCGCCAACCACAGGCGAGCGCAGCGAGCTAACCCATTGTACGTGGGGTTGAAAGGGGCATGAGCGGGAGCGAATGCAGCGCGCGAAGCGCGCCAACCACATTAAGCTTTTGTTGCTTGGGGGGCTCCGGGAAGCGAGCGAAGCGAGTGCCCCCGGCTAGTCTCTATTATATAATCTACGTCGACACGTGACCCCAACCCGCCAAACAATGCTCCATTGTCTCTTGAACAATCGACGTTCGAACAAACAATTGGATCAAAGGAATTTCGTTGTATCCATAAAGGCTTTTTTTTGGGCTGCAAATAAGGGTGCAAATCGGTATAGAAATGATCGCTGCATTGTGCTGATGACAGTGTACTATTTGGCTAATTTCTAACCCCAGCGGTTCCGGAGTTATGGCCCATTTTGTGTTCCGACTTTCTAGAAAGTTCCGCCGACCGAGTTAATGAGATGCAAACCGAGCAGGGAGAAGCAGGTGTTTACGTAGTTAAACGGGCGGCAAGTTGCTCGGGTTTAAGCGTGAATACGTGCCGGAAATCAATTGTAAAGACGTGTCAATTGTTCTCAGGACCTGTGGAGACAATGTGTGGACAATTATTTCGAGGTATTTTCTTTATTCAATTGTTTTTGGCTTTAAATAGCACGAGTTTTGTTTTGTTTAACCTCACGTTTTTCTATCGGCTCGAGGGCCTAACCAAAACACGAAGACAATTTTGATTTTCTCGGGTCGTTCTGGGCCGATTTTGTCCATTTAAACTTTCGATGACTGTTTATTTGCACAAGAACTAAAGTTATATGGCTTTGTTTTTTTTGTTTTGTCGATTTTCCTCTGTTTTTGGACAGTTTTAGCCGAGATTTGATTTGGCTGGAAAACACGAAATTTTCAGGCAACACGCGTGTGTTTTGCATTCGGGAAAATTAAATTTTAACCTGCCAAAACTTTGTTTTTTTCACCCAAATACTTTCGATAAATGTTCGCCAAGCTATTAGCTTCATGTTGATATTTTCGTGGGGTGTGTAGGACAAAAATTGGCCACGCTAATTGAATTTGAAAGTTGGTGAATCGTGTTTCAATTCCTATTTTTTGCATGGGTTTGATTTCACGGCTATTTTTGATCAAGAAAATAATGTCTTGAGCTTCAAAAATACCCAACTAAAATTGCGAAAAGCATTTCAAATGCACCCAATTACTGTCGATACTTTTTCGCCAAGGTAACTGCTTCATGTTGGTGTAATTTGAGTTAAAATGGACAAAGTTTCACCAAGTTAGGGGAATTTTTGTGTTTTTAAAGTTGGCTGATGAATAAATTTTTTCACGGCTTTGTTGTTGGGTTCCACTAAATACTCCCTTAAAATTCAATACAACACTGTTAAGAAATGTGAATACTTTTATCGGATTCGCTGTTTCCTCAGCTACAGTTTGATATAATTTTTATTAGAAATTGAGTTTAAATTTTCCAGGATTGATTAAATTTTTGAAGGCAACTTTTTTTTTCAAACTTCACACTGAAGCTATCAACCTTCGGCTTTCAGGGGGGCGGCAGGGTGGGCGCTGGGCGGTCGATTGCCAGGGGGGAAGATCCGACCTTCCACCTTTACTTTCTTTAGAAATGTTGCGTCGTAGTATGTATGGTAGGGTATGTATTGTAGGGTATTTTTTGTAGGGTATGTATTATATGGTATTTATTGTAGGGTATGTATTGTAGGGTATGTATTGTAGGGTATGTTATGTAGGGTATGTGCTGTAGGGTATGTTATGTAGGATATGTATTGTAGGGTATTTATTGTAGGGTATGTATTGTAGGGTATGTATTGTAGGGTTTGTATTGTAGGGTATGTATTGTAGGGTATGTATTGTAGGGTATGTATGTATGTATGGGCATGAGCGGCAGCGAATGCAGCGCGCGAAGCGCGCCAACCAGATTAAGCTTTGTTTACTCGACGGGCTCCGGGGAGGGAGCGAAGCGACCGAACCCGGCTCATGTATGTATGTATGTATGTATGTATGTATGTAGGTATGTATGTATTGTAGGGTATGTATTGTAGGGTATGTATTGTAGGGTATGTATGGTAGGGTATGTATGTATGTATGTATGTATGTATGTATGTATGTATGGGCATGAGCGGCGGCGAATGCAGCGCGCGAAGCGCGCCAACCACATTAAACTTTTGTTGCTTGGGGGGCTCCGGGGAGGGAGCGAAGCGACCGGGCCCCCGGCTAGTCTAATATATATATTCTGTGATGTCAGGTGACGGTGGCGAAACTCTGCCTAAAACAATAGATTCGACCCGACACAATAGGTCGAACGCCCCAAAACAATGGGCCGAAACGGCGAACGAGGTATCCATAAAGACTTTTTTTTGAGGTCCTCAATCTGCCCTATTTTTGAGTGAGTTGTTCTTTGCCTGCTGAACCAAAAAGTTATCTATATGAGAGCTCACAGTTTCCACTAAAAGGTTTGGAAATTCTTTGTTTTTGTTCGCCTAATTGGCTATCACGAATAAACCACGGTTTACGCTGGCGAAACTTCTAAATTTGCGTCGCGAATTCCAATTTCGAACAAAGTGTTCGCTCTTCACGTGACGCGTTTCGCCTTTTGCTGCAATTTGATTGGCTCTTTTTGCCCGACCCACGTGGTAGGCCTAATGTAAACAAGCCCAAAGTTTTAATCAACAAATTATGATAAGGGGTTATCTGGCGAGCGTAGCGAGCTAACCCATTGTACGTGGGGTTGAAAGAGGCATGAGCGTCAGCGAATGCAGCGCACGAAGTGCGCTAACCACAGGCGAGCGCAGCGAGCTAACCCATTGTAGGTGGGGTTGAAAGGGGCATGAGCGTGAGCGAATGCAGCGCACGAAGTGCGCCAACCACATTAAGTTTTTTCACTCGCCCCCCTCTGGGAAGCGAGCGAACGCGAGCGCCCCCGGCTAGTATTGACAGACAATGTGAAAATATCATTGCAAATTTTTTCCCAGAATACAACTCAAATGCTAGTGGACAACATTTTCATTGATACTACAAGTACCAGTTGATAAAATATATGCCATGGGCAATTGATGTTGCATCAGCATGGGATTGTGAAGAGGAAACAAAAGAAACTTTTGTTTCCTCTTCAGAATCCCTTATTTATTATTTTGTGTATTATATAGCTTATTTTGTGTAAATATTATGCTGGTAGAGTTTATTATCTCTGAGTAAATGTACTCTCAAACTTAAGCATCCAAAAACACACTGTTTGAAAACATGTAGCTTTGTATTGACGCAACAAAACACGAAAAACTTCAATAACTTCAGTCACATAAGATGTTCAAAATGTCAGTCTGATAAGATTCTTTTTCTTCCCCATTCTTTTTCTATTCCTAAATTCTTTATAAGATCCTTATCTTCTACTGATATTGCAGGCGTTCTCCTTTACGTTAATTTGAAACGATTCGATTTTCATTAGATACAGCAAGTGTAGAAAATGTGCAACACAATTCCTTATTACTACACATGAATTTGGTTATTGCACCGAAATTGATGGTTGCACGTTGGCATTTTCTACCTGCGAAGTTTAGAATTTCATGCGTCGTTGCGAATTGATGAAATCTATCCACTTCCTTCTCGTTACAGCTTCAGGGTGATCGTTCTGATAAAGCTGAATCCTGTGAAGCTCTACAAATCTTGATATATCCGGTGTATTTCCACGGCATAGCAAAACACATCGATTTGGCATATTTTCCCAGTTTCATATATAAATCTAACAATTTTCAGGTCCTGTCAAATATCTGTGATCGTGTTTTTGATCCTATTGAAATCCCGTACTGTTTTAACATTGCACGGCCTACGCCTGCCGCCACTGAGCACACTGAGCAGCCACTACATGGGAATTTTGTAATTCCTCCCCACAGCTGCAAACTCATCACAAGCCTTTCAAATTGCAATGCCATAATGTGCCGACCTGTTTCTAATCAAAGTCAAAAAAACAAATATCGAGTCCATAGTGTGAGAGAAAATTGACGTCAGATTTGTTGCTTCAGTACGGGAAAAAAAGGGGCTGCCACTATGATGTCATAATGGACTCGACCCAGTCCTAAAAGTGAGACAAGGAAAATGGCGAAAATGACGAAACATCGACACTTCCACACGTTATAACTCGTGAACTACTCATCTGATTTAAAAATAATTTTCAGATCTGAAGTCAGCGTACCAAGCTTTATTGAATTCACAAATAAATAAAAAAGCCGTAGGGGCACTTTAAGCTTTTCAGTGTAGGGCTATTTATGGATATAAATCCAAAGCGCCCTTGCTAACGGCATCAACAAAAAATAAATGTTGTATATCTTATTAAATTCCAAGAGCCTGTAATGAACACCTTTCAGTGGAATATCAGTAGAGAAACCAATGAATATTTTGCTAAAACATAGACGTTCATTGGAAAATTATAATTTGATTCCCCATCTATGGGACACCAAGAAAAAGCCCAACAACCATGGGAATGGTGACCATTTATCACTCACTCAAATGCACTGCTCTACGGTATCAGTAGCAAGCTTGTTATGAACAATAATGAATGCTTTAGTAACGCAATGATTGGAAAAAAGCATGTTCGTTACAACTCCGATTTCCCAAAGGTCACAGGGTATTTGCACCAATGCAAAGAAATACGGCAGCGGTAATTTGATTCTTATTGAAACAGGACATAAACGTCCTCATTTGGCCAGCTGACACTCTTTTCATTAGCGTCACAGCATCCCAAACTAACCAGTAACAAAGTTGAACAATGTCATCTGTCAGGCACAAGAGATTCATGTAAAAAACTACTTGCGTCAGCCATTATTAAACATAGTAACAAAACATGACAATGTAACAACATAATAATGATAGAGCGACAGAACACCCGAAGGGGTTAACAATTACGTGTAGCACCAAGCAATGATATGGATGGAGTAGCATTTAAGAACAGTTAGAGTAATGTCCAAAAAAAGGAACTCCTTCCTGTAATTTTAAGCATAAACAGTATGCTCTTCATTGATTCAACCGCATGCATGACAATGCTGATCCCGTTGGAATAAATAAAATATGCATTGCATGTAAATGTTGCAACAAGAAACTGTCAGTACATTGCATTTATTCTATTTGCAAAAAAGTATTTACAGAAGCCTTGTTTGTGGTTACAAATTGGAGCGGTTGTCCTTGACATAATCAACGGCAACGCCATGTAACACACAGTAGTTAAACCCCCGAAACGGGAAACATAACATCGTTTCATTGAGGTGGGGGTATACAACACCCATTGACACCTTTTTCATTTGCAAAGAAAGGAGATTCACAGACTTCTTTGCCCTCCCAAAAACAACTCCACTTCACCTCCAGCATTTCAAGCATTTCCACGCACAATAGTATTCTCGGTTTTCTTGGCTCAAGCAGACTTTAGACGAGGCCAAGCAGAGAGCAATATCTGCCTATGTATTTTAAGATGTTGTGCGAAGAGTACAGGCAACTACCAGAGCGCAAGCACCTCTATCCAGTCATGGTTGGTGGCAAGGATCATCTTTTTGTAGTTTCCATCTTCCTCAAGCTCTACACTCCTGCATGTGTTTTATAAACCATTGTTTTGCAATGAAATAGCATTACGAGTGCCCCAAGGTAAAGAAAATTGACCAATAGACTATCATACTCGTCTTCACTTGTTTCATTGCAGGAATTCGGCCTGCACACATACAAACATCAAGGTGGTAACAGAAATTTGTGGATCCTTTCCAGCAACGTGCAACTGGTAGAAGAAGGACGAAGTCTGGCCGTTCTTCCCCCCAGTGAATCCCCTTTCAAAGTAATAACGGACAAACAGCCCATTTTCAGATGGTATTCCAAGGTGAAGGCTTATTGCTACTGTTCACTAATGCGTTAACCAAGCATTCTCTAGTAGCTAGTACTATTATCTTTTAATTCAATAAATAGCCTTATATACATTTCCCACCATTATATAGAAATACCATTGTCGTATTACAAAGCATACTTACTGACGTAATGAAGATGAGTGGCAGCAAAGATTCAACAATATCTATTTACATTTATGGGTGATTTCGATAATGGTGAAGCCCTTGTGGAGATCCTGCAAATTCAGGAGAGAGGGGTGGGAAAGAACAACACCATATCCACTATCCTCATACTTGGAGGCATTTGCTTGGGCATCCATTACAACACTCTAGACATGGATGTGCCGCCAGTTTTGGCACTGGGGCATCCAGTCTCTGGTAAAAGTCAGGCGATGGAAGTGGGTATGGCACTGCTTGGTATGCTAGGGAGTGTTGGAGGTAATTTTATAGTGAAATATTTAATGGAACAATAAAATCCACAGGACCATGCCATATAAATTTACATGCTATACAAAGAAGTTGATGTTGCTTCATTTTATATTATCCCTATTGCAGGTTGTAGAGAAGCTGGCATGCTGAAAATTTTGGAAGAAAGCAAAATGCCCATCTTCTTGGATGACTGTGATGCCCCAGCCATTCTTGAGAAAGTCACAGTGCATGTTTTCAACAAAGTATGCTTTCTATGCTGTATATTGTTTGATTAGTTGTTTGGGTATTTTCTGTTCTTTCGCTGTCTTTAATATACAGTGTCTTATTATCTAATTTCAGTGTGTGGTGAAAAACAGCATGTCGACAGCACAAACAACACATATCGTCACCATGAACCCCGATTCCTTAAAACTTGACGGCCTTGGTAAAGAAAAAATTGCCAAGTACATTGCTCACCCCATCAATAGATAATACCAATTTATGGAAGTGCTACCACTTGATCAAAATTTGTTGCTGATTCAGGACCTGTAAGAAAAATACGAAGTGTAGGATGTTATCTGATAAGAGCACAGATATCATATGGAATTATATTGATACAAGGGTGTTGCTAACATGTTACTTCACCTCCTTCAGATTCTTCTCTCGTCAGGGTGTAATCCCATTCCTAAACATTGACGATAAAATGCCCTTGGCAGATGCCATGTCCCAGGAAAAGGATTTCCGAACAGCATTGAAGAAAGTACAGAAGTCTGCTAGTGTCATCCTGACATTTCATGGCGAATTGCAAAATGCAGTGGACAATGACTGGTGGGCAACTGTCACATCCATGGTTGATGAAAGCATGCTTTCCAAAATGTATGACATCCACACAAAATCGAATTATGCATTGCTCTTCTTTGCAACGACATTGGTAAGTATGCTCAGTTCATAAAGATTCTGCAAAGCAAGTAAAGGGATAGTGCTGATGGTAAAAGGGAAATGTCACACAATTACCATATTTGGAAGAGATAATAGAGAAATGTGGAATGGATGCTGATGGCTTCCACACAGACCTATCCACGTGGGTGACACAGTTGCTGACAACATGTCTGGTTGAATGTAGAGGTGCAGAACAATCTGCACAAGTTGATAATAATGAAGGCAACAAGGTTCTGTCATTGCTCCTTGAAAAAGCCCTGCATGATATTACAATGGTACAACATGTGATTACCTGGCCAGTATTATGTAAATGTTCTATAAATAATTTTGTGTAACTCAATGTAGCACTGAATATTTATACATACGAGTTTACAGGCTAAAACTTCCATGCTCCTGGCAACCAATGTCGTGTCAAGGTAAAAAAAGAGTGGCACCAGATGCCAGTGTAAAAAGGCGATGGCAATTTATCTGCCGGGTGCAGTTGAATTTCTGCTTCGATGGGGTGCTATCAGAAATGAGCTGAATAGCAAATGTGCCCTGAAAGCACTGGCAGAAGAATCCGACAAGGCTTGTACCAGAGTGAACGTTAATCTTCCACATCGGCAAGTGTGGGGTTGCCATTACTCGCGTGAAATTTTTACCCTGCTATTCAAACTGGAATCTTGCAGGAAGTTTTGGTAGTTTATTGTTTGTACTAATATTGCATTTTTAACACCTGTAGCGTGGTACACTTCTGGTGAATAACAGCCCAGCTTGCACGAATCAAATGGAACGGCAGCTGGCAAAAAGCAAGAATTGGCATTGTCAGCTGGAGGTGCTGAACCGTGTCCGGTTGGACAGGATTTCTGGTGACAGAGTCTGCAACAAAAGGTAACTGATTGTGCTGCCACTCCCCTCTCTCCACGACATTCATATTCAGACACAATAGCCTTTTCGCATTGTATTCATCATGTAAAAATTGTGTTGTGTGTTTAGACTTGACGGAGGAGGAAATGGCTGTAGTGCACTTCATCATGGATCTTGCAGAATCAAAAAATGACGTTGAAGAAGGTAAATATACCTTAATTAACACCTACCGTCCGTATATTCTTGCCTTCAGCTATGTCAATTGTGACGTTCTAAGTAAAGAGTAGGCTTACTTGTTTTCCATCAACTTGGCTTTGGAGGCGGTTTGGTGGATGGGTGGGGCGGTCACCAAAGGGTTTTAGTATGCACCAAAAGCTATTGCTCAAGTGCAACCAATGCGTTTTGCAAGCAACATTTTCAAACGTTCCAGTGGGCCATGACGTTAATTCAGTCTCAACTTGTTGTTTGCTTGTTATTAATTCCTTCATTCCTTTTCGTGCCAGGTAGCGACATCTGTATCATTCAAGAAGAACATAAAGAGTGTACAAAGCAAGACAATGCCAACAGTGAAAGTAAACCATGAAAGAAAGGTGCGCATTGTTCAAAATTGGTATAAACATGGACAGTATACATTGGGATATATATGGATGCAATTAAGAGTAACATCATTCAATGTAATTGTTCATCATCTTGCCGGAAAATTGGAGACGCAGAGAAAGCTGAGCGATGGATGGACAGCATATTTTCAACCACCAAGACCGGGATGGCCAAAAGAAAAATAACGAAAATAAACGTCATTAGCTCAATGTAGCGGTATTTCATAAATATGCCATTTAAAACCTGTAAATAAATCCACGCTTGAATATGAATGTTGGAGCAGATCTCTTTGTTTTATTTTGCGTACACATTACAATACACTATATTTACGGACAACATTGTTTGGGGGAAGAGGTAGACACAACTTCTTAATCCTTATACTTCTTACATGACATCAGCTCGTCATGATGTTCTTTAATTAGATTTTAATTAGATGAAACTTCTTTAATTAGATTTTCGAGATCTTCATCGATGGCATCGAGGTCACTGAAGGGATCTGCCTCCTCGTCTTCTATCAGTGTATTGCTGGAAATTCCCCCAGAATTGAAACACTTACTGATGGTTGTCACCTTAACATTATGCCATGCTTCCCCCCACCCAATTCATTGCTTGTAATACGTTGAGTGATTTGCTGATCTCTGAGGCGTTCCTTTCACTTGAGGTCATTGTGATGATGAAGCGTAGCAAAAGCTTTCTATAATGAACTTTGAAATTTTGAATAATGCCGAGATCAAGAGGTTGCAACTCAGATGTGCAATTTACAGGAAAAAACATGAGCTTGACGTTCGACTAGCGTCCCTTTAAATCATATCGATGGCAACCAGGTGAGTCGAGAAACAATAAAATTGATCTTTTTTCGCTTAACATTCCCTGTTAAATTGACTCAAGATCTTATGCAGAATGTCGGAGGTCATCCATGCATTTTTTGCTGTAATATTGACAAGGAAGGTCCTCTCTGTGGACATTTTTCAAGCACCTTGGATTGGCATACTTTCCGATAACTATTGGTTTCTTCTTTTCTCCAGTTGCAGAGGTCATCAGGGCAACAGTCAAACGTTTTTTGGATTTCTTACCACCTTTACATTTTTTTGATTTGGCAAAAAGGCTTTTGTCTGGAAGAGCACGATAGATGAGGCCAATCTCATCTAAGTTCCAAATGTCTTGCATTTCATAACAAGAAATGATTGAGCCAAGCCGCTCTTTCCAAGACTTCACTGTATCCACTGCAACATCAGCAGATTCTCTGCAAACTTTGTGTTGTGAAAGATTGTGTCGTTCTTTGAATCTTGTCAACCAACCACTTGAGGCTTTGAAATCAATGTAACCTAGCTTTTCGGCGACTTGAGATGCAAATTCCTGGATCATTGGACCATCAACTGGAATTAGTTGATCATTCTTGTTTTTATACCACTCCCAGACAGCATCGTTTAAATCTGAAAACTGAGAAGTACGGTTTCGTTTCTTTCCTTGAGGAAGTCCTTTTTCATATTGTTCTCTTACTGATACCTTGTTTTTGATGATGTTGCTTATTTGCGTCTTTCCACACATGTATTTCTCGGCTAATGTTCTTATTCCTAAAGAACCATTAGTACTTTCATATTCTTTAACAATGTGGAATTTCTTGCCCAAGGACAATTCATACCTTGCTCTTTTGGCTGACTTCTGTTTAGGCATGGCAAGATTGTATGAAAAGTTAGCTCAGTACAACTGAGCAACAATTTTCCGCGCTTCGTTGTGATGGTTTTAATCAGTCAATAGTGATCATAGTTTGAAATCCGGCAATGCCACTGACATGTCAACATTGTCCTGACATATCCTGACATGTTTACTTCTCTGACACTCCTATTTGTAAACAGTGCGCAAATATAATTGTGTTGAAAACAGACTAGGCTGTTGGTCGTAACTTGAATTTAGCAACCCTGCACCGCAGACATACGAGACACACAGACCTTTTCAAGGCATAAAGCTAAGCCCGAATTTAATCAAAGATTCATGCAAAGTCAAGAGCAGAACGCACACTTTAGGATGTATTGCTCGTGGCTGAGAGGTCACCATGCTTACAAAGATGTGTTCAGTCCAGAGACTGGTAAAGTGTTGGCGCTTCAACGAGAACCAGAAAATGGTAGAGACAGAAATGCTGTGGCAGTTATTAAAGAAAATGGGCAAATTGTTGGGCACATCCCCTTTGGATTATCTCAAATTCTTTCTTCTTTTTTGAAACGAGAATACAACAGTGGGGTTGCAGTTATTTGTGGCAAGCGAGTAAACAGAGGGGCTGGATTGGGACTCGAGATTCCAGTTATGTTTAAATTTTATGGCAAAGCAGATTTCTTAGAGAGACTCGATATCCTGATCAAGAGCAGTGAGACTGCAAAAAAGGCATTGCGCTTAGAATCAGAAGGGATATCAAGCGAGGAGTCATTGAAACGACCACCTGGAAAACGCAAATCTGTTGCTAAAAATCGACACACTGCTAAAATTCCGCGGAAATAGATTGTACAATGGATGCTTAAGATCAACACTTAATTAACAATATTCTTAATTAACACTTAATCTGACAGTTATTTTCAGTATGTGTCCGTTCTATCTGGAGTTATATTTTAAATGTTCAAATGGGACCACACGTAGTGTCTGCATTTCCGTAATAGCGAGACTCCGTTATAGCGAGAGTTACGTTCAGTCATTTCTTTGTATTTTCAGTCGGGGACTTCATGTGTGTCCGTAATAGGGGGGTGTCCGTCATATCGGGGTGTCCGTAAGGCGAGAGTTGACTGTAATTGTGCTGCCACTCCCCTATCTCCACGACATTCATATTCAGACACAATAGCCTTTTCGCATTGTATTCATCATGTAAAAATTGTGTTGTGTGTTTAGACTTGACGGAGGAGGAAATGGCTGTAGTGCACTTCATCATGGATCTTGCAGAATCAAAAAATGATGCTGAAAAGGTAAATATACCTTGATTAACACCTACCGTCCGTATATTCTTGCCTTCAGCTATGTCAATTGTGACGTTCTAAGTAAAGAGTAGGCTGACTTGTTTTCCATCAACTTGGCTTCGGAGGTGGTTTCGTGGATGGGTGGGGCGGTCACCAACGGGTTTTAGCATGAACCAAAAGCTATTGCTCAAGTGCAACCAATTCGTTTTGCAAGCAACATTTTCCAAACGTTCCAGTGGGCCATGACGTTAATTCAGTCTCAACTCGTTGTTTGCTTGTTATTAATTCCTTCATTTCTTCTCGTGCCAGGTGGCGTCATCTGTATCATTCAAGAAGAACATGAAGAGTGTACAAAGCAAGACAATGCCAACAGTGAAAGTAAACCACAAAAGAAAGGTGCGCATTGTTCAAAATTGGTATAAACATGGACAGTATAGATTGGGATATATATGGATGCAATTAAGAGTAACATCATTCAATGTTATTGTTCATCATCTTGCAGGGAAACTGGAGACGCAGAGAAAGCTGAGCGATGGATGGACAGCATATTTTCAACCATCAAGACCGGGATGGCCAAAGGAAAAATAACAAAAATAAACTTCAGCTTGTCATGATGTTGCCGCAAAGTGTGGTGAGACACGCAAAAGACCACCCTTATTTACTGCGCTATCACTTCGTTGCAAAGAGAAGTAAGATTGAAAAGCACCTTCATTTGTCAGAAAATCAGATAGGTTTCGGAATGTTGTTTTTATCGCTATTTGCTTTGTTCGTATTGTTATTCTTCTAAATGAAAAGGAAGAAGTTATTGCCTGGCGACTCGCATCAACAACATTACACAAACAGATTCGCGATTTGCTTGTTGATGTGCATGAACGTCTCCGTAGACACAACAAAGAAATAGAATATATAATCGTCAATAAATGTTGCGGACCTGGTGGAGAAGATATTCTTTACAAATCTGTCTTTGGGGATTCCATTCCAGTAAATTTGGATCTGTTTCACGAGTTGCTAGGCAACTGCCAGCAAAAACATCTCCTGTGGCTTTGCAATTCAGCAAAGAATTTGGCTTAATTTTTAGAGGGACTGGAGATGAGAATAACGTTAGAAAAAATTATACTGCAGACCAGCAAACAATTTAAGAAAATCTCCATACCTTCCTCGATAAATGGACCCAGTACATTGGTGGCCAGAGTGAACAGATAAAAGAAAACATTTTCGATGAGATCCGCAAATTAAGTCATCATATAAGTCAGGCTTACGACTGGCAGTGGAACAGAAAGCAATGAACGACTGCACAAAACGCTCAATTCTTTGATATTAAGCAACATCTCCACCATTGGGCCGGAACTACTCCAAGCATTATTGATGGTGATATCTCTACATGTATATAATATCTGAGCAGTGACAGAAACGTGCCTCAAAGACCCCCAGCGATGGACATTTTCCGACACTACTCGAAAAATTCGCATCATCTGTTCTTTTCGAAAACAACTCAGATATGTTCCCAGTAACGTGTATATTTGCAATATCTATTTTGTTTTTCCCAATTCGTTTTCATTTTCCACATTTTTTCAGTTTTCTACTTCGAAAATTCTTCCGCCCTTTGTTTTCGCTCGAAGTCTGCTTTGTGTATTGTGTCAGATACTGCCGTGCAAGGCTTTTGTTTTGTGTGCGAGGGGGAAATATCCCAAGCTTCCTCGCGTACCAAACCATCGAGTCGAACAAAACATGTTGTGCCATGCAACCCCCTGACAATTATTACGTCTGAATGATGTCACACTTCTGGAAAGATTGATTGTGCGTTGTTTACCATTTTCGAAACAATGAACCGCTGTCGCGTTTGACACTAATCCGATCGCATCTTTTGTTACTGTGCCCTTTGATTGACGAGGAAGTTGCTTCCTTCCTTTGGAATGCGCTTTGCTTTGCAATTCTGTTATTGTTAGAGCGAACGAGTAGTGTATTTTTTATTTCTGTGAACTGACACACAAAAATTGTTACTGCGAGATTCTTTACCTTACTTATTGCTGTTGCTTGGGAGTTTTACTTCAAACTATCCTTACTCTTTCGCCATAAGACCTGGTAACTGTGTTTTGAACAATCTTCTCATGATTCTTTACTGAGTTAAAAATTGTGCTTTTGCTTTTACTTTCCCTCATTCTCATATCGTTTTCCTTACGTAATTTTCTACTTTCCGCAGATTCATTGTCTACGACTGGATTTTGTATACACCCATTTATATTGTTCCTTTTACTTACTATATTTAATGTATTTAATGTACAGAATCTTATCTTTTGCTATATATTTCCTTTCTGTTTTATCACGTCAAAAAATGCCACAACGGGCACGAACAAATTTCACAGGCCGACGATGACGGCAAACCAACAGCGCCTATGATAGGACTCGCCGACAAAGAGAGGCTGAAACCGTTGCAACACGTGCAACAAAACAACCAGTCGCTGTTCCCCTCGAGGAGATGCTGCAATTGCAGTTACAGCAGCAACAGGCTCAGCAACAAGCATTTTGAGCATTGCAAGTTCAACAAGCCGCTCAGTTTTGGTTCGCACCCTACCCAGCAGGGGGCGAAGGATTGCAAATGGCAATGCAACCTCTGCTACAGCAACCAGTACAACACGTGCATCCATTCCAGTTCCCACCTGAATGGCAGCAGCAGCTACAGCAGATTCATCCCTTGCAATTCCAGCCACAGCTACAACAGATGCAGCCTGTGCAATTCATCACGCAATTCCAGCAACAACTGCCACAGATACAACCCATGCAATTGAGGCCACAGTTGCCCCAACTGCAACAGAGGGCAGTACAGCCAGCAGCACAGGAACAGACAGGAGCACCGGTCATTCCACAACTGCCACCACAACCAGATCAACCTGCAAATCACCCAGCAGAGAACATTGATCTACACCACATGGCACCAATGAACAACACCTGTCCCCATTGTGGTGCAAAGTAGTTCAGAGAAGAGCTGAATACCAGAAACAAGTAGACAAAGTGCTGTCGCGGTGGAGCTTTCACACTACGGCAAATACAGCCTCCACGTGCAACAATGATGTCTCTCTTCCTTGGCAATACACAAGAAACCCAAAGAGAATCAAAAGATTTTCTTTCCAAATTCCGCCAATACAATGCCAGCATGGCAATGGCGTCCTGGACAGCAAACATACAGTAATTTCCTGTCAGGGGCCACCAGTGATAACAATACACAGCAGTGCATATCACAGAACAGGTGCTTTCACATTCTGTTCCCGCTTCTTCTAATATTACTATTCTGCGGAGGTCACGTGATGACGCACTTTCTTGCCAAAAACAATAGATTCGACCCGAAACAATAGGTCGAACGCCCAAAAACAATGGGCCGAAACGGCGAACTGTGTAATCACAAAGGCTTTTTTGTATGTGGATATATGGCAATGAAATTCATACTGAATGCTTAGTTTATTGATTTAACCAGGGTAATGGATTTTGTTTTTCGATTTTCTCCCAAATTATTGAATTATTCCGCTAATTATTCTGCTAATTGTGCTATCACGAAAAAACTACGGTTTATGGTGGCGAAACTTCCAAATTCGGGTTGCAAACTCCATTTTCGAGCACAGTATTCGCTGTTCATGTGACCTGTTTCGCCTTTTGCTGTAATTTGATTGGCTCTTTCGCGACTTCACGTGAACAGTCACACAATTTTCATTATCATGCAAATCTGCCCTCGGGTTGAAGAGCAGGTACTTTTGGAGAAGACGTGTGTTTTTGTTTTGCACACAAAAGAAAACTCGGCGCCTTTCAAAGTGTTTTACGACCTGAACTATCTTTGTAAAGACTTGCTAACTGTTTGAGAGACCTCTGGAAAATTACGGGAAACAATTGAGAACACAGGTGATAGCTTTGTTTTGTTTTTTGAGTGACGCTTTTTCACGCTTTTTTTTTATAAGGAACCTACATGTAGAAGGTCAAAAAATTTAAGGAACTTTTACTACTAAAGGCCAAATCACTAAGGAATTTTTTAATTTTGAATATATTTATATTTCCGCACAATTTACAATTAGGAAACCGGTTCCATTGATTTTCAGTACTTTTACATTATATGAAGCTTCTTCATGTTTTTACCTGTTATCTTTTCACAAGTTTATAGAAAAACGTTGAATTTGAATGCTTTTCTTGCGTCTGTACTAATTATGTCCACTAAATGCGAACTTAAAATTAAGGAACTATTAAGGAACTTTTAGAACTACAAAGTGGTCAAAAGAGGTCTCAAAATAAGGAATTTAAAGAACTAGACCCGCGCTAGGTTCCTTATAAAAAAAAGCGTGTAGTTGTAGTTTAGGTAGTAGGCAACCGCCATTGTTGCTTTGGCATGCTTGCGACGCTTAGGCCTAATGTAAACAAGCCCAAAGTTTTAATAAACAGATTATGATAAGGGGTTATCAGGCAAGCGAAGCGAGCCAAACTGTTCCAAGAGGAGTAGGCAGAGGCATGAGCGTAAGTGACTGCAGCGCACGAAGTGCGCCCTATCAGTCTATGTTTCTTGATAATAGATAGACAGGCGAGGGCAGCGAGCTAACCCATTGTACGTGGGGCTGAAAGGGGCATGAGCGTAAGCGAATGCAGCGCACAAAGTGCGCCAACCAGATTAAGCTTTTTTTACTTGACAGGCTGGGGCGAACGAGCGAAGCGAGTGATGACCCCTAGTTTACTTACTCTTTTGCTACACACTACGATATTTATTTTTCAACTTTTAAAATTATTCAGATTTTAATTTTTGGATCAACCCTTTTTATCAATTGCCTTGCTTTTCCCTTCAGCCCACCTTCACCCGTTGCAAGGACAGCAACCAAAATATGCCGAACTGTACATCATGGATACGGCTGAAGCTCTTGAACACAGAACAAACAACCCCACCAACAGGAATCTCAACAAGGACACTGTCAAGAAGTTCCAAGATGAACTTCGTGCAGTCAATCCGTATGCTCAAGAGTACAAGAACATAGGCCACATACTGCCACAACAACAGCAACACGCGACTGCAGCAAACAATCCTATTCCCACATTTGACATGGTCATCACGTCCAGAGCTGACCAGGATCACAGGTACCACAGTCCAGCAGCCGCAGAAATAGCAGCAATCTGCAGCACAAAGGACGGTGCCGCACCAGATCCAAACGACACAATAATGCACATCCAGAGACGTGACGGCTACTTGATTGACATCAAAGCCACCAATCCAGCAGCCAATCAGCTCACCTACCCGCTCCTATTTCCATTCGGTGAACACGGTTGGGGTACAGCAATCGCAAGACCATACCCAAATCCACGCTGTCCAAGCCGAACGGCGTCACACCAAAGTGACAGCCAGCCAATTCTACACATACAGAATCCAAGTTCGAGAACATTCCTCGGCCCTTCACCTTCCAAGACTACTGTTTCGACAGTACTTGGCTGACGCATTCACCAAGGTAGAAGGCAGCGATCTCACTTACATCAGAACCCATTAGAAAGATCTCAGAGTCGAGTCGTACAAAGGACTCATGGATCACCTCTACAAACGAGCGGAGCACCAAAATGTGCTCGCTCAAGCCCACAATCCAGGCACCACACAGCACGTCAATGTTGGAAGAGTCATCATCTTATCATCCTCATTTACGGGCAGTCAGCGAAGCACGCAACAAAATTACCAAAATGGCATGACCATTGTCAGAAAACACGGCAAGCGAAACCATGAAGACAAACCACACACAGCAGAGCATGTCGACCTCATCATATCAGCAGAGATACCACACCGGAACACCCACGTCAGCGAACACAGCATCGTCAAGAAACACATGATGCATGGACCGTGTGGAACCCTCCATCCCTCTTGCATTTGCATGCAAGATGGGAAATGCAGAAAAAAGTTCCCAAAAGACATCACACAACAGAAAGAATTCAATGTCAACGGCTACCCACTGTACAGAAGACGCAGTATGTCAACATTCATTGCATTTGGTACTTATAAGTTACATTTTCATTCAAATACAGACAATAACCATGTGCCGTTCTTGCAGGCAAAACAACTGCTCACTTTCAAAAGCACAAATTTAACTACTGTTGGGTTGTGCCACACAATATAAATCTCATTCTCAAACTCGACTGTCACATCAACTTGGAAGTGTCCTGCACATCCACATGTGCCTGCAGACATCCAGAAAAACCTACACATTCACGCAAAATTTCTCCAGGATTTCCCTGAAATGCTGCAGCTACATGCCGATTATGCTCAGCCACAACAGCCAGCTGACGAAATCAACATTGAACAGGAACGAGAGGAAAGACAACAAATGCTCGAGCAACTCAATCCAGAACAACTGCAAATACACAGCGCTGTTGTCCACACCATCAAGACACAGTCAACAGACAACTGTTTCTTTCTTGACGGTCGAGCAGGAACTGGCAAAACCTTCCTGTACAACACACTGGTACACAATCTGCAAGCTTCCGCACACAAAGTCAAATGCGTAGCATACTCCGGCATTGCAGCAACACTACTCAGTCATGGCAGAAGAGCACACTCAACATTTCAGATACCGATTCCTCTGCTTGACAATTCCACTTGCAACATCAAAGCACAAAGTCTGCGAGCACAGCAACTGCGAGACACAATGCTATTCATATGGGACGAAGCTTCCATGATTCCAGCAACAGTGCTCAAAACAGTTGACCGCCTCCTCAGAGACATCACCAAAGTCAACAGACGATTTGGAGGCAAATACTTCATGCTTGGTTTTGACTTCAGACAAGTACTGCCAGTCACCAAGAAAGCAGGCAGAGAACGAGTAGTGCAAGAATGCCTCAAGTCACGAAAAGTCGAGGATCTGTGGTCTCCTTTCCAACAATTCAGACTCATTACAAACATGAGAGCCATTGAAGATGAGACTTAGCAAGTATTCTCAGACTGGCTTCTCTGAATAGGCAACGGAGTAGAGCATCACATTGATCAACATCAGATCAACCTTCCACAACAAATCTGCATCAAATTTTTTGAAGATCTCATGAATTCAATCTATCCTCAACCTTAATCAGCAGATGCACACCTCTTACTGGACCCCAAGACCATGTCCGACCGTTGTTGCTTGACGCCAAAGAACGAGTTCTCACATCACATCAACGAACTCATTCTGCGAAGACTTCCAACACCACTGCAACAGTACCTCAGTGTTGACACAGTTCAAACAGATGATCCAGAAGAAGCCGCAGCATATCCCATGGAATTTCTCAATGCACAAACTCATGGTGGAATGCCTCTTCACTCACTACAATTGAAGGTATCCACACTATAGTTCAACAGCTCCTTTAAGACAATGCAACGGAACACAATTAATAGTCAGAGATCTCAAACGACACATCATAATAGCAGAGATAACCACAACACCGAACAAAGGCCAGTACGTTATGCTTCCACGCATTACTATGACCTGCCAAGATTCATCATTGCCAATTTCCATGACAAGAAAACAATTTCCAGTCAGACTTGCTTACTGTCTCACCATCAACAAAGCACAAGGACAATCCTTATCACGCGTGGGCAGTTACTTGCCAGAACCTGTTTTTGCTCACGAACAACTCTATGTTGCAATATCTAGAGCCAAACCATTCTCTGGACTCAAGGTATTCACACCAAGCAACAAAAAAACAAAGAACATTTTCTGCAAAGAAGTCCTCTAAATTTCATTACTAACACCTAAGCGCTTCAAACAGCAATCAGCCAAAAGACCTAACAGCTTCAAACAGCAAGAAGGCACCAGACCTGACAGCTTCAAACAGCAACAAGGCACAAGACCTGACGGTTTCAAACAGCAACAAGGCACAAGACCTGACGGCTTCAAACAGCAACAAGGCACAAGACCTGAGGGCTTCAAACAGCAAGAAGGCACACTGAGCCTTTCAAACAGCACTCAGCCACAAAACCTGCGGGCTTCAAACAATTCTGCAGGCAAGAGTTATGCTTTGCCATGTTCCTTTATATTGCCTAGGGGAACATGGATTTCCTTTCTCTCTGTGCAATCTGCCATTGTCCTCACTCATAAGTCTATGCCACTATTTACCCATAGATAAAGTCCCATAGCATGTCCTCTCATTGAATATCAAACAATACCAAGATGGCAGCTCTCACAAAAAAGAAAACTCAAACAACGGATACACCTGGACATGGTTTTTGAGCTTTTAACTAATGCATCCGGCAATATCACCTATTGTTTTCTATTATAATATTTCCTATCAGTGTATCCTATCCGTATCTTTCCCATTCAAATACCAATGTTTCATATATATATACATTACTCACGATTATATGGAATATTCACTGTCTCTCCGTCTGACATACGTGTATCATATTACTGTATCCCCCATTGGGCCCTCTTAGCAACACCATGCCATCGCAAGAAATACAAAATTCTTCAGCGATTCGTACTCTTTCAAGTACCCTACTACCATTTCAAGTACATGAGACCACTGCACAACTTCATTCTCCACAAGCTTCTCAAAGTCTTCACACGGTAAGCTATACCATCTTCTTATATTATAATTTCAAATTTCCCTCCACCCTTCTACAGCCTCCACTGCGGAGTGAACTAACAACGTTCACCACAGGGTCCCTCATTTCATATCTCTCTTCCATCAAGTACCCCCCACGTGGCACTCATAACATGACCACAACAGCATTTTACCAAGTTCCTCAACAACACTGTTCAACACACTACTTTACAACGACACGGCCGTTATAATACCACATCCAACTGATTTAAATTGATATCACTTTTTCTCCATGTGCTAAATTGTTTACAATACCCACTTATACAGCTCAGACTTTGCGCTTCCAATTCTCTACGACAATCTCTCATCCCGCTCCCTAATAACCAACGAAACACGTCATAAATGGAACTACATCCCTTATTATACACCCAAGAGCACAATCATTTTCATTTCACATTTTTTATCCATAAAATGTTTATTGATAAAATTTGAAAGAATATATTTTACTTGGAGGAGGATTACATTGTTTTTCTGCCTCCCTTTTTTTCTATTCCACTTTAGGTTTTCCTTCCTTTTTTGCGTCTTCTATCTTCCTTCTCATTTTCCTCTGCAACAACCACGTGCACCACCGTGTCCTCTCTGTAAATTACAACAATATGAATTTTTCATCCATCGTGTTACCCAAACAACACAAAAACCTAACAACATCCTGATACAACATGATTTTACTTACCTAACTTCCTTCAATTTCCTCCCGCCACCATCTTCCATAACAAAATCTACCTTCTCATCAGAAACCACTTTCGCTGTGATTCTTTTCTTTAAAGTCCGCAATCGTAATGCACGATCCCATGCCACAAACTAAAAGAAAATTCCGACACTCAACACTACCTCTAGCAAACAGCATCATTCCATAATATCCATCACAACATCATTTCAACATATACATTCATTCCATCAAAGTATATTTCTTATTACTCACATACCTTTCGCGTATCGCCGTAAACCACAATGATGATAGTCATCTTATCATTTGTTTCCTCTCCAAAATGCTTTCAATTTATTGCGTACACTTCCTACTTTTCCCGAAACTAAATTCCTCTACCTCACATCCACTATATTTAAACACTTCTATGTCCGCAACCTAACCCCTGATCTTGCACATTCCCCTCTAATTTTAACCATTACATACATTTTACATCATCCACATGCAGCCCCCTTCCTAACAACACTTACTATTTTATCTGCTTACCATATCGCTTTCAATGCTGAACCGCAACATATTTTCATTCTCACGCCAACAACGTTTCCAAAAACAACAATCACAATACCACTGTTTCTACAAAAGCACTCCCCATCGCTGCTTCATTACATCTTCATCAACCTATTGATGACATCAATTCTATTTTCAAATAAATGACATCAAACAATTTCCCTCTATATTTAAAACAACAAAGTAATACAAAGTCCCGAAAGAGCTACCTTTTCCACACTCCAACCTTTACGTACACATATAAATACAACAAATAAATAACTTTTCTCAAATCACAACCTCTCCCAACCACGAAACAGATCAACATCACAATAACTTCTCAATTCAACAAATACAACTACCCATCCTTATTATTGCCTCATGCATTTCAATTCTAACTCGCAACTTATTTTTCTTCCCAACGCCAACAACACGTGAAAAAACAACAATCACAATCCATTGTTGCCACGCGCGCACTCCCCATCGCTGCTTGATTACATCCTCATCAACCTACTCATGACTTCATTTTTATTTTCAAATAAGTGACATCAAACACCATCCCCCTATATTTACTACAACAACGTAATCCACACTTTCAAAACAGCTGCCTCTTGCACATTCCAACCCCTAATGAAACACATCAATACAACAAACCAATAACCTCTTTCCAATCACAACTCTACAACCTACCAACAAGAACAAACATCAATGAAAATTTTATCCCGGACTTCTAATCGGTGAGTATCATCTACAATTTCATTCATCTGTAATCACATCTTTTTCTCCTAAATCTTATCTTAACAACATTTCCCTTACAGCAAATCTAAACAAAGAACTATAATTTTCATTGACAATTTCAGATTTGGACAGGAAAACAATCAATCACATTCTCGACCGGCACATCGTCATGTGCTCAGACCACATACGTAAATCATATCAAGAACTTAAAAGTGCCACCAACAACTTGCTGACGATCAGCCACTGCATACACAAGCTACGACAAGAAGACCAATTCCTCTCCGACCTAAACAAATCCCTCAACGAACCCGCACAAACATCACGAGCCCCAACCAATGGACCTAAAGCTGCCGCCATGCACGTATGGCCCAAAAACAAGCAAAAAACATTAATTTTCAAATGAAACTTTTTTGCAACCAAACTATATATTTCATTTTCTACCTCTTTTTTAATTTTTACACATCAACACATTTTCAATGATTTCAAATTAAATTCTTTTTCTTTGCGTCTCTCCGACCACTCATCTTATCGCAACTTAATCAACTTTAATTCAAGCCAATCCCTTAGCGTGTCTGCACCTGCAACAACCTTGCAATGGAAATCATGACTTGGGGCTTCCATGAACCATGTGGTCGGGGAATGCTGGAAACTATGAGGTTTTCAATGATTTCAAACAAAATTGTTTTCTTTGCGTGTCCGATGAACAGTAATCTTATGGAAACTTACTCAACTTTAATTAGAACGCATTGCTTAACGTGTCCTCCGGTGTTAGTCTAATATTACTATTCTGCGGATGTCACACGATGACACACTTTCTTGCCAAAAACAACAGATTAAACTCGAAAAAATAGGTTGAACGCCCAAAAAAAATGGCCCGAAACAGCGAACTGTGTAATCACAAAGGTTTTTTTGTATGTGTTTTTCGAATGAAATTCATTACCATATATTTATTTGTTTTTTATGTAAGATCTTTCTGATGGGTTCTGATGTAAGTGAGATTGTTGCCTTCTACCTTGGTGAATGTGTCAACCAAGTACTGTTGAAAAAACACATTACACAATCAATCAGTGAAGAAATGGATAGCGACAAGATAAATTTTTAAATATTATTTTTATATTTTTCATATACTGTAGTTATCAGGGCATTGCAATCAGTATTTATTGAGAAAATTTGTCATGTTTCAAATATCTGTTTTTCTGTAAAATACTATTTTCATGCATTCATATTTATTTAAGACTGAAGACATCAAAGGCTATATTCAGCACGTTTCTTCAGTAGAAACGATCTGGCCAGAATCAAAAAGGTAAAAAATGACAAGGAGCCACTGCCAGTCTTGACTGATGTTCAATTATTCACAACTGCAGCCATAAATGGTGAAATTTTTGGCATTTCCAATGTCCAGAGGTATAATAGCTGCTACTTATGCACAAAGACAGTTGCAGTGAAAGGTGCAATTGCAACATCCCCATCGTGCAAGATGATGGTATGTAAATCAAAGCAAACCGGTGCCAAACACAATGGTTTGCCCGGTTATGTTTTATGCATGATAATGCAACCAGAATCAATTTATCTGCTTACAATGATGGTGTTGAAAGTCTGGCCAAAATTTGTGACACAGACCTTCAGTTATTAACGGTGGAAGATCTTACATTAAACGTAACGAGTTTGGGTACAATTGCCCTAAACTATGATACCATTCAGAAAAAGTTTCTGTTAACCTGCCAAGTGAGGCAAGTGAGTGACTTTCTTTCATTATGCAAAGACCTCAATAACACGTAGCAGGTTGCCTTGTGGATTTTTATTAACGTTCTTAACTCAAGATATTGACTATTTATTTTTATATATAGTTTTAACCATTTGTGGGTGTCTTGATATATATACACGTTTTTTTATTATAAGAAACTAGCACCAGTATGGTAAAAAATTTCAGAAACTTTTGTACTTGGCTCAAGACAAAGTAAGAAACTGTAAAGTCTCCATTTAAGAAACCAATTAAGAAACTTAGTACTTTTAGTACAAATAAAGAAATTTTTAATACTGGGTACTGATCTAAGTTCCTTAAAAAAGAACCGTGTATGTACTTAAAACTATCAATAATAGCTGTTCTAACATAATGTTTGCTTATATTTTAATGCTGCTTATAAAACGCACTACACACCAATTTAAAATTCAAAAAACAAGTTAATCAATCAATAATAAACAAAACTCTATACAGTATGGATTTGTTGGCTACGGATAAGTTTGATTAGTTGGCTTGTAATTTCTAAAGTATTTCATATTTTTTCAAATGCTTTGCTCAGTCATAGTTAACTTCAATTTCTTAACTAGATAATATGCATTGTCTATAACAAACTGGTTTATACCAAGCTGGTACTACGAAGACAAACATTTGAAGAAAAAATTAAAAAAAAGAATTCATTGACTTTAGTTTATGCACTCCATTGTTTTTATGAATGTCAAGACAGGAAAAGATTTTTCTTGAAAAAGATTTTAACTTTTCACTTTTGGCTTGCATGGGCTTATATCATATTTGTCTTAAATTGTTCAACTTGAAAAACAATTGCACTTGCGAATGGACAAGTGAATGCACTTGTAAGCGAAAATCACGGTTTTGCCATTTTCAGAGTACAAAACACACGATTCGCATACAGATGCATACCCCTGTAATTAACAAACAATTTTTATGAATAAAATTGCACTACCAATGTTTAACAGTAGAAACTGCGCAAAAGCCGTATATTAAGATCCACTTCAAAGTCAACGGCTTCTATTGCTTCTATATAGACGTGTGCACCTTTAAATGACGTGCCCCTATAAGTGAGGTAATAGGGTAAGTAGCTTTTAGAAACGTGTATTTAGCATCAAGGGTTGTTTATGAGCCGTGATAACAATTTCTAATCTTAGCTTTACCTTCACCTGAAAACAGAAATTTATGGTCTAAATAAATTATCTCGGCTTGTACATTCCCGAGATGTCACCTGAGAAAAAATACTTCCCAGTCTACAATTATCAACTAGTAATAGCTACCGCTTAGTGCCCATGCTTACAGACCTAGTTATAGAGAGGGAATGTGAATTTTGAGAAAAGAGCATGGTGCTGGAATGACCTAAAAAATATAAGTAAAAATGAATGAATAAAAATCTACATACAATATTAGCAGCATGTGAAGGAAAAGTAACGGATATTTACATACAGAAAACAGAAACCGCAGGGGGAGTTAGCATGCGTGTTTGGTTGAAAGTTGCATTAAATGATGCCTGTTGGTTACCAAAAATTGCAGGTTGTATTCAATACTGAATGTTTTTGATAATGATGGCTGAGATGTTGACATATTCTTAATTGGACAGTATATAGATAATTTTCTTTGCGTGTATGTTCCCTTTGCAGTGTTCTTTTTCCTTGAAAACAACAGAGGAAAAGTAAGGTGAACGTAAAGTAAAATATGTTATAAAAAGTTATGTAACCATCATGCTACAAATGAAATTACAAAGCGTAGAGTGACAATGATATAAGTTGCCGTGATATATGATATAAACATTGTTTTTGGTAATTCTTAAATTGCATCACTTTTAAAAGTGACTCTCAAATTATTAAATGCAATATTATATAACTCATCCAGTGAGTAGGTAACATAACAAAGTTGAGTAAACATGCGATTAATCATTTTGTTTCTATTTGAATGAAACGTCCTAGATTTCCTTCTTCCTCAGCACAGTCATCCTTAACCTGTTTTGGTTCAGCATCTTCTTTGGCCTTGGTCGTCTTCTTCTCAACATCATGCTCCTTCAAATGTTTCTTTATTGATGTGATAATGTTCTTGGTGTTATGGGTGAAATCAATATTTTCAAGAAGCAAAAGCTTTTCCTCTAGAGCACTAGTGTTGTCTTTGTATTTCTGGATAATATCAGGGTCAAAGAACAATGACAGGACATTTGGCTGAATGGACAAGCTTTTGACAACATTTTCCTTGCACAAATCCAGCATGGCAGTGAACCCTGAAAGGCATTTTTCCAACAGCATTCTTCTTGAGCACTTAACACATTTCACAAATTGATCGCCAGGCTGAAATTCCACCTTACTGAGGCAGTTCGGATTTTTGCAAACTGGGTAAATGTTTACTTCTGCTGATTCAATATCAGGGCAGCAAATTGTTGGGTTGGCATCTTCAAGTGCAATTTGCTCTCTCTGGGCATACATCTCAACATCAATGTTTGCCCATTCTATCACAAGTGCTGTCTGAAATTCATGAATGCAAGTTTCCATGTTAGCGGTAAGTTTCCTTCCATAAAAATGTTTAAAAGTAACATCTGTAAATGTATACCATTTGTATTCTTGAATTTCATTAATTAGGTCGCCCCAAACAGATATGATCATTTCTGATGTTTCATCAGCAATGAAACCATTTCTCACCATCAGCACCTTCCGTGTTCTCTTAGAAGGAGATTATTGGTTATCTGTTTTGCATCATCCAATCACTTAACTGCACCATGCACTGTGTATCTCCCAGAGTGCTTCTCTTGTAAATCATTAATCTTGAGTGTTTCAATATCGGCTAGTTTTAATGAAATTGAGCTGACTCCATCTTCCATGCGGCTTCCCAGAGTTGAATTGTAAAAATAAACTCCTCTATTGCCTCGTGTTAATCTACGAAATATCACAGCTTCTCCAGATAGGTTCTTATTGATAAACATCTGTTTTGTGACTCCTTGATTCTTCTGGATCATTATTCTGATGATGACATGTTGATCTGGTGACGTTTTCAACCATATATAAGAGAAAAGAGCACCGCTATCACTTAGACCATTCTTTGTTGTGACCTTTGTTATATAGCCAATGAAATCTATAAATTTATGAGAATAATTTAGTTTAAAAAAACTGGGAGAAAATTTGAAAATATAATTTAAAATGGAGAGTAAAATTGAATGGGGATTTACAGTCTTGGGAATAGATGCAAAGCATGAATAATGGAAATGAAAGTGAAGTTGATCTGTTTCTTCCAAATACAATGTATTGTTGGACAACTTGGAACATCCACAAAAGAAAAAATTGCAATCTGGAATGCAAAATAAATACTAACCTGCAATACGTGGTAATTCAGGACCAGGAGAGGAGGTAGGGCTTGAAACACATGGTCGCTTAGAATCTGGTGAATAAGTTGATCCTGACATGTTTTCTACAAGGTAAATATAAATGATGATTATAACTTAAATTATAAGATATATACACTTAAATAATTTGAAGAAAATGACACTGATTACTTAAATAATTGTCAGGAATACTTGTACAACATTTTATAATTACACCTATTGAAATGTAGCACGAGTATGGCCTGCCAAATTTTGCAACCTTTTTTCTTCCTATGTTCTGTATTTATATCCTAAACATTTAGTGACTGCCTTTAAACGCTCAAATGTCATTTGCTCAATTATGAGATCATCTAATTTCCTAACTGTAGATATTGCAACATAAGTAAGACCAGCTGTTGTTTCCTTTTCTCCTAAATCTACCCATGTTCTATCTAATGTTAGACCCTGTGATTTATGAATTGTAATCGCACATGCTAATTTTAATGGGAGTTGCTGTCTTTCATAATAAGATCCCATTGAATCAGAAATACTTGACAATGGTGGAATCGGAACAGTATTAGAATTGTCAGTTATGAAAGATGGACCTAGGTAATCTTTGTCAAATTTTTCCATAACACAAATGGGTAAAGATGGTGGGGATTGGCCTTCCTTACATAAAATATCTATAACAGTACCCATAGCACCATTACACAGACCAACTTCAGTCCACAGGTTTCTGATCAACATAACTCTTGAACCCCTTCATAAAAGAAGCTTAGGTTGAAGACCACCCATATCATTAGCAGTTAATTTAGAAGCAGCTGAATTGTTGTGTCTGGCCTTAATTGTTGCAGTTGGCTGCTTTAAAGACTGAATTGATGTGTAGTTGTGTGCTGCAACTTGTTCATCGGTGAAAGTCAATTTTATTGAATTTTTGTTTAATTGTGATAAATTTTCTACAGATTCTGGTGTCCTTGTTAACAACAATTGCCATTGCTCCATTGTAACATTACCATTTCTCAGATTCAATAGCAATTCTCGAAATTGTGATTGTTGTTGATTATTGCCAGTCACTCTTTGATGTAGAGATAATAACACAACATTTGTGAATATCCTGTATGAGAAATACCCTTCTGTGGATACTTCATTAGAAGGGTTACTATGATATAATACTTCATCAGATACAGGAGGTAACTGTGCAATGTCTCCAACAAGAATTATTGAGATGCCTCCAAATGGCAAATGTACTTTGCCTGTTGCCTGTTTGAGACGCCTGCTTATCCATCCCAACATGTTTTGTCCAATTATTGAAAATTCATCAATTAGCAAGTACTCCATGTTTTCTATAGCTGTTTGTAGTCTTTGTAATGATCCACCATTTAATTCAAAAGATCTCTTGCCACGAATTGGTAGTTGCAGCAAACTGTGCAAAGTCTGACCTTTCACATTGAATGCAGCCACTCAAAAAAATGCAGCAATTTTGCATTTATTTCCCAAAAGATTTTTTATGGCAATGATAAGGTAACGTTTTCCAGATCCTGCCATACCTGTGATAATCAGTAATAATTGCTCATTGCATTCACCATAAAAATGACTGGAAATAATATTGTATGCCTTTCTTTGATCTGCATTTAATGTTGACACATCTATTGGATTGGTGTGGTCGCTCAGTAAATTACTATATATTCCTTTTTGTGTTTGAATCCATTGTGGCATGTTACCAATTTGTTCAATTGAATAATTAAAACTGCTGCTTGACCAATAGTCAATGTCAATGTCAGTAATGTCATTTTCACTTTCATTGTTGCATGAAAATGATGAAGAATGTAGATTAGAAATCAGCATCCAAATATATGCACATCTGGTGAGCATAAAAAATCATTCCAATTTGATATAAACACATCATTTGCCTCACGTTGCCCATTTTAAGCATTTGACGGGTCACATGACCACGGTTTGTATCTCAATAATTGGTACTTGCAGTAAAGACCATAGTTTGGGTTGCGTGGCAAATTTGAATATGTTGGGTATGTTTTGAGTAGAATTTTGTTTTTTCTATGTTCAAAGGAAATGTTGTTTTTCATTTGATACTGTGAAAGAAATTGAATAAGATTCAGATCTGAAATTTTGGGATACTGATCTTGAAATTGATTCCTTGTTGCATAATGATCAAGTGGTGACTACTTTGTTGTGATAGCACCCTCACCATTAATGTCAAGTTTACGAAATCCATCAAGTGAAACAGATATGACTTGAAAACTTGAGCTCAGCATCTTTAGTGACAATGTTTTATGCATAACTTCTTGTACACTCATGTCTCTTTCACCAACTGCTTTTATCATCAATTTCTTCAACTAGCAATAGTTAGCACTAGGTGCCCCACTACCTTTTAGGATGAAGATTTAACTAAGTTGTGTGCAACAATGACCAATTTGCGACAGAATAATAGTCATAATAGAGCTAGAGATTTTACTCTGATCTGGCTGGCTGAGAGCAGGATCTCACTTCTCTGGAATAAATCGTTTAAGCAACGTGGTAAATACAACGGACAGCGCAAGCCTCTTTTTCAAACAATATAGCCTCGATTTGAAATCTGGCATAATTTTTGTAAATCTGGCATAATTTTAGGACAGTTTTGGCATACCGTATTTCCTCTAAAGAATGCGGCGGCGTTCTTTTCAAAATCCAACTTTTGCATGCGGTGTTTAATAGAGGTCGGCGTTCATTAAAGGGAGGCCTTCTTTACAAAATGAAAAGTGAGATAAGAAAGGTAAAAGCAGACAATGTCTCCCTTTCCCAAAAACACGCAATAAAAGACTTTATGAAAAATGTTTTAAAGTTCACAAATGATGTGTTCACGCTAAAGTATGTCATTGTCTCAATCAGAGTTCTCATCTATGGCACGAAAACTTTCATAGCTTTCACTGACGTGTGTTTTCTAATAAACGCCGCTTTTGAAGATGCGGCGTTCAATGCAGGGCGGCGTTCATTAGAGGGCGGCGTTAATTGCAAATGCTTGGTTTAAAGTGCGGCGTTCAAAAGAGGGCGGCTTTTATCAGAGGGCGGCGTTCTTTAGAGGAAATACGGTAATTTCCAAATTGGAATCTGGTCACACTGAGCTGAGCTGATGTTCTCTTTTCCCAGCGGATACCCAGCGTGCAAGGTATATACTTGTGTAAAAAGCAAGAAAATTGGGGCATATAGTGTCCACGTTGATAGTATTAACGTCTATAGTTTCAAATTATTGGAAAAATATTATCCACATTTATAGGTTATACAACATAAGATCGTTATTCAAAAATGATTTTTAAATGAAATACAGCAAATGCAAAAAGTACATTTTAAGACATTAGATATTGGTAACAGAAAAGTAGGGTCCGTAACAACAATGGCCTTCCATAAATAGGCCATTGTTTTGTGCTGGATAAGGAAACAGATTGGATAATGCATTTATTGACAGAAAAACAGAAAATGAAGGAAGTGAAGAGTGTAAAATTAGAAACCTTTCTTACAGTAAGTTTGAAAATGAACGTATATTACATGCAGGTTTTCACTGTATGGCAAACAGAACAAATACATGAAGTCAGCAATAGTTTATAATTAGCAACAAGTTTTCACTTGACAACAAACAGAACGAATACATAAAGTCAGCAATAGTTTATAATTACCAATAAGGTCACTTGGTATATTTGAATTATTTTGCGGGTGATCCTTCGAAATCTGCTTCTTGTATTACATATTGTATCACATCATTGTCCTCTGCAGGTTTTATAGATTCTGTTTCTAGTATTACACCATTCTCCTTCAACAGCATTGTGGATTCCGTTTGGATGAAATCTGTTTGTTCTGGAGCATGTATTACATCATTGTCCTTTGCAGGCGTTATGGGTTGCAATTCCATGTCCTGAGCTGAGCTGTCAGTGTGGGAGGTCATCTTTGTAACAATCATTTTCTTTGTAAATTCCAAGTCAATGTTCTCCATTGAAAGTAATGTCTCCACATATTCATCAATAGAACTGTCTCCAAAAGATTGCTGCAAGGTCTTGGGAAAGATGGTGAGAAGCAGTTGCCGGTTCGAGTCATTGTCAATAGTAGCTTCACAGCTAAAGCTCTCTTTGCAGCGTTGTATTAACATCTTCTTCTTGCAAGTATTGCATGAGACAGTTTTCTGGCCAGGGTATGGAGTTACCTTTTTCTTGCAGTCTTGGTTGACACAGACAAGGTATTTGAATATCTTTACAGATGTAATGATTGGACAGCAAACAGTTTCATTGTTGAAATGTGGCTTGATGTTGGTGCAATCAATTTTGAACTTTTGGTCTGTTTCTTTTATTTCAGAGACATTTGTTGTTGCCAATTTTATTCCATTGAAGTTATCAGTTACCACATTTGTGACAAGGCATGGGATATTTTGTTTCACTTTATCAATCAGGTCTCCCCAAACCGATAACATCATGTGGGCTGAATTATCGGCAATAATGGCATCTCTTACACAACGATCTATTCGGTTCTTTCCAACTTGGACAGTACGTTCTTCTGTGTGCCAGATTATTTCTCCAGAAACTACAAAGTTATCAGACTGTGGAGCATCTTTTAATGCTTTAATTGGCAACGGCTCTGGGTTCATGCACAAAAATGGTAAGGCATTTAGGTCATGGAGTTGATGACCAAAATTTATATTAAAAAATGGCATGTTTCCTTCATCTGTTGACAACAGACCAGTGATCTTGATGGGAGTTTTTGATTCACATTTTTCCATGAACAGAGAGCGCTTTGCTGTAGGAGATTCCATGACCCTAAGTCTTTGGGATTTTGTTGACGAGGTCTGGAGTTGAATATCGAAGTACTTATTGTTGCGTGCTGAAAGTCTTCGTCCTGAAACTTGCGATACATATCCTTTGATTTCTAAAAGGAAATGCCAGAATTATAATTTATTCCAAAATTAAAAAATAACATTCTAACAATATTAATTTTAATATAATAAAGTAATAAGTGTTACATTTTGGTAGAGATACACTTGAATGTACTCACCTTTGCTAGGATCCATTTTCTCATTTCTTTACCTATGAAGGAGTACAAATATCCAATATAGGCCATGCATACCATAAAGGCTTTTTTGTAAAATTAAAAAAAGTCTGCATAACATTGATTGGTGAAATCAGAAACAGAAAAGTAACTTTTGGTACGAAGACTTAATTGTTCTAACCGCGTTTCTTCTTCTAATCTATATTTCAAATTTTTATTCTTTTTTATTGAACTTAGTCTTTCAAATGACATTGGCTCAATCAGTAAGTCCTGGAGTCTACGAACACGTGATATAGCCACATAGGAAAGACCTGTCGTTTTTTCATGTCTTCCAAGATCAATTAAAACTTTGTTAAGAGTTAAACCTTTAGACTTATGTATGGTTATTGCATAATACAATTTTAAAGGGAGTTGCTGTCTCTCCAGTATTTGGCAATTTTTCTCAACTTGACAAGTTAGTGGAGTAATTGGAACACATTTTTCTAACTTATTGGCAAAAGCAGGGCCTTTGTAACTATCCAATTTCACAACAACGGCAATTGGGAGACTGTTTGCAGCATAAGTATCACCATAGACAATACGCTGAACTATACCCGTACTACCATTGCATAATCCTTTATTTATCCAAAGATTTTTAGTTAACATAACTGGTACACCTTTAGAAAGGTATAGCAGTGGAACAAGTCCTTCAAATTCTTCAGCAGATAACCTAGAAGCTGCATTATCATTGTGCCTTGCAGCAATTGTAATAATTGGATACTTTCCTTCTTTCAGTTTTTCAAAGTTATGTTCTGCCACAACTCTGTTCTCATGGGCTAATTTCATGCTGTATTGGTTAGCAATCAAAGGTGGAAAAAGATGAACACTTCTAGACAATAGTATTTTCCAGTCTTCAAGTGTGCTTTCACCATTTCGCATTCTAATTTGAAGAGCACAGAATGCTTCTTCTTCAGGAGATTTAACTCTTTCATTTGTTTTCAATTTAACAACCGTTTTGAAACTATTATAATTGCAAAAACCTTGCAAGCTCGCATCCCCAGTTGGCTTTCTGTGATAGAGAACTGTATCACCAATTGGTGGTAACTGTGCAATGTCTCCAAGAAGAATAACTGACATCCCTCCAAAAGGTTGGTCCATTACAGCTTTTCCTTGTTGACATCTACGATCAATCCAACCAAGCATTTTTTGTCCGATCACAGAAAATTCATCAATAATAAGGTACTTCACATGTTCTAAAGCAGATTGGAGTTTAAGTAATGCTGCTCCTCTGATATCACACTCACGTCTTCCGCGCATTGGCAAATGTAATAAGCTATGAAGTGTTTGTCCTTGAACATTGAATGCTGCAATACCAAGATATGAACAAATGATGCACATGTTGCCAAGAAAATTTCGCCAGCAATCTATCAGATAGCTTTTTCCAGATCCAGCCTGGCCAGTTATTATCATCAGCAATGGCTCTACATTTTCCAAGTTTGCATGTGAAGTGATAATATTATATGCAAGTTTCTGTTCCTCATTTAACAACAATGGATCAACATGTTTAACATGATTTACATGTTCTTCCTCACTAATACATTTTTGTTCTTCTATCCAAAAAGGCATGCTCTGGATTTCATTTGAAGAAAAACAGTTCCTCCGTTCTTGAAGGTGTTGAACAATATCATCTTGGTTGTTGCAATTTAAAACAGAGTTAGGCCCAACAAAATCTGCAACATACATCCATTCTTCTCTATCAACTTGAGGTGTATTATCTTCTTCTACTGTTGGTAATACTAAGTATTCTTCTGCACATTGTAACTGCCTTTTCCAGGTTGGAACTAATATTTTTCCAAGATCAGTTGAGAGGAATTCATGCCAGGCATCAACTAAAATGTGATCTGATTCCTCAAGTTGTTCCAAATATGTGATGGAGATCTCAGCCATGGCTTGTATTTTATAAGTTGAAACTTACAAAATTTGGCATAATTAGGGCCATTAGGACTGGAGGAATAGTTTGGGACTGTTCTGACAATGACAGGGGACTTTCTTTGCACAATGGTTCCTTTCACAACTGAGTATTGTGAAACAAATTGTTCTAGGTTGCAATCAAGAAGACTGTCATTAAGTTCCATTCTGTTTGCGTATTGATCTATAGCTGATTGTTCAATTACAAGTTCTCCATCAAGTACCTTTACTTGTTGTGACCTATTTAAACATAAAGTAATGCATTGAAATGAGGAGCTAAATAGTTTCAAAGACAAAATCTGATGCATAACTTCTTGCATGCTCATATCCCTTTCACCTACAGCCTGTATCATGAGTTTTCTAATGGTAGACTTTGGATCTGAATAGTCATTTAACTTGCTAACAACATTTACAAATGCATCACGTACCACTGATGATAATTTCTCACCTTTAGAAGCATATTTGGCAAGATATTCAACACATGCATGCTGATCAATAACAAGCTGTATATCACAGTTTGCTCGCCATCCCTGCAGCTGAAGCCTTTGGTGTCTATTTACTCTACAATCATTCCTTTGACTTGCAATGATTGGTCTGTATGTTTCATTCCCATCTTTCCTGCGTATTTTTTCAAACTCAATATGAGTTTGCTCAACTGTATTGATTGGGAAATTAAATCTGCACTTTTGCTGCCCATTTTTATCCTGTCTCAAACAATAGGCAGAATTGCACTTTGTATGCCTTTGGACTGTATTAACCAAGTCAGAATAGTCATTTTCATATTCAGCCTGAATAATTTCATTAAAATTTCGTTTACAAGGGTGAAGCAATGGTTTTGAGAAATCTTCTGGATTTATTGGGTTGCAACTGCTTATCAAGAAATCGTGATATTGGCATAGTTTGATCTCAGCTTCTTTCCCTTTACTTATATCATGGACTAGCTTTTCTTTGTCTGTTTCTGACATACCTTCAGATGTTAACAATTTGCTGCAAGCTAAAAAGCCTTCCACTGCGTCACCTGACAACTGGCATAATCCAGGCTCACTTTGCAACTTTGCCAAACCATGGCAATGTATGGAACCTCTCTGGACAGCAAATTCATATCTAAACCAATGCCATTCTGCACCCAATGTTTTGTATAGCCATTGCTTTACAAATGCTTCAACTCTTCCCGTAAACATGAAGGCCAGAATATGTGGATAATTCAAAACATTTTCCCTAGCACATTGGAAAGTATTTGTATTATTAACTGTTTGAAAGAGCTGGTGATATTCAGGCCAGTGAAACTCTGCACACCAGAGTGTCCAAAATATTGTTGGAGATCCTTTCTGTGTTATTAAAGCTTTCAATTTCTCTCTATTATTGTTCCAATAGGCATTTGTACCACAGACATTTTTCGCATAATGTATTATTTTATCCATAATTTGGCAGTAGTTACCTGAATTCATCATTTCACGCAATTCTTCTATCGTAAGTAGCCTTTCACTTTGGTTCTGCTTGATGTAAAAATTTCCCTGTCCAAGAAGTCTTTTGCGGTATAACATATTGTAAGACCAATATGTAAATCTTGGGTGTGCTGCAAATCTGTAAAAAAGCTTTCCATTCTTATCGAATTCTGCAAATTTAACTAAATGCTTCAATTTCATTGCAAATGTGTCCGTCTCACTTTGAGAAATTTCTCTCAGAGTCGAATTAGATGTAGGATCAGCAATGCTATCTGGAAAGAGAGTTGGGAAAGCAAGTGATGCCAAATATTGTGTGCTAAATTCATTCAATGGTGAACTACCAATTTCCATATGTGGATTGCTCTGATCAATAAGACCATCTTTAATATGCATTTCTTCTGTTTTCTGAGAGTTGTTTTTTGGCAAAAAGCTAGAAATATTTGAGTCACCAAGATTATCTTCATCAAAAACATCTGATTCTGTGGGCCCTCTGTCACCCAATGTATCTTCAGCATCTTCATGAAAATCAATGGTATTTACTGACAGAAATCCATCATCTGGTTGTAGCACATTTTCATCTATGATCACATTTTTGTACAAAGGGTTATAAGAAACCAACCACCTCAAAGCATCTGACACCTGCTTTCTACGCACCTTGAACTCTTTGGAAAATTCGTTTTTTCCTTTCATAGTGAAAACAACAATCGGAATGTCTTCAGGGCAATGTGGTAATACATCTGCAATATGCTGTATATTATTTGGAAGGTTAATTACATGTCCTTTATATCCTAATGAACCTCCAGCTTTTGTATAAACTTGCATGATAGGAAATACCCTCGAAATTAAAATTTCTTCACACTGTGACAAATTTTGCAATTCAGCTGGGACTGTTGATGGTAGCATGTTATTGTCATGACTGAATTTTTTTGGAAACTTTTTATCAGATTTACACCTTTTACACTGATAGGCTTCAGGAATAATCTTTTGTGATTTCAATGGCCATGCTTCATGGCAAATTTTGCAAAAATAAAGTTTCGTTTTCTGTAATGTTTTATGAAATTGTTTCATATTTTGTAAAGCAAACTTTTGGTCATGTAGTGGTACTCCCATACAGTGTGCATGAAATGGATCATTATTTGCATTACTACTACTTTCCTGGCCTCTCTCCACCTTTTCATCACTTGTTAAAACTTTCACACCTTTGCTTCCTGCTTCTTCACATACAGAAAACTTGTCTGGAAAATTAATGTCAAATTGACAGGCAGTAAATTCTGAATAAATTTCTTCTCGTTTCAGTTCATTTTCCATTGGCTTCTTTTGTTTGGTCATTTTTACAGAATCTAAATCATCATTTTTATGATGAACAGCATTGTGGTTCTGTTTTTCAGTTGAATTTAAATAATTCTTATTGGAATCTTGCTTCCTTTTGCAATAACGTTCCCTTTGCTTCATCTTAATTTCCTCTTTATTGAATTGATAGTACTTCCTCCAATAACTTTTTCGAGAAGATTTTTCAGTAACTATAATTTTAGGTTCGTTCTGTGGTGAAGTAGCTTCAATGTAATTTACATTTGAGGCCATTTGATTGTCAACTAAATATTTCCCTTTCACATATACTCCAAAAAACCAACCATTGGCACTTTGTTGATAAAGCTCTGCAACATTGTAAAATGTCTGAATTCTGAATTGCAAATCATCAAAAAGATGCAAACAGCCATTATCATAGACAGCACAAGAAAAATGGCCAGAAAAATTTCTTACAAGTTCTCGCAAGGAGTATGTTTCGCCCAAAATGTGAATTTCCTCTGTACAATGTAATACATTCATGCTCTCAACACTCATCTCAATACATAAGATTGTGCTTAAACTTGCATTACATTCATTACTTTCAGATGTTCTATCGCAATTTGAGCACATTATTGTAGAATAACTGTTACAAAAATTTATCACATCAAACCAGTTACAAATTTGTACTTGTAAACTATCAAGATCAGATAATTTTATGTAATGCACAAAAGTTTCAACACTCTTCAGAACTTGCTGGGAGCATCCTTCACAGATTGCACTAAAAGAAAAGCTGGAAATCAACTGACTCTTTTGAAATATTGAAAGATTGGAAAATATCGTTTGAGTAAAAATTTCTGAAAATTGTGCACTACAGTCCTTTGTTAAAAAAGAGTTGCAATTTTGGTGCAAAAATGTCCAAACTATTTCTCGGACTTAAAATAAATCCTGCTCTGATCCATCAGCCCGAGTCAATATCTGATCATAAAGGTCACAGACCTGTTTTAATATATTCAGAATCTCACTTTGTGAATTTTCTACAAAATATTGTCTGAAAACACCATGCCAAATTTCTAAAAAACAATCGACTGCACAAGAAAATGTATCAGGTACAGTTGTAACTGCATTCATAAAATGCAATCTGTTGCCAGCCATTCGCTGACAGATCTGGTGGCCTCACAAGGAAGCCTTTCATAAGAACTCTCGGTATCCCCAGCAAAAATGTGAATAAACTGACTTCAAATATCAATATAAAATCAAATAAAATGGACAAGAAAACACAGCATGTAAATCTTTAAACTGCCAAAGCTTCTAATTAAAAAACAAAGAGATATTGAATGAAAAGAAAAGTCAAAATCTGGCCTTTTAAATAACACTCACCACTGATTCGCCTGTCCACAAAAAGGGCGTGTTTTCGATCTGCTCGAAGTCAAAAACAAAAAGTTCCATGCTGCGCTTCAATTAAACTTCAAGATGCTTTTGTTCTTTTATCCAATAAATTTTGTTTCAATCAGTTCCTGTCGTCCAGCAAGCAAACACCTTTTGTTTGATGCCAATAAATATCGAAAACGTCATTGTGTCACGTGATAAAGTGTGGAAGAAAATTTTTTGCTTCTGATTCCCTCTGGATGCAGCAACAACAACACCGCGTACGGGCAAGACTAAAGGGCCCCAGTGGGGCAATGAGCTTTGAGTACAGGAAGTAGAATCATATTTTTGGCACAGACGCAAATGCATTTTTAGCTACTATGGAAATGTGTTCAGATTTTGATGCATATTTAGCAAGGTACTCTATACATGAATGATAATCAATAACAATAATGATATCACAGTTTGCTCTCCAATTCTGCAACAGCAATCTCTGGTGGCGATTGAGCCTTGGGTCATTTCTAGCTGTAGCAATTGTTGCTTTGTACTTGATGCTACTAACTTTTGTATTAATTTTTTCAAACTGAAGGTGTGTTTTGTCAAATTTTTCAAAAGGGTAATTGAACCTACAATATTGCTTGCCATCTCTTTCTTTTAAACAATATGCAGAATTGCACAATGAATGTCTCTGGACAGTGTTCAGTAAATCAACATAATCAGTGTCCCAATCCTTTTGTTTCAAGTTCAAGTTTCAAGTTTATTCATTTCCTCAACAAAATCAATTAATTACAACATAAGATGCTACATTGATTAAGGTTAACACAATTCAATACTAATATTTAACATGGTCAATTACAGAAAATAAATTTGTTGAGGAGGACAGATGGAAAGAACTCGTTTGAGCTTTCGAAGCCATTGTCCTCTATCTAACATATATATTCTACGGAGTCACGTGATGACGCACTTTCCCTGCCAAAAACAATAGATTCAACTCGAAACAATAGGTCAAACGCCCGAAAACAACGGGCGGAAACGGCGAACCGTGTAATCAAAAAGGCTTCTTTGTTTCTACATTTATTGGCTTAAATTTCAAATGGAAAGTGTCATTTATTAATTAGACCAAGGTTATCTATTTTTGGTTTCGATTTTTCAAAGTTCTTTTGAATTATTCCATAAATTATTCCACAAATTGTGCTGTCACGAAAAACTACAGTTTACGGTGGCGAAATTTCCAAATTCGCGTCGCAAACTCCATATTCGAAGAGAGTATTCACCCTTCACGTGACCCGTTTCGCCTTTTTCTGCAATTTGATTGGCTGTTTTCGCACGACCCACGTGGGTTGTTGATCGTTTTTCGTTTTTCGCCTTCGGCTTGCAACAGGTACTTTTGGGGAAAATGTGTGTTTTTGTTTTGCACACAAAGGGTGCCTTTCAAAGTGTTTTACCACCAGAATTATCTTTGCAAAAAGCTGCTATTTGTTTCAAAAACCCTGGAGAGTTGCAGGAAACAATTGGGAACACAGGTGATAGCTTTGTTTAGTATTTTGAGTTGAAATAGTTGTAGTCTTTGTAGTAGGCTTTGCTTCGGCATGCTTGCACTGCTTAGGCCCAATGAAAACAAAGGCAAAGTTATGAATTTTTCAGGCGCTATTTGCACGATTTTCCTCATTTAAACTTTCGACAAGTGTTTGTATGTTTTATAGTAGGTATAGTATGCTTTTTTTAGTAGGTATAGTATGTTTTTATAGTAGGTATAGTAGGTATAGTATGTTTTTATAGTAGGTTATAGTATGTATATATAGTATGTTTATATTATGTTATTATAGTAGGTATAGTAGGTATAGTATGTGTGCATAGTAAGTATAGTAGGTATAATATGTTTGTATAGTAGGTATAGTAGGCATAGTAGGTATAGTAGGCATAGTATGTTGGTATAATAGGTATAGTAGGTTGCAGGTATATATGTATGTATGTATGGGCATGAGCGGAAGCGAACCAGATTAAGTTTATTTTTACTCGATGGGCTCCAGGGAGGGAGCGAAGCGACCGCGCCCGGCTCATGTATGTATGTATGTATGTATGTATGTATGTAGGTATGTATGTATGTAGGTATGTATGTATGTAGGTATGTATCTATGTATGTATGTATGTATGTATGTAGGTATGTATGTATGTAGGTATGTATGTATGGGCATGAGCGTAAGCGAATGCAGCGCACGAAGTGCGCCAACCACAGGCGAGTGTAGCGAGCTAACCCATTGTATGTGGGGTTGAAAGAGGCATGAGCGTAATCGAATGCAGTGCACGAAGTGCGCCCTACCAGTCAATGTTTCTTGATAATATACATCATATATATTAGATATAGTGTGATACAAGATAGTCTTGCATGATTATATATATAGTATGATACAGTATTGCATGGTGTCATGTATAGTATTTTTTGGTATGATGTAGCATTGTATTGATATTTCTTTTTTTAGTGTTGGATTTAATAGCAAGTTCAAGCAGTTTTTTAAGTCTTTGTAGGCAATCATATGTGCTCCAATTTGTTAATTTATTTCCATACTTTGTAGTACCCTTCGTTGATAAATACACAGAGAATGAAGAAAATGCACTATTGATGATAGAATATTAGGAACACACAACAAAGGTTCAAAGGACATGACTTGAATTTATAACTTATAGTTGTAAATTATAGTTGCAACAAAAACTGTATATCTTACAACATAAATGTACTATTTACCTGAATATAATTTACCAGTGAAGCGTGCAGCATTGCATATGCTTGTCTTAAAAAGTCTTCATTTTCCGTAGTTACTTTTCATAACTAAATTTCTGACTATCAGGCCACTACCAGGGTGTTTCTACCATACTAACAATAGTTACGCATTCTGTGACATTTCCAGGAGGCCTCCATTGCAGTTATCTATATTTTATTCTACGAGGCCATCTTCACTCTGTTGCTATGGTATTCATATTCAAAATTATCTTCACAAAGCAACGCGCCAAAATTCTTTTCCGTTCGTTAGTTATTGTCAAAAGCAGAGCCACAGTCAACAGGCAAATTGTTTTCAACTCATTACTGATATTTTATACCTTTAAATATTAATAAAGACAATTACAAATAATACCCATGTATATCCATGTATTTAATCACTCCTGATCTCTTTTCCAGTCTTTGCTTAGTTTTGCGATTGTTTTCCTTCAACCTTCCTACTGAAGAAAAAAGATTTCTGTATGCACTTTCAGTTCAATGTTACTTGGATAATGAGATTCTCCTTTACTATTATGATCACCAATCATATGTATAACTTATTACTTACCATTTCAATCACAATTAGAATCTTATTCTTTTTCCAGTATTTGCAGTTTGGCAGTTGCCTTGCTGGTTGTTTTTTATTTCGTTAAAAACATTTTCGGTATGTACTTTCAGTTCAATGTTACTTGGATAATGAGATTCTCCTTTACTATTATGATAACCAACCATATGTATTACTTATCACTTACCATTTCAATCAAAATTAGAATCTTATTCTTTTTCCAGTATTTGCAGTTCGGCAGTTGCATTGCTGGTTGTTTTTTATTTTGTTAAAAACATTTTCGGTATGTACTTTCAGTTCAATGTTACTTGGATAATGAGATTCTCCTTTACTATTATGATAACCAACCATATGTATTACTTATTACTTACCATTTCAATCACAATTAGAATCTTATTCTTTTTCCACTATTTGCAGTTTGGCAGTTGCCTTGCTGGTTTTTTTTATTTTGTTAAAAACATTTTCGGTATGTACTTTCAGTTCAATGTTACTGGCATAATGAGATTCTCCTTTACTATTATGATCACCAACCATATGTATAACTTATTAGTTACCATTTCAATCACAATTAGAACCTTATTCTTTTTCAGTATTTGCAGTTTAGCAGTTGTCCTTTGATTTTGTATCATTTATGTTATTTTGTATCAGTACCACTTCATGCAAAATTGTTCTGTTTTTCACAAACCAATTACTTTCACACTTATTAAAGAAAAATAACTATAATTTGTTTGCTTTAAGGTTAACTAATATGGCTTCAAGGTACGGAAGTCCGACAAAAAAGCCTGAGCCAGAAAAACAAATAGTCATCTGGCTTGATGATGAAGCGAAAGTAATTATAGCAAATATATATTAATTCATTATTTCATCAGTTTTTTTGCACAATTCACAATACTTATTTCATATTTCATGGTTATTGTTTTCGTGGAAAATTCTGTCATTGTTTGCTTTTGTATCCTAGGAAATAAGTACAAAGACATTTTCCATCTGAAGAGGGAATGTGCTGCTGCCCAATTCAAAGAATTGGGCAGCACCAAAAAATTCTCCCTCCATGACAAGGAAGGAGAAGTCTCCAAACAAAAGATATAGTGTAAGTATACCTTCTGTATTTGAAGCTCAGTTCTTCTATTGATATCTTCCAAATATTGCATCACATCCTTTCACCAAAAAAAGCAACCTATAACACAATTGTGTATTCACAGATCACAGAAGGAGGCCTTCGTCAAGATTGGCAAGGCTACAGGAAGGGCAAAGAACAAAAGAAGGGTGGGAAGGCCACCCAAGAATTTTCTAGAACTTTGATGGTGGCCATGCCCACCCAAAGGGCTGTAAAAATTATGCCGGACATGTGTAAATAGTTTCTTAACTAATTTACCCATGTCCTGATTTTGACCATGCATGAAAGAGACAATCAGAAAATCAAAACCAATTAACAATGCAAAATATAACCTAAAATCATCTACTTTTCCATATGCAAAATTTGAAAAACCTTTCACATTTTTTGTTCATGCATGGTCAAAGTTTCATTACTATTTGTTCAAATTATATGTTCCAAATGTTCTTATTTTATATGTTCCAAATGTTCCAAATTATATGTTCCAGTATTTTTAATATTTCAATCATTATCGTCCGAATTATCGATAGGATATAATTAATAATATTTGCAATTATTTATCGCTGCGTAAGTATTATGAACTTTGTTTTTTTCTAACAAGCTATCATTATAAGCTAACAAGCTTCTTTATCGCTATTTCGCTTATTAATGTCAATAATTTTTGTTTTTCTTCGCAAAGTAATATACTTTCAGTTGAAATTATGCAAGTTTTAATAGTTCCATCCATTCCCCGAACACACGGTCCATGGAACCCCAGAGCACCGGTTTGCATTCCAGGATTTTCCAGGTCCATGTTTTCCCATGATGCGAGAAATCCAGCACTTTATTCAGCGTGGCAAAAACGCCTCAACTCAAAACCCACGCAGAGAAGAAGCTCCGTGAACAATAGATCAGGTTTGCGAGTAATATCAGAAAACCATTGCGAATGAATTGATCCACTGGATTGGAGATTTTGATTGAAGAATTATCAATTTAAAAAATACAGATTAAATCTTTCCCGAGAACACGGTGCATGTAATCCTGAGCCCCGGTTGCCATTCCAAGTTGTTCCGGGTCCATGTTTTTCACGATGGACAAATTTCAGCAGCTGGAAGAAACGCCTCAACTCGAACCCCATGCAGAGAAACTTTGTGAACAAAGGATCAGATTTGTGAGTACATAATATGAGAAAGCAAATTCGGACTGATTTTATCAATTCCATTCGAGATTTCTATTAAAGTGCTTCTACACCTTATTTTTTTATTGGCTAAAACTATAGATTCGAATCCGCTGATTCTCAATCTGTTTATATGTTTTCGATATGACAAGTAGTTTTTGAGATACGAGGCAGCGCGTGCCACTTTTTCGTGGTTAACTTTTAGGACTGGGTCGATCCAACTATGACATCATAGTTGAGCCTAGTTGTGCCCCGTTCATTTTCCCGTACTGAAGCAACAAATTTGACATCGATTTCCTCTCACACGATGGGCTCGATATTTGTTTTTTTGACTTTGATGATTAGAAACAGGTTAGCGCATTATGGCATTGGAGTTTGAAAGGCGTGCAATGAGTTTGCAGCTGTGGGGAGGAATTACAAAATTCCCATGTAGTGCATGCTTGTTGTGCTCAGTGGCGGCGGGCGTAGGCCTACATTCAGTCCCTCCTTATATAATATGTGAGCCGTACGGAAACGTGCGGTCAAAGACCACCCGGTCGAGGTGTTGTAGCCACCCTGGCCCTTTCGTGCTTTTCGTGTTCTTTTTCGAAAACCCTTCGATTTATTCCCCTTCGCCTCCTTTAGTGTACCTGCTCTTTTTCTGCTTAAATTTCGCAGTGTTTTTCGAGATTTTCTCACTTTTCTCCTTCGAAAATTCTTCCGCCTTTGTTTTCGTTTTTGCATGCGAGGGGGAAACTTCTGGAAGGATCGATCGTGCGTTGTTTACCGTTTTCGAAACAATGAATCCCTGTTGCGTTTGACACTAATCCGACAGCTCCTTTTGTTACTGTGACCCTCGATTGACGAGGAAGTTGCTTCCTCCTTGAGCGAGTGTGCAGTGGATCTCCTCCATTTTCGAATTTGGGACGGGACAAACCGAATGAATTGATTTCGTTTTGTGGCTGCGTTTTATTTTTGCTGCCATTTTACTCGAGATTTCCAACTAAAAGCTTCTCAGGATTTAACTGGTAAGTGGCTAAGTTGTTTCTATTTGCCTTCACTAAACTCCTCTGTATCATTCTTATTTTCCTTTAGATCTATTCTTATCCTTTATTTATAGAAATATTTATAGAAATTTTTAGGGCCCTGAAATTCTAAATTAATTCATTGCTTTACAAATCTTTTCTATACTATATCGAATACTAAAACGCTGAATGATCAATTTCTGCTTTTATAATAACAGGTCTGGATGCAACGATCTAAATAATGAATTTCAGAAACGGCAACATTTTTGTGATTTCACTGAAACGAAGCCCTTCAAAACACATGCAGTTGTCTAAAAGCTATTCTGCCTTTCCTTGCAATCAACTGGAAATTTACTTGAAACTTGCTCTTCCAAACTGTTTCCGAAAGAATTTCACTGATTTGGATGTGAAACTCTAACTGGCCAGACTCAAAAACAGCTATTTTCATATTGCATTGAAGCAGACCGTGCCAAGAAGCATGCAAATCCCCCGAAACGCTTTCTCCTTGGCATCCACAGAATTACTGTTCACGACTGGCCATCCGAAGGCAAAGTAATGGATTTCAAGCACGTCATTTTCGTTCTGCATAACATAAACGTGTGCTCAAGCTGGAAACAATTGCTTCCACTCCACATGGATGCTAAACTGGAAACGTGCCCACCACTGAGCTGCAATTCAAAACTCCAAAGTTGTGCATTTGGTCTGTGAAGTAAGTGAGTGAATCAATTAAAATTTTCATGATCTGCTGTATTTAAAACCCTTTTATATATCATGAATTTCTCACTGCGTGTTTAGATGCATCTAACTTTGGGACCCCTTTAAAATTTTCACAATGCGCTTTTTATTACTTTCATTCAATTCGTGTAGTGGTAAATATGTTTTTACGCATTTAATTCTATATTTTTATTATTGTATATTCTCTAATCGCAATTTCGAATTAAATGGATCCATTTATGTTTTCTGATATACTATTCAATCGCAACGCTTCTCTCCGTTCTGTTTAGATCGAGACGTTTCTGGCACGCTCAGAAGTGCACGAAAATTTGCATCGCGGAAAAATGGACCTGGAACAACCTTGGAATGGAATCAGACCTCGGGGCTTCCATGGGGGAAAGGATGGAAAGATGAGGATCAGAATCATTTCAAATTAAATCATGGGAGAAAACATGGACCTAGAACAACCTTGAAATGGAAGTTGGGATCCGGGATTCCATGGACCATTCTGTGGGTGAATGAATGCAACTTTGAAGATTTGAATGATTTCAAGTTAAATCATCAGAGAAAACATGGACCTGGAACAACCTTGGAATGGAAATTAAAACTCGGGGATTCCATGGACCATGTGGTCGGGGAATGCATCCAACTATGAGGTTGTCAATGATTTCAATTTATATCATCATGGACCTGGAACAACCTTGGAATGGAAATCAAAACTCGGGGATTCCATGCACCATGTGATCGAGGAATGGTTGCAACTATGAGGCCTTCAAAGATTTCAATTTAAATCATCATGGACCTGGAACAACCATAGAATGGAAATCGGGACTTGGGGCTTCCATGAACCATGTGGTCGGGGAATGCTGGAAACTATACATTTATATTTACATTACGTATCCCGCGAAAATCCACTTTACCAAAATTTCATTGCCCCTCTTTACTACCCATTACTTCACGTGTCCGACAAAGAATGATCTTACCAAAACTCAATCAATTTTCATTAGAACCCATTGCTTAACGTGTCCGCCGCTGCAGGATAGTATAATAAATAGTGTTTGCGCTTTGGCGTGTCTGTCTCGTTATGTGTATTCGTGGGTATCTGCGAGGTATCTGTGCTATGTTGGTGATCAGAATTGAATAGAAAGTTTCCATAAATTAACATTGTTAGTCGGATAGTAGCTCATGACAGTAGGGATTGCAGTGCCCAGGAATGCGAAGATGGCGAGGGGATAGGATTGTTCGTATCGTAGAGTAAAGCAGCCCGATGATAGTGATACCAATGAAGGAGAACCTGAGTTGCATTTGATCCTATGGCTGAGAAAACTCTTTCACTCAAAGCCATGGAAGAGATTTGAGCAAGAAAAGAAATATTGAAAGAAAAATGTCTGTGCATTTGACTGGATCTGAATTATTATCTTTTTGTTGTGTATCTGATGAAGTAAAAGTGTGTATCAAAATTCAATATACGCAATATAATTTAGGCCATCATATCCGTGTCAGTCTAAACCTTTGGGGTTTGAAGAAGCCTGAAAAGATTCGGTTTTCATTTGGAACAGCAAGTGTAGAAAATCTGCAACACAATTCCTTATTACTACACATGAATTTCGTTATTGTACCGAAATTATTGCGCTTTGTTCTTTGATTTATTTCATTCATGATGATGCGTGCGTCCATAGAATTTCTTCCGTTGTTGCGAATTGATGAAATCTATCCATCTCCTTCTCCTTACAGTTTTAGGGCGATCATCCTGATAAAGCAATTCTGATTTATCAGGTGTATTTCCATGGGCTAGCAAAACACATCGATATGGCATATTTTCCCAGTTTCACACATAAATCTAATCTAACAATCTTTAATCATGTTTTGATGCTCTTCTTGTCATCCCCGTCCAGTTCCCGTACAGTTTTAACATTGCACGGCCTACGCCCGCCGCCACTGAGCACAGCGAGAAGCCACTACATGGGAATTTCGTAATTCCTCCCCACAGCTACAAACTCATCGCAAGCCTTTCAAACTCCAATGCCATAATGCGCCGACCTGTTTCTAATCATCAAAGTCAAAAAAACAAATATCGAGCCCATCGTGTGAGAGGAAATCGATGTCAAATTTGTTGCTTCAGTACGGGAAAATGAACGGGGCACAACCAGGCTCAACTATGATGTCATAGTTGGATCGACCCAGTCCTAAAAGTTAACCAAAAAATGACGAAAATGGCGAAACATCGACACTTTCCCACGTTATAACTCGTTAACTAGACTTCAGATTTAAAAAATATTTTCGGATCTAAAATCAGCGAAGAAAGTTTTATCGATATAAAGAATAAAAAAATAAGGTGTAGAGGCACTTTAAAGAATACACAATTTTAATACACCAGTTGGCACTCAATAACGCATGTTTATAACTACACGAATTCTATGAAAGCAATATGAAAGCACATTATGAAAATTTTAGAGGGGCCCCGAAGTTCAATGCTTCTAAATACCCAGGTACTAGTCGAAAATGATTAAATATAAGTGGTTTTAAATACAGCAGATCTGGAAAATTTTTAAACAATTTACTCACATCTTTCACAGGCCAACATCCACAGCTTTCGTATTTTGAATAATCATGCTCAGTGACAGGCACTTTTAGAATCCAAACGGAATTGAAGCAACCTTTCCAGCGTTTATCTGATCCAGAAAGAAAGTGATGTGCTTGAAAGATCAATTCACAATGTTAGCAGCTGAATGGCAAGTCGGCAAAAGTAATTCAGCAACATAGCTTTTAGGCAACTCCATGTGTTTAGAACAATGGTTTAGAATGCCTTCGGTTGAGTGAAATCCCAAAATTGCTGTTTCTGAAATTCATGATTTAGATCTTTGTATCCAAGCCTGTTATTAAAAACACAGAATCTCATCATTCATCGGTTAAGTATTCGATTTAATATAGTGGAGATTTGTAAAGCAAAGAAATATTTGGAAATGCATGGCCCGCAAAAATTTCTATAAACCAGCTCATCAGAGTATATTGAAAACACGATAAGAAGGATACAAAGAAGTTTAGTAAAGGCAAATTGATGGAACTTATCTACTTACCAGTAGAGTTCTGCTCGTAACAGTTCTGAGGAGTAACATTCAAGTAAAATTCCAGTTGATGGCAAGGGAGGGCAAAATAGCTTTCAGACAACTGCACCACGTGCTTTGAACACCTTCTGTTTAGTGAAATCCCGAAATTCCTGTTTCTGGAATTCCTGATTTAGATCGTTGTATCCAAACCTGTTATTAAAAACACAGAATCTCGTTATTCATCGGTTTAGTATTCGATTTGATATAGTGGAGATTTGTAAAGCAAAGAATTATTTAGAAATTGAGAGCGGGCAAAAATTTCTACAAACCAGCTCATCAGAATAACTTGAAAACAGGATAAAAAGGATACAAAGAAATTTAGTAAAGGGAAATAGAAACAACTTAGCCACTTACCAGTAGAGTTCTGCTGGTAATAGTTCTGAAGAGTAACATTCAAGTAAAATTCCAGTTGATGGCAATTGAGGGTAAAGTAGCTTTTAGACAACTGCACCACATGCTTTGAAGGCTTTCAGTTGAGTGAAATCACGAAATTGGTGTTTCTGAAATTCCTTATTTAGATCATTGCATCCAGACCTGTAATTATAAAAGCAGAATTTGATAATTCATCGTTTTAGTATTCAATTTAGTACAGTGGGGATTTCTACAGTAAACAATTATTTAGAACTTTAGAGCGCGTAAAAATTTCTAAAAACCAGTCGACCTGAATATATTGAAATCAAGATAAGAAGGTACAAAGAAATTTAGTAAAGGGAAACAGAAACAACTTAGCCACTTACCAGTTAAATCCTGAAGCTTTTAGTTGGAAATCTCGAGTAAAACGGCAGCAAAAATAAAACAGCCATCCAACAAAATAAATCCATTCGGTTTGCCTGCCCTCCCAAATTCGAAATTCGAAAATGAAAAATGAATTGCACACTTTCCCTGTCAACCAAAGGTCAGGGTAACAAAGGACGCAAACGGATAAGTGTGAAACGTAACAGGGTTTCATTGTTTTGAGAAGGCTTAGCAATGCAAAACAACGCAGGATCGATCTTTACAGAAACATAACATCATCCAGATCCAGACGCCGTAATGGTCAGGGGGTCGATGAGCACAAATAACCCATGTTTATAACTACACGAATTCCATGAAAGCAATACGAAAGCCCATTATCAAAATTTTAGAGGGGCCCCGTAGTTGAATGCTTCTAAGCACCCAGGTACCAGTCGAAAATGATTAAATATAAGTGCTTTTAAATACAGCAGATCATGAAAGTCTTTAAACAATTTACTCACATCTTTCACAGGCCAAAATCCACAACTTTCATGTTTTGAATAGCGAATCACGCTCAGTGGCAGGCACTTTTAGAATCCACGTGGAATTGAAGCAACCTTTTCAGGGTTTATCTGATCCAGAAAGAAATTGATGTGGTTGAACGATGAATCCACGATGTTAGCAGGCGGATGGCAAGTAGGCAATAGTAATTCAGCAAAATAGTTTTTAGGCAACTCCACGTGTTTAGAACAATAGTTTAGAACGCCTTCGGTTCAGTGAAATCCCGAAATTGCTGTTTCTGAAACTCGTGATTTAGATCATCGCATCCAGACCTGTAATTATAAAAGCAGAATTTGATAATTCATCGTTTTAGTATTCAATTTAGTACAGTGGAGTTTTTGAAAGCAAAGAATTATTTAGAAATTTCGAGCGCATAAAAATTTCTATAAACCAGCTCATCAGAATATCTTGAAAACAGGATCAGAAGGATACAAAGATGCTTAGTAAAGGCAAGTAGAAACAACTTAGTCACTTACCAGTAGAGTTCTGCTTGCAACAGTTCTGAAGAGTAACATTCAAGTAAAATTCCGGTTGATGGCAAAGGAGGGCAAAATACCTTTTAGACAACTGCACCACGTGCTTTGAAGGCTTTCAGTTGAGTGAAATCCTGAAATTGCTGTTTCTGAAATTCGTGATTTAGATCGTCGCATCCAGACCTGTAATTATAAAAGCAGAATTTGATAATTCATCGGTTTAGTATTCGATTTAGTACAGTGGGGATTTCTAAAGCAAAGACCTATTTAGAAATTTAGAGCGCGCAAAAATTTCTATAAACCAGCTCATCAGAATATCTTGAAAACACGATAAGAAGGATACAAAGAAGTTTAGTAAAGGACTATAGAAACAACTCAGCCACTTACCAGTAAAGTTCTGCTTGTAAAAGTTCTGAAGAGTAACATTCAAGTAAAATTCCAGTTGATGGCAAAGGAGAGCAAAATAGCTTTTAGACAACTGCACCACGTGCTGTGAAGGCCTTCGGTTGAGTGAAAGCACGAAATTGCTGTTTCTGAAATTCCTTATCTAGACCGTTGCATTCAGACCTGTAATTATAAAAGCAGAATTCGATAATTCATCGTTTTAGTATTCGATTTAGTACAGTGGAGATTTCTACAGTAAAGAATTATTTAGAAATTTAGAGGGCATAAAAATTTCTATAAACCAGTTGACCTGAATATATTGAAATCACGATAAGAAGGTACAAAGCAATTTAGTACAGGCAAACAGAAACAACTTAACCACTTACCAGTTAAATCCTGAAGCTTTTATTTGGAAATCTCGAGTAAAACGGCAGCAAAAATAAAACAGGCATCCAACGAAAAAAATCCATTCGGTTTGCTTGCCCATCCCAAAAATTCGAAAATCAAAGATTAATTGCACACTTTCCTCCTTGTCAACGAAACGGTGACAGAAACAAAGGACGCAAACGAATAAGTGCGAAACGTAACAGGGTTTCATTATTTCGAAAAGGCTTGGCAACACAAAACAATGCACGATCAACCTTTACAGAAACGTAACATCATCCAGACGCCGTAAAGGTCAGGGGGTCGCTGAGCACAACACATTTTGTTCGATTCAAACGCTTCAGTACGTGTCAAAGCTCTGGACACATCCCCCCGCACGCAAAACAAAACGCGAAAGAACAGCATGCACTCCATCCTCTCACACGAAAGAGAGAGGCCTCATTACGGGAAAACAAAAGGCGAAGAATTTTCGAGTTAGAAAATTGAAAATATCTCGAAAACCAAAACGAATTTCGAAAAAGCAAAAAGGGTTTGCAAATATACATGGTAGAGGGAAAATTTGGGAATGGTTTTGGAAATAAATGGAGCAGGCAGATTCTGAAAAGGGGCCGGACAAAACTCGTGAAGGGACGCCTTTAATACGGACGCCTTAGAGAAAGGCCTCATTACGGGAAAACAAAGGGCGAAATATTTTCGAAGCAGAAAATGGGAAATATCTCTAAAACGATAAGGAATTTCAAAAAATAAAATAATCTCTAGGCTTGTCCAGTGGAAGGGGAAGACATCTAGGTGGTTTCGAAAAAGATTATGCGAAGCAGAAAAACGGTAGAGGGGAGACAACATTTGAGCACTGGAGCCTTTGAGGGCAACACCTTTACCGCTCAGATTTTAGTATTATAGAGATATCTCATGAGACGAATGGCTACCATAAAATATTAGTGAGCTTTTTTCGCTGACGATTTTTCTATGCACTTTAATTCATTTTATCTTGGTTTCAGCAATGCTGATATTACCCCCTAATTTTGATGACTTATTAGCTTTTATTTGACAAGTTGATATCTAATTGAAGAGCAAATTGCTACAGAAAAGCATTTTTAATGAGTTCTTACTAGTGGAATACAATTTACGGTCATGTCTGCAGGGTGATGCGCAGGGTGTCTGAAACATTAAAATTTAAGGTTACCCTGTTTGTTAGTTTGTAGGGGATAATTCCCTGTCTAATAATAGTTTTGAAAGACACAAGGCTCGGTAAGAAATAAATCTATTCATTGCAGTTTTTCCTTCTTACTACTCTATTTAGCTCTTTCATTATTTATTTACTGTATAAAAAGAGGCCCAGTTTGATCGAATTTCAAATAACGGACACCTCTCTTTTACAAACTTCTTTCAATTACGGAATGATATTTTTGTTTTTAAAAGATTTGTTTGTAAATGTAACCTATGTACAACAACCTACTCTTTACCACGAATAAAAACATCACTTTTGTTTTATGCATCTGGAATATATAAATAAACATTTATGGACCCGTTTTCAACAAATCAATTTGTCTTAATCGATCAACCAGATTAAGTTTATTTTTACTCGATGGGCTCCGGGGAGGGAGTGAAGCGACCGCGCCCGGCTCATGTATGTATGTATGTATGTATTCTTTTCTTACCATAGTTTTGAAAGACACAACGCTCGGTAAGAAATAAATTTATTCATTGCAGTTTTTCCTTCTTACTACTCTATTTAGTTCTTTCATTATTTATTTACTGTATAAAAAGAGGCCCAGTTTGATCGAATTTCAAATAAAGGACACCTCTCTTTTACAAGCTTCTTTCAATTACGAAATGATATTTTTGTTTTTAAGAGATTTGTTTGTAAATGTAACCTATGTACAACAACCTACTCTTTACCATGGATAAAAACATCACTTTTGCTTTATGCATCTGGAATATATAAATAAACATTTATGGACCCGTTTTCAACAAATCAATTTGTCTTAATCGATCAACCAGATTAAGTTGAAGTAGAAGAGTTGAAAGAACTTGTTAAAAACGATAATGAGATGTTGAATGAGCTATTGGAGTAGATGAGTAGTATATCAATGAAAGTTGAAGACATAGAGAAAGAAAGAAAGAAGGAGAAGTCGGTTCAATATGATTTGAATATGATGTATGAATTGCGGGATGAACAAAGAGCCGTAGATCAAAGATTGTCGGCACAAGAAACAAGGTTATTGTCATTAGAAGAATCAGAAACAGAGGACGGACGATTGATATGGAAGGTAGAGAATTTGACAGAAAAGCGAAGTAAAGCAATTAGATATGGCAATTCATTGTTTAGTCCAACATTTCTAAGTGATAAGTTTGGATACAAAATGGGAATGAGACTTTATTTGAACGGGGATGGGATAGGACATGGAAATAGCGTGAGCCTATATATTGTTGTTTATAAAGGAGAATTTGACGATATATTGGAATGGCCTATGCTAAAGAGAATTAACTTTAAGATAATAAATCAGAGTGACAGGAAAAAAAATGAAGAGGAGTGTTTTACTACAGAATCACCTGTAGGCGCATCATATGAGAAACCTAAAAGCATTAAAAATATAGCCCACGGTTTAGCACGAATGTTGAGTTTGAAAACTTTCATGAAAGAACCCGGATTTGTTAAGAATAATCAAATGTTTATAGAATGCACAGTAGAGTAGACGAATGTTTTATATCAAATTAAATGTAATTTCAAATTGCAGATTGTACATAAAATAGAAGTTTTTCATAAAATATAAGAAAAAAAATTAAAGTTTCAAAAATGGTGATTTACGAACATGTCTTCGAAAAGTCTAATGTCGTTGACTTCATAGTCACTGTCTGCTTCATGTAATAACTCTTCTGTGGCCTTCGCACTGGAGAAGCGGTTGGCTACAGCTTCATATCTTGCATTGTCCTCCAATCGATGATGAGTTTTGCTGAACCTTTTTTCGAATGTCTTCTTTAAGACGTTTTGCCATGCCATTAAATTTTTCTTTTGTGGCCTCATTCAACCACAAATCCTCAATCTCATCGCTGTGCGCCAGAGAAGGTGCACTACATTGAAGTTCCTCTGCCTTCGTGAGGCAGAGGATGAAGTAGCCTGCGGGCACTTCTTTCATTTTCTTGTATGTGTATACGTGCATATTGCTAAAAATCACAAAAATATAAAATGAGTTAAAAGAAGAATAATTTAAAAACCTAATCCTAAAGCAAGTCATTGCAAATAAAATTAAAAAACAAACCTACTTTGTCTTGTTTTTTTTTTGTCGTCGATCGTGTCGTGTCTTGCAAAATTATGTGAACGAGTGATTTTTGAGTTAAGTGTGTCTCCTTTTATTTCCTTACACTGTGCATTGGCCTTTGTAACTGAAAACAAACATTAATGGTGGCGGCTGATGAAAGCAGTTACCCAAGTTTTTTCCCCATGTTATTTGCTTACCATAGCTAATGGAGCTAATGAATTGACGATGATGAGGAGCATGTGATGTCCTGAGCATGTGATGTTCTAAAAATGGATATGTAACAAAGGTCCAAGAGCAAAAGTCAAAGACCAAAGGTGCAAGAATAATGGTTAGGGTGTATGTTGACTGATGAAATTTGTCCCAAGTTTTTTTCCCAAGTTATTTGCTTACCATAGCTAATGGACTTTCAGAAGTGCCGCACTAATTAGTTAATTGATGGAGATGCGTGCAGTGAAACATGAATTCTCGACAAAGGTAGCGTGATGGAAAATCTTCAAAGGTTCCATCGCGAAGCCTCAGAGCTGCACATTCACTGGCAAATCTCCGATAAACCAGCATGATCAGGCAGATCTGGCTTCAACATTTATTAACACCTTGACAATACAATGCAGCACATCAATAGCATGCACGCGATTAAAATTTTTGAGAATGAGCGATGTAAACGAGTTGTTTTTCATTCAACTCAAAGTTATAAAAAAGGGCTCGTTTCTCCCACAGTGCAATTTTATATTCTGTAGCTTTAGCCTTTTTACTTTTAGCAAGAGTGTTCTGTTTTGTGTACGCTGTTGAGTATTGACAGTTCAATGACGTGCTGCTGCTGATAATCAACATGCCCTGAAATGTTGTCCTCCAAGCGATAATTGGATCACGCGTTGACTGATGAAATTTGTCCCAAGTTTTTTTCCCAAGTTATTTGCTTACCATATCTGATGGACTTTGAAATCGAAAACAAAGAATAATGGTTAGGGTGTATGTTGACTGATGAAATTTGTCCCAAGTTTTTTTCCCAAGGTATTTGCTTACCATAGCTAATGGACTTTGGAATTCTAAAAGTAGAAATGATTGATTGCGAAAAAAAAGACGAGTTTTGATTGGAGGTTTGAAATACAATTGTTGGTGAAGCTTTAAATACGCTTGTCAGTATTGAAGGGAGCACATTGGCGTGAACTATGCTTGAAGTCAGACATCATCCAACAAGATGCCGTTCGCGAAGAAAGTAGCTGAAAACGGAAGGACCTTTCAAGATGAAGGCAATTTGAATTTTTCAGAGTATTCAACCGACGAAAGAAAGGTGGTGTATATTGTAGCGCCATATCAACTGACAGATGCGATCACCGAGATAATTCAAGCCGATCTACCGCGCCCGCTGGTAATAAAGAAATCATTTGCCGAAGTCCAAGTGACAATGGGGTTTACTGTCTGTATTGATAAATTCGTTAATTTATCGTATGCGATTAAAATAAACAAGATAATGTTGATGTGTTGTCGTAAGAGTGTAGATGAAGAACAGCTCTTAAGATATTATAGAAACGAGTTAATGGCAAGTATGCGTAAGAGAAAATTTACGAAAATGCAAATGGTTTTAATAAAAATTATGTTTCCGAACACAGCTCAGTTAGAGAAAATGAAATATTTTTATGCAAATACTGATTTTGCTGTGATTAAACTCGAGGAAAATGTAGAGTACTCGAAAGTAGAGAGTAAAAAAAGGCCGTTTAAGGCAATAGAGAAGAAGCTTGTAAATGTAAGTAAGAGAATTAAAGTAGACGAAGCTACGCAGCAAAATAATGAGATAGAAGTAACAGATCCTCCGAGGGATCCACGAAAGAAACCTCTTGATCTATCGAGATGTAAGTTGAAAACGTTAAGTGACAAAAGCAAAATAAAAGCAAAAACGGTGAAGCCTATAGCTAGAGTTGCCTCAAAAACAGTTGCTAATAATGCACCAGAATTGAAGGCGGATCCGAATTCATTTGTCGTTTGAGGAGACAAATATAACGAACCGAAAGGTTGAAGATGAAATTGCAGTAGCAAATTTGTTCGATGATATGCTACTACCGCTAATAGACGAGCCGCATTCACTGCCTGCGGATGTGTTCGGGGATTTCGATCTAGCAGACATAGTGTTCCCGGCAGAAGCAAACAAAGGTGAAGTGAAGGGAAGTGCGACAAATATTCCGAATAATGCAAAATCAGTTGCTGTCGACAATGAAAATGAGGGAAAGAAGAAAAGAATTCATTGTGGAAAAGGAAAAGGTTCGAGTTTTGCCAAGTTAGTTCAAAGGCAAAGAGAACGTCAACTACTGTCTTCAGACTCCTCGTCATCATCGGACAACTCATCAGATGAAGAGTGAACGATAAAACATTTACGATTTCAATATATTTTAGAAATAAGTTGATTAAGATATGTATGTATATAAGAATGTGATTGAAATGTGTTAGTGAAAAAGTATTTGATGTTGTTTTAATGTGTGACTCTTTCAAAAAGCGAGAACAGCAAATGTTGACAAGTATTTGTTTAACCGAGAATGAACCAACAGATTTGAAAAGCGTGTTTATATTTTTGAAAACGTGTTTACGTTATACAAATTGGTTAGATATAGAAATGATAAAAGAAGCACATTCATATGTAATGAAAACTCACAATGTACCAAGATGTTGTCCAGAAAATATTGTCGATCAATGATATTGAGCCAACAATTGAGCCAAGAGAATTGACAACCAAGCTTCTAATGATGGATCCTATGATTCTGTCATTTGACACCAACAATTTGACACTTTATGACATTGAAAACATTGACATTTGAGTGCTCCATAGGAACTTGCTTGCTGTTTGACTGCTGTGTGAAAACGTTTATTGTTGTTTAACTTGTTTTGCTGTTTAACTTGTTTTGCTGTTTAACTTTTTAGTGCCATTTTGGTTCATACATATGAGACTAAAATAAGTTTTGACAAACATGAACATCCCCTCCAAAATTTTCTTTTAAAATTAAATCACATAAAACAGAGTTTGTGTATGTCTGATAGTTTTCCTTAGTCCAAAGCGATTTGACTAATGCGAGTTTTGACTGTATTTTGTTTTCATAATGCTATGTTAGGACTTAGGATGTTCATGTTATGATAAAAATATGTGGGTACTTGTAAATTAACATCACAAACATTTCACTGAACTCATGCAATATTCTATAAAATTAATATTCTGTTTTTATTTAAAACACTTGAATGAAATTCTTTACAAAAAGTTATTCCAAATATTTACTTTTCTGAGGTGGAAAATTGAAATTTTTAGATGTTAATGAACATAAAGTCACATGTTCTTTATCAACCCACTTTTATATGTAAATAATATTATTATTTTTATTTAGCTAGATCTAAAAGGGAAATATAACTTTTATCAATCCACCTTTTCCAATTATCGGGCTTGGGATGATGTAAAACTGCTTTTTTTTACTGCAGTTTTAAATTTAACAGACACAAAATTGGAAATTTCAAACTTTCAAATATTGCAATTTTTAATTTTAGAATTGGATTCCATTGGCAGAGTTTTTTTAAAAACCAATATTTGGTATTTTGAAATCTGAAACTTGTAAGGGACTTGTACTTGTAATTTGTAAAATTGTCAAGAAAACCGAATATGTAAATCTATTTGCAGATTTGGGAACTATTTTTGCACCAAGTGAAGAATTAGCGAGAGGATTAGAAAAGTTCGTTTGCGCACTTTACAGGAAAGAAAGATTAGTGTCAGTAAACGATGCAAGAAAGAAAATATTTTTGCAAAAATTTGAGAATGAGAAAAAGATAAAAGATTTAAGTTTGTTGCCACCTTGTCAATCGAACTTAAAGCTGTACATAGAGCGAGCAAGTTACGTGGCATTGATTTATAGACAAGCAGATCGCTTAATGATGGATCTAGACGACCCAGTTAATCACAGATGGAATGAAGAGGGAGCAGTTGATTGGAGTGATGTATGCTACCCAAATGATGTCGCAACGCTACTGTTGGACAATGCCGATAATGCTAATGAAACCGATGAGACTGATGAAAACGATGAAGACAGTGAAAGTGATTTAGATGAAGACATTATTAACATTTTTGATGCTTGATTGTTTCTATTTTCATAAATTTTTGCACAATGTTCATATTTTATAACGAGCTTTATTGTGACATGTCAAGTCAAGTCACTCCCATGGCCTGATGGCCGTTGGGGCACTTTGAGTTCGTACACAATTTTCTCCATTCGTCGCGATTCTGTGCAATTCTGAAGTATTCAACAATGTTCTTGGTTGTCCAATCTCTTATGTCATCTGTCCATATTCTCTTCGGCCATCCTCTACTCCTCGTCCCATTCACAGAACCATGCATGATGTTGTACGCAAGTGTTCCCGTCTTCCTCGATATGTGTCCAAACCATTGGAGCTTGCGCCTCCTTGCTGTCTTCGGCAGAGGTTCGTAGCTGCCTATTTTGTCGATGATTCTTCGGTTTACTTCAATATTTGTGATTCGTTGCTTCCATGTGATTCCCAGGATTCCCCAAAAGCAGCGCATCTCAAATGCAGCTAGTTTCTTCTTTAGTGCTTTGTTGTAGGTCCACGTTTCACAACCATATAGGATAATGGAAATTATTAGCGATTTCATTAGCTTGATCTTTATTGTAGTCGATATTCCACTCGAGTTCCAGATTCTGCTCAACTTCGCCAGTTGGTTGGTCGCAAGTGCCAATCTCTTTTTGATCTCAATCTCGGATGTTACATTTTCATTTATTATTGAACCAAGGTAGCAGAAGGTCTTCACGGTCTCCAGCTCGACTTCTCCCACTTTCACGTTCACGTTCACCTCTTCTTTAGTAGCTCTTGACGTAACCATGGTCTTGCTTTTCTCGGAACTTATCTCCATTCCATACCTTCCCGCAGTTGAATCAAGTCTTGACGTGAGATCAGCAAGTTCCCTCCTTGAACCTGCAAGAAGATCAAAATGTGTGACATGACGTGGGGATAAATGGCCTCATTATGCCCATTATTACATTGATGTTAGGCATTAGCATCATAAAGCTGTCCTGGTCTATACAGTTTGAAAAAAGTGCTATTAAGAGTGAGAATCTTTCAAATGTTTTGCTTATTTTGGATGAAAATGAGGTTTTGACATGAAAACGAGGCCTGTGACCATGGAAGATCGATTTTTCGATTCATCAGCTGAATTTACCCTTACTTACCCAGTTTTACGGAATTCTGTTGAGAAAGTTCTTTGGAAAACGCATTTGCCTATTTTAGCATGAAAGCGAGATTTCAACATGCAATAGAGGCTAAACGCCCCCCAATTTGCCCGTATAACATCGATATTCGGAATCAGCGCCCTAAGATTACCCGAGTCCACCTAATTTAAATTATTTCCCCGACGGGGGATACTGCCCCAATTTTCATCCTGGTCTAGGTTTGTTCCTCTCTTCACTCCCCACTGTGGTTTTCCATAGGGTTCCTTTCGAAAATTACTCTACCCTAGAGTTAATGTTCGACTCACTTGTTGATATTCATTTAAATCTTGAAGTCTTTTAGCAAGATCTTTACAGAAGAGAAGGTTTTGGTCAGACTTTTCTTGACTGCCTAGGTACAAGAGTTGACCTTTCACAATATTTTTAATTAGGTCTCTGCTGAGGTCTGAGCAACCGTGGGCAGTGTGCCCTAGCAGAGCCAAAGAATCAATCATATTGCCCAGAGAGTTCTTTATATCTACAGGGAATTGCCCCTGCTTGGCATTCAAAATTGTATTTGCAACCTAAACATTGATAAAGTATATTTTTTGCAAGGTTTGCTGTAAGTTACTTATTTTTAGGTCAATGTGCTTTTTATCTTGACCCATTTTTCTCCAGATACTTGGATTAACCTTTATTGGCTTAGCATCATTGCAGTTTGCCGGCCTTCTATGCTTGTTGAAGATTTCTTTCAACTTATCAGCTTCGAGTTTTTTTTCCCACCGTTTGTTGGCAACTAGCCGGGGGCGCTCGCGTTCGCTCGCTTCCCGGAGGGGGGCAAGTGAAAAAAACTTAATGTGGTTCGCGTCACGTCAACAGGGAACGCTTTGTTCGAAAATGGAGTTTGTGACGTGAATTTGGAAGTTTTGCCAGCGTAAACCGTGGTTTATTCGTGATAGCCAATTAGGCGAACAAAAACAAAGAATTTCCAAACCTTTTAGTGGAAACTGTGAGCTCTCATATAGATAACTTTTTGGTTCAGCAGGCAAAGAACAACTCACTCAAGAATAGGGCAGATTGACGGCCTCAAAAAAAAGCCTTTATGGATACCTCGTTCGCCGTTTCGGCCCATTGTTTTGGGGCGTCTGACCTATTGTTTCGGGTCGAATCTATTGTTTTAGGCAGAGTTTCGCCACCGTCACGTGACATCACAGAATATATATATTAGATTAGACTAACCGGTAAACAGTAAAGGAACATCTATGATGAGCATCCAGAATTTAAATTAATGTTGACTTACAGAGGTATGGTTTTGTTTCCATGATAAGATGATACTGATGCATTGGACTTTGACAAATCAATAGGTATGAAGTCTCGAATACTTGCATTTGTACAATGATGTACAACAGTAGATCTACAAAATGAAAGAGACAAATTATATTCTATTTAACATGTTGGTTCATTGCTATCGAGGGTAAAAAATAATTGGATTTGGAAAAGATAGCCCTTGGGAGCTGAATAAGTTGATAGCGAAAAATGGCTTTTTCACAATTAGTGACTTTGTTTAACTGGAAAAACAATTGGGACTTTCTTGACTGTATTGTAACGTAGTATTAAGAATATATTAAAAGCCGTCATATCAAAAATTAAGTGTGACTTAAGCAACAATAGTTTCCTTTCTTTCACATGATTAGGAGGGTCCATTTAGATAAATGAATAAATATAAATGAGGAATTTGAAAAAGGTTGCCTTACAGCATGTGCTGTTTACAGGCGTTGTTATTATAGGATAGCAATCAGCACTTGGTAAACAATAGGATGCAATAGGAAGGTGGGGAAACTCATAGACCTGCCTGAATAGAGGTTACAGAGACCATGACATCTTAAGTTCAGAAATAATCTTAAATGAAGAGAGAATCTGTCGAGTTTAACTTTCCGTTAATGTTGATTTAATGTATGTCAATATGAAAAGAAATAAAGAAATTAATATTGATCAGTATGACATGACATTATAGTATGACACTACAGACAAAACCGATCATACAATTGGCCTAAGAAATTTGTAGTTAAAATGTCAACTTGAATGGGGTGAAACTAAAAGTAACTACTTACTACTTACCTTTCAGCTACGGCAAAATGAATGTTTCTCTCAGCTTTATTTTGTCTTATTTCAGCATCAAGTTCCGTTGCGATCCAAGATTCCGGAAACAAATATTAGGACAGCATAACCACCAACATGAAAAATTGCTACGTTGATGAAATACAGCATAAATCAAAATCATACAACAAATTCTATTGTTATGCAGTCTCGTTTTGACGTAATTTTCTGATTGAGCTGGATCGGACTGAACGAAGAACATGCGTCATGCTGGCAGTGCATCCTTCCTTTCATCTTTTCTGTTCCTGAGTGGGTCACTGGCGATGGTAAGTAGGTTTTCCAGATCGTATTATATCATTGCGATCTTTCAAGTTACATCTTTAAAATAAATCTGTAGCATTTCTGTGAAGGTTTTGATTCATTTTTCCAGCGTATAAAACTTTAGGAAATATAGTATTTGACAAAATCCTTTGAGAATAGGCCACATTTAAGAAAAACGGGTGCTAGAGATAAGATACATTTTTTGTATTGGAAGATGATATAAGATTCTGTTCTTTATATGTTTTAATACATGTACTATTCGTGCATTTTAGGTAGTGCATAACATGTGTAGCACCATGCTCATGGAGGCAGCTGTTGACTGTTCTTTAGGTAGGTTTTGAATTATAGGAGATCATTATGCATCCGCAAGGCCATCTAGTTCATTTATAAAGACGGGTTTTTGAAACACAATTCTTGCAAATTTTTAGGGTTTGTGTGACAGCATGTGAAAGGTACTGTTGGTGATAAATATTTGTTGGCGAAATGCATGATTTTTCAAAGGTAGAAGTCTTGTTATTATTTTTGCAATGTTATTATTATTAATTATTATTTTAGTCTACCGTTCTAATGTAATACATTCTAATAACTATTGAACGAAACAAACAAATAACATTGAAACAAAACGAACAAAACACAAACACGAACATGATATCACTAACAACAGCTACTTTTGATAACTGTCCCTGCCTGCCTCTTACCAAAGATAAAATTTCTGTTGTGGGCACTTCTGCCCACATGCATCTGGTAAGGGCTTGCACTTTCTTTTTGTTTCTTTTTTGTGTGTTTTTTTTTGTTTTTTGAAGTTTTTTTTGTCAAAATTTTTATTTTTATTTCCTCAGATGTCCTGTGGAGAAGAACACATTGTTACAGAAGGAATTAACAGTAAGCAATGTGTTATACATACTGATGAGATGGGAATTTTGCATTGCAACTTACGCTATTTCATCCTTTGTTAAATATATATTAATATATTAATCTAATATATATATTCTACGGAGTCACGTGACGGCCCTCAAAACTTGCCAAAAACAATAGATTCGACCTGAAACAATAGGTCGAACGTCTCAAAACAATGGGCCGAAACGGCGAACGAGGTATCCATAAAGGCTTTTTTTTAGGCCCTTAATCTTCCCTATTTTTAAGTGAGCTGTTCCTTGCCGGCTGAACCAAAAAGTTATCTATATGAGAGCTTACAGTTTCCACTAAAAGGTTAGGAAATTCTTTGTTTTTGTTCGCCTAATTGGCTATCACGAAAAAACCACCGTTTACGCTGGCGAAACATCCAAATTCGGGTCGCGAACTCCAATTTCGAACAAAGCGTTCACTGTTCACGTGACGCGTTTCGCCTTTTGCTGCAATCTGATTGGCTATGAGCGCAAGCGAATGCAGCGCAGGAAGTGCGCCCTATCAGTCAATGTTTCTTGATAATAGATAAACAGGCGAGCGCAGCGAGCTAATTTATTGAACGTGGGGTTGAAAGGGGCATGAGGGCAAGCGAATGCAGCGCACGAAGTGCGCCCTATCAGTCAATGTTTCTTGATAATAGATAAACAGGCGAGCGCAGCGAGCTAATCTATTGTACGTGGGGTTGAAAGAGGCATGAGCGCAAGCGAATGCAGCGCACGAAGTGCGCCCTATCAGTCAATGTTTCTTGATAATAGATAAACAGGCGAGCGCAGCGAGCTAATTTATTGTACGTGGGGTTGAAAGGGGCATGAGCGCAAGCGAATGCAGCGCACATAGTGCGCCCTATCAGTCCATGTTTCTTGATAATATACAACATATATATTAGATAGTGTGATACAAGATAGTATTGCATGATCATATATATTTGGTATCAGATAGTATAGTATTTTGTTGAAAGAGGTCATGTATAGTATTTTTGGGTATGATGTAGCATTGTATTTATATTTTTATTTTTCATGTTGCATTGAATATAGTATGTTCAAGGAGTTTTTTAGTCTTTGTAGGCAATCATATGTTCTCCAATTTGTTAATTTGTTTCTATAATTTGCAATACCCTTCATTGATAAATACACAGAGAATGAAGAAGATGCATGATTGATTATAGAATATTAAGAACACACAACAAAGGTTGAAAGGAGATGACTTCAACTTATAATTTTTATAGTTGCAACAAAATCTGTAGATCTTACAACATAAATGTACTATTGACCTCAATATAATTTACCAGTGAAGGGTGCAACATTACATATGCTTCTCTTGAAAAGTCCTCATTTTCTGTAGTCATTTCTCATAACTAAATTTCAGAGTTTAAGGCCACTACCAGGGTGGTTCCACCCACATACTAACAATATCATTCTGTGTGACATTTCCAGGAGGCCTCGATTTCAGTTATCTATATTTTATTATACGAGGCCATCCTCAACCTGTTGCTATGGTGTTCATGCTCAAAATTATCTTCAACGCGCCAAAAATATTTTCCGTTCGTCCATTGTCAATAGCAGAGCCACAACCACAGTCAACAGGTAAAATGTTTTTACCTCATTACTAATATTTTATATCTTTACATATTAATAAAGACAATTACAAATAATACCTGAATTTTTTATTACATGCACAGCTATTTCCATGTATTTAATCACTGATGATCTTCCTTTTCCAGTCTTCGTTTTGTTTTCAAATTGTTTTCGTTCGGCCTTCCTACTGAAGAAAAAAAGATTTCGGTATGTACTTTCAGTTCAATGCTACTTGGATAATGAGATTTTCCTTTACTATTATGATCACCAACCATACTTATAGCTTAATACTTACCATTTCAATAACAATTATCTTATTATTTTTCCAGTATTTGCATTTTGGCAGTTGCCCTGCCCATTGATTTTTACTTTATTCAACACATTTTTGGTATGTACTTTCAGTTCAATGTTACTTGGATAATGAGATTCTCCATTACTATTGCCTTCACCAAGCATATGTATTTCTTACTACTTACCATATAAATCACAATTATCTTATTCACAATCATCTTATTATTTTTCCAGTATTTGCAGTTTGGCAGTTGCCCTGCCCATTGATTTTTACTTTATTCAACACATTTTTGGTATGTATTTTCTTGGATAATGAGATTCTCCATTACTATTGTCTTCACCAAGCATATGTATATCTTACTACTTACCATATAAATCACAATTATCTTATTCACAATCATCTTATTATTTTTCCAGTATTTGCAGTTTGGCAGTTGCCCTGCCCATTGATTTTTACTTTATTCAACACATTTTTGGTATGTAATTTCAGTTCAATGTTACTTGGATAATGAGATTCTCCATTACTATTGCCTTCACCAAGCATATGTATATCTTACTACTTACCATATAAATCACAATTATCTTATTCACAATCATCTTATTATTTTTCCAGTATTTGCAGTTTGGCAGTTGCCCTGCCCATTGATTTTTACTTTATTCAACACATTTTTGGTATGTATTTTCAGTTCAATGTTACTTGGATAATGAGATTCTCCATTACTATTGTCTTCACCAAGCATATGTATAACTTACTACTTACCATTTCAATCACAATTATCTTATTCTTTTCCCACTATTTGCAGCTTGGCAGTTTGACTTCCATTTTCTTTTACATTGTCCAGGTTTTGGTATGTACTTTTCTTTCAATGTTTCTAACATAATGGCATTCTCCATCACTATTATGTTCACCAACCATATGTATAACTTACTACTTGCCAATAAAATCACTATTATGTTATTGCTTTTTCAGTATTTGCAGTTTAGCAGTTCTCCTTTGAATTTGTATCATATTATGTTATTTTGTATCAGTACCACTTCATGCAAACATGTTCTGTTTTTCACACACCAATTATCCTTATTAAAGAAAAACAACTATAATTTGTTTGCTTTAAGGTTATCATGGCTTCAAAGTACGGAAGTGCAACAAAAAAGCCTGAGCCAGAAAAAAATGGTAATCTGGCTAGGTGATGAAGCAAAAGTAATTATAGCAAATATATATTAATTCATTATTAATCAATTTTTTGCACAATTCACAATAATTATTTCATATTTCATGGTTATTGTTTTCGTGGAAAATTCTTTCATTGTTTGCTTTTGTATCTTAGGAAATAACATACAAAGACATTTTCAGTCTGAAGAGGGAATGTGCTGCCCAATTCAAAGAATTGGGCACCACTAAAAAATTCTCCCTCCATGACAAGGAAGGGAAAAGACTCCCCGCCAAAGAAATAATGTAAGTATACCTTCTGTATTTGTAGCTCAGTTGTGCAATTGATATATTCCAAATATCGCATAATATCCTTTCACCAGAAAAACAACCTATAACATAATTGTGTATTCACAGATCACAGAAGGAGGCCTTTGTCAGGATTGGCAAAGGCCAAAGAAAGGCAAAAAACGAGAAAAAGGGTGGGAAGGCCACCAAAGAACTTGCCAGAACATTGATGGTGGCCATGCCCACCCAAAGGGCTGCTAAAATCATGCAGGACATGTGTAAATAAATAGTTTCCTAACTAATTTACAGATGTCCTGTTTTTGACCATGCATGAAAGAAATAGAAACATTTAAACCATCATAAAATTACTACTGCTGACATGGACACAAAATATTGACTAAAATTATCTACTTTTCAAACACAAAATTTGAAAAACATTTCACACTTTTTGTTCATGCATGGTCAAAGTTTCATTATTATTTGTTCACATTATATGTTCCAAATGTTCTTATTTTATATGTTCCAAATGTTCCCAATTATATGTTCCAGTATTTTTAATATTTCAATCATATTTTTAATAATTCAGAATGCTTTATAAATTATAAATGTTTGCATGATTTCGTTGCAAAACCTTCACTTAATAACTTACCCAATGCATGATATTCATTTTCATGAATGTGATGTTACAGTGTTGTAGTTGCACCAATTATAGTGGTAACGGTGGTCATTTATTCCCAGTATGATTCTTTTTTAAGCGATTTTTGCAGTCTAAACTCAGAAAATGAGGCTGGAGTTAACACATTCTGAACAGTGAGTCAAAACATTTTATACATACTCTTCAGATGGAAATGATTTAAGAAGATGCAGTTGGATTCTCACCATGCCTTTCCTCAAGCTACTACTTTGCTGGTATTCCATCGCCGCCATGATGTACTTCAATTTCACGTGCAATTTCTCCCTCCTACCTTTATAACAAATCTGAAGGATGAAGGGGAATTCCCTTTTCACTAACAAGTTTCCCGCCTTTTCTAACACGTGACGTATATAAACCAATCGTGGGAGTTGTATAGTACAATAGAAAAAATCGCGCCTCTTCTAATTATTTGCACTATTAGAATTTGTCTCATTGTAGCTGGCCGGTTTTTTAAACGGCTGTAATTCTACCAACTTATTTATCGCTGAGTAAGTATTATAAACGTTCTTTTTATAATTATACGCTAACAAGCTTATTCATCACTATTGCGCTTAATAATGTCACTAATTTTTGTTTTCCTTCCTATTTTTGTAATGACAACAACCAATGTTGTTAAGGTTGCATTTTTTATTTATTGAATATTTCCATTTTACAACAATTTTAATTTCTTTTTTCTTTCTGAACCTAGATTCAAAGACACAAGGCTCGGTAAGAATATAATTAATTAATTTCAGGTTTTGTTATTCTATTTAGCTCTTGAATTCTGTTTTTTACCTTATAAATAGAGGCCTGACCAGTTCGATTTTCAAATAACGGACACCTCTCTTTCACAGACTTTCAACAATGAATTTATATTTTGTTTTTAAACGTTTCTCTTTGTTGTGAACTTAACTTTTGTACAACGAACTACTTTTTATGACATACACGTTTTTTTTTATAAGAAACCGGTTTATAAGAAACCTAGATCTAGACGCCCAAAAATTTAAGAAACTTTTAGAACTACAAAGAGATATCTAAGAAACATTAGAAATTTCGGAAACACGTTTTCCCTTTACGGATTTAACAAAGGTCAACTACAGTAAGTATGTTTTATGTGCTAAGCATAACATTGTCGGCTCCACATGACGATTTTTTGCATTGACGATTTTTCTTTGATATAATACTAATACTTTGCCACATCCACGTTTTTTCTTCGTTTTCACTGGAACTTCGTGTTCATTAAATTAAGAAACTTTTAAGAAACGTTTAGAACTAAAATGTGGCTAAAAATTAAGAAACTTTTACTACTAGGCCTTGAGCCAGGTTTCTTATAAAAAATAAACGTGTAATAAAACATCGTGTTCGTTTTAAAGATAACTATATAAACAAACATTAAATGGGCCGTTTTCGACAAATTTACTCTTCATTATTAAATACATTTTGAACACTTTTAAAACTGAACTGTCTTCAACAGGTTAATTTTAATTAAACTCGGGTATTCTGAGTTTCTTTTCAATCTTTGTTATTAATAGTTTTGATATCAATTTACTCTCTCATATTTTAGTGACTGTTTTATTAACAGAAACGACCACAGTTGAACGTAAGTATATTCCTGGAAAAACATCGCACATTAGATCATATAGCAATACCTCTTTGTTATCTTTCTTACAAAATTTAACATACCATTACGGAACTCTAGGAATATATAACGTTTTTTATTTGTGTTGCAGATTTAAACAAGGCTGTAATTATCATCATTGTTGTTGCTATTTAGGCCATTGTCAACAAGCAATAACAATCACAATAATATTGCCTAATTGTATATCTCATACTTTATACTTCTTTTTCATATCACAACTTGCAACATGCCGCGCAAGGCTAAGAGAAGTATTACAGGAGCAGGACGGAGAAATCAGATGAGGCAGTATCGTCAGTACCAAAGAGAGCAGAACGAGCAACCTCAGCTTCCGGAGGCAGAACGTACCCATGAAGAACTTGCAGCCCTCAACGATCTTCAGCAAATGCAACTCGAAAACCGTCAGCTAGAAGCCCCTGAATATCAGCCATTTCCTGCACAGTATCCCCTTCCACAGATACAGCCAATGGAGATGGACATGGAACCAGAGCTTCCCATTCAGAACCAAGAGCTTCAAGCAGCAGGACAACCTGCAGACATCGAGATGCACGATGCAGTTCCAGTACCTGATGAAAATCAGATACCAGAACCCGTTGAAGATCAGCAAATGCAAGTTGACAACCCTGTCCCCGAGAACAATGAAGCTGAAAACCTCATCCCCTTCTCCCCATTACCACATCACTTGAACAAAATGAACAGAACATGCATTCATTGTGGTGCAAAGTACTTCAAAGAAGAACAAAATGCAAAAAAACAGTACAACAAATGTTGCATGGGAGGTTTAATCACTCTTGATGAAATTCAACCACCTCCAAACAGTGTCATGCATTTATACACTGGTGATACTGCCGAATCAAGATATTTCTTAAAGCATTTCCGCCAATACAACTCATTAATGGCCATGGCATCATGGAAGGCCAATGTTGTACGTCATGCCAGAGCTGGACCACCAGTTATCACAATTCACGGAAAGGCATATCACATGACCGGTAACTAACATCTATTCCTTTCATACAATATTTCTAACTTCCAGAAGTTCAGTTTAACATAACTTATTATTGACTTATGAGTTCTACCCTAAATTCATATTTTCATACATATGCTTTGTTTTAAGTTAATTGCATTAATTATCACAGGTGTAACAGAAACAGACAGATCCAGAAAATACGCAGAACTCTACATCATGGATACGCTACAAGCAATGCAGGAACGGCAAAACACTGCAAGAGAACAACATCTTGATTTGGACATTGTTGCACTTCTCCAGAATGAATTGATGGCAGTCAATCGATTTGCACAACATTATCGAAGCATGGGTGAAATATTGGAGGAACAGCGGCAGCAAGCTATTGCAAACAATCAGCCTGTTCCGACATTCAAAATGATCATCACAGGTCGCCCACAGCAAGATCGCAGATACGATAATCCAACTGCCAGAGAAATTGCAGCTATATATACTGTACAAAATGGAGGTGCACCAAATCCTGATGACAGAGAACTGCAAGTTCAAACAAGACGCTGAGATCTTTTGAAGATTTATGCAACCAGTCCAAGTGCCCATCATCTCACGTATGCATTGATATTCTTTCACGGTGACAGTGGTTACAGTTTGGACCTGCAACGATTGCCGACTGCAAACGTAAGGGGTCAGCAAAACATGAATCGTATCCGACGCACCAGACTAACCCTCACTGAATACTATTCATACAGAATCCAGGTCAGGGATGCATTCTCAACCATCCACATTACATCACTTCTATTTCAACAGTATCTGGTAGATGCATATACGAAGATAGAAGGCAATAAACTGCACTGGATTATGGAAAATCAGCGTCAGCTTCGTGTTGACAGGTATCGTGGCCTGATGGATCATCTCCACAGAAGAGCTGAAATCGAAAACCAGATGGCCAGGGCTAACAATCCGAATCAGCCCATACATATTGATGTTGGCCGTGTTATCATTCTACTGTCATCCTTTCCAGGTAGCCAAAGAAACATGTATCAACATTTTCAAGATGCAATGACAATCGTAAGGAAGTATGGCAAGCCAGACATCTTCCTCACAATGACTGCCAATCCTAAATGGAAGGAGATCGAAGAAAACATTTATCCGTATCAGACGGCCAATAATCGACCAGACATTGTCACTCGAGTATTTCAACTCAAACTCAAAGAACTACTCGAAGACATACTACACAACAACATTCTTGGACATGTCACTGCCTATGTGTATGTCATAGAATTTCAGAAGAGAGGACTACCACACGCACACATGATTCTGTTTCTTTCGCAAGCTGATAAACCCAGAACACCACAACAGGTATTGTTGACATGTACCAAGAATTCTTTCTCTCATTGCTAAATTTATATCCAATGCACAGTACAACTGTTCTGTACTACATTTCTATTATACAATTGTTTATTATATTCATTGTCAGGTGGATCAACTGATATCAGCAGAGACTCCAGACCCACAGGATGCAAAATACCACAAGTTGATCCTAAAACACATGACACATGGACCCTGTGGAGTTTTAAATCCTCAGTGCGTGTGCATGGAAAACAACACTTGCAAAAAGCGTTTTCCAAAAGAACAAGTTGCTGACACTCAAATCAATGTCAACGGCTATCCTCTCTATAGACGACGATGTCTTCATCCAGTCAATGTAAATGATCGCATTTGGTTGATACGTGGGTAGTGCCACACAACAGACATCTACTCATCAAATATCAGTGTCACATCAACGTGGAAATATGCAGTACAGTAAAAAGTGTCAAGTACATTTTCAAATATATCCACAAAGGACATGATATGGCACATGTTGAAATTCTTGAGGAAAATCAACAGCAAGTACCTCAAGACATTGAACACGACGAGGTGCGCCAATACATCAACGCAAGATATATTGGACCACATGAAGTTGTCTATCGGCTTCTGCAGTTCCCCATGCACGACAAAAGCCACACAGTCAAACGGCTCTCTGTTCATCTACCATTTGAGCAACAAGTCATCTTTCATGACAATGATGACGAACAAAGACTCAACAACATTGGCCATAGAACAAGACTCACAGCATGGTTTGAACTCAACCAGCAAGATCCAGCTGCACGTCAGTACCTCTATCATGAAATACCAGAGCATTATGTCTTCCAGGAGCGTTCAAAAACATGGACACCCAGACAACGAAGAACAATGCCAATCATTGGTAGAGTAACTCAAGTGCAGCCGAGACCTTGCGAGCAAAAATTTGCACTCAGACTTTTGCTATTGCATCAACGAGGAGCTACTTCATTTGAAGACCTTCGTACAGTAGAAGGTAATCTATGTGACTCCTTCAAAGATGCAGCATTAGATCTAGGGCTATTAAAAGATGATGCCGAAGTCACACGTTGCCTTGATGAAGCTGTCATCTTCAATATGCCTTCACAACTCAGACAGTTGTTTGCATCATTGCTACTCTTTCAAACGCCATTAGACATCTGAACTCTCTTCAACGCCTTCAAAGAAGCAATGAGTGAAGATTTTGTCAGACGTGATCAACTCAACAATGCAGACATAACCTTCCAAGACAGACACATGTATCAATGTCTACATGATATTGACAACAATTTGAAGGTTCATGGTTTGTCCATCACGAATTACGTTCACCTTCCTCAGCTACCGGCCGACTTTGTCATTCCAGAACAAGGTGATTTACAACTTAACATGATGATATTCATTGTAATAATTTAGCCAATATATACTTCTATTTCTACCAAATTAACTATTGTTTATGTTTTCAGAGGAAGATCACATGGATGTTGAAAACGAAAGAGAGCAAGGGGAACAAATGCGCGCTGCATTGAATCCAGAACAACAAGTGGTATACACAGCCATTATTCAAGCAATTGAGGCACAATCAGAACAAAACTGTCACTTTCTCGATGGACCAGCTGGCACAGGGAAAACATTTCTCTACAACACGTTGGTTCGTAATCTTCATGCATCTGGACACATAGTTCAGTGCATGGCTTGGTCAGGAATTGCAGCTACACTGCTTGTTAACGGAAGAATATCACATTCACAATTCCAAAATCCAATACCATTGAAGCTGGAATCAACATGCAATGTCAAGAGACAAAGCCGAAGAGCACAAGTGTTGCGTGAAACAACCCTGTTCATATGGGATGAAGCTTCAATGATACCAGCATTGGCATTACAAGCAGTTGACAGACTGCTTCGGGATATCACACGAGTTGACAAGCCATTTGGTCGTAAATTCATGTTACTTGGTGGCGATTTCAGAGAAGTTCTACCTGTTGTCCCCAAAGCAGGAAGAGAGAAAATCGTATCAGAGAGTCTTAAATCATATCAAATCAGTGATTTATGGGCACAGTTTCAACAACATCGCCTGCACACAAACATAAGAGCTGTTGAAGATGAATCTTACAGAGAATTCTCAGAATGCCTTCTAAGACTCGGCAACAAACAAGAACAAAATGATGCACTTGACAATATCACTTTGCCACATCAAATATGCACATCTTCGCAAAAGGAAATGCTCAACTTCATATATCCCCAGCCTAATACACCGCAGTCGTGCCTCATGCTGGATCCGGTAACCATGTCAGAACGTTGTTGTCTTACCCCAAAGAATGACTTCTCACATCAAATCAATGACATCATTCTGGAAAGACTACAAACTCCTGAAAGAACATACTACAGCACAGATAATGTGATAACAGAGGATCCAGATGAGGAGGCGGCATATCCAATTGAGTTTCTCAACAATCTCACTCCTAACGGAATGCCATTACATCGACTTAGACTCGAGGTATAATTTTTTTATATGTACTTATTATACATTAATTCTACACTTATTTTAAATATTGATAATGGTCCTTCGATGATACACATCGTAATCTCCAACATTTCTTATTATAGGTTGGTGCAACAATTATTCTTCTGAGGAATCTAAATCCAAAGAAAGGTCTTTGCAATGGCACAAGACTCATTGTAAGCCATCTCCGACGTAACGTGATCACAGCAGAGATCATCACCAAGGAACACAGAGGCCAGCAGGTCATGATTTCCAGAATAACAATGTCAACACAGGACACTGAGATGCCGTTCAATATCAAGCGACGGCAATTTCCAGTCAGACTAGCATACTGCCTTACTATCAACAAGGCACAGGGACAATCTCTGAGGTATGTTGGTTGGTATTTACCTGAGCCCGTGTTCACACATGGTCAGTTATATGTGGCCATGTCCAGAGCAACATCATTTGTTGGGCTCAAAGTATTCCTCCGAGAGGAAACACACAGGAAGATAAAAACAGTGTCTTCCAAGAAGTCCTGTATAGGTCTTCACAAACTTTTGAGCATAAATTGCGTTGCTCACAGAGGGTGTCAGTCTACCAAAATGTACGTACACAAATTACGGGGCTCAGATTGTGGTTCTAGCGGATCGGCATTGCACTACAGTGTGATGTTCCCTGTTGTGCTATCAGCACAACACTCAGAAAGCAAAGCCGTTAAAAGCTTTGAACATTGCTGGTTTGCCACGCCACTCCAGTCAATAAGATCCGCCAAGAACGATCCCGACACTTTCACAACACTCCAGTGTCCGGGGGTGTTCGCCAACAGCAACAACACGATCTGGGTCCTCGGTAGCACCCGTATCAGAAGAGGTATGCTTTGCCATGCTCTCCGATATTGCCTATGGGGGTATGGCTTTCCTTTTCTCTGTGAAAACCGCAATCTCTCCATTGACCATAGTTGTTTTAACGAGAATTAGCATTGGATTATCCTCCTCTCATGTCCTTATTTATTATAACAATATGGCTCACCCCTTATTATGTAATCTCCCAAATTTAAATTGCAGTTTTCATGAACAAGGAAACCTCGAACAAAGGTTTCCCCTTGAAGTTGGTGTTCGAGCTTTAAATTAATGTAACCGGCAATCTTCTTTTTTTACTATAACCAAACTTAATGGTGAGAATGCACGAAGCATCACAACAGACATCGGTGTCGTTGATTTGTGCCACGCGAGTGTGAATTTGATATTGAACAATGCTGTCAACGTCGCCGAACACTCCACATGATGAATGAAGACATCAATACAATCTACAGAAGGGGCAATTATAAATTTATTCGATTAAAGATTACTGATTATTGATTTATTTAAATATATTCTATTTATAAATTATGAACGTTAAATGGACATTAGAAGTTTGTGTACATTTTTTCGTGCATGTTATATCCCATGCTTTCCTTTATGACATTGTATGCCAAAGGTTTTTATAGTTGTGTATAGCACATAATTGAAGCTATTGTCAATGATACTTACTTTATTACCGTTTATGTACTTATATATTATATACAAAAACAATGTAGGATTAATGTACTCTCTGTTCAAATTTACTGAGCTTCATCAATGTCCGTTCTTAATGAGATGCATTTCTGCAGTTCTTCTTTGCCAATTATACCACTTTATCCCTCATTGAAACGAGGACGTTATATTGCATTAAAAAAACTTTGGCCTCTTTTCCATCAATGGCTACCGGTAACACCGCTAACTTTTAAAATAAGAATTTGAAACAGCTTGGCTTGGCATCACATAAAGATCATCAAACAGGACAACTTATAGTTGGAAAACTATTTCCAAATTTACATGGGACATATTCAATGTATCTTACTGAAGGCTATCACTGCTCCGAAATCGAGCGAGAATTAATCAGTCTCCCGGTACGTTTTGGAGGACTTGGTATACCGATATTCTCAGAGATAACTAATCAGGAATAAGATTTTTCAAAGAGAGTGACGATTCAGCTATCAACAAACATCAAGCAGCAAACCACTGAATTAACGCTGAACAATAGTGAATTAAAGAAAACGAAGAATCAAATTGCCAATGAAAGAACAAAGTCGCACGAGCAGAAACTTAGACGGCTTAGAGAATCTATGACACCCGATCAACGTAAAGCAAATGAGATGTCTTGTATGAAAGGTGCGTCGTCGTGGCTCACTTCCCTTCCTTTGAAGGGTGAAAACTTTGTTCTTAACAAACGTGAATTCTACGACACCCTCCGCTTGAGGTATAGATGGCATTTAAGATTCATGCCAGCTATTTGTGTATGCGGAAAACACTTTTCCGAGGACCATGCGATGTCTTGTCAAAAAGGCGGATATATTCACCATCGACACAATGAATTGCGTGATCTTCTCGGCAAGTTGGCAACTGAAATTTCGAACGATGTTAGTATTGAGCCAGCTCTACAGCCTCTTAGTGGTGAACAACTGCCGAGAAATTTAAACACATCAGAAGAAGCGAGACTTGATATTAGCGTACGTGGCTTCTGGCAGAGGGAACAAAGTGCATTTTTTGATGTAAGGGTTTTCAACCCATTTGCACCGTCATACCGAAACCAAAAGCTAGAGAACACGTTTGCAGCCAATGAAAGAGAGAAGAAGCGTGCGTACAGTCAACGCGTTTTACAAGTTGAGCATGGCTCATTCACACCTTTGGTTTTTGCCCACTATGGTGGTTCAGGAAGAGAAGCCGAAAAATATATATCGGTATTATCTACAAAGATTGCAGAAAAACGAGATCTGCCAGTTTCATCTGTCACAAACTGGATTCGCACAAAACTGTCTTTTGCACTTCTTCGCAGTGCTATACTGTGCATTCATGGTTCCAGGAATAGGCGAACAAAGGTTGAAGTTGACACAGCAAACATTGAACTAGTGGAAGCAATATGCAGGATTGATTAACTTAAATTTATATTTTGTACATAAAGTAGAATTCTAGTTTTTTTTTTTTTTTTGTTGAGATATGTGAACCGGCGGCCTTTCGGTCTAAAAACATGGCCAAATGTTGATTCAATGATAATATTGTTGTTGTTTGAAAAATCTTACAGGTAATACACTGATATCTTATTTTTAACTTATTCCGAATTCAATTTCCTGAAGTTGTTAAACCATCTTAATTTCGGTTAGGCCATCCAAATTTCACTTCACTGATATTGCAACGAAATCGAAAATTTACATTAGTTATTTTATACATTTATAGTTTACTTGCTTCCAAAATAAATGTTTTATGCCCTGACTACATGTGCCTGCCAGTGTTAGCTTGGATTTAAAATGATTCTTTATTAGTATTCTAAGTAAGCAATTTATCGATTATTTACTCTTCATTTCCTTCATGTGTCACAAGCAAAATATATTGACATCCCCATGAAACTATTTTTATCTTCAATATTAATAATGGATGAAGTATTCATAGACCAGTGGTAAGATAATTTTTACTTATTTTGCATTTCAAACATCTTCTTCCATGTAATCCATAAGGGCTATTGACCATTATGGCTGCGCAACTATCATGTTGTCCTATTATCCTATAACTATCATATGGTCATTTCATTGATTATTAATTCTTCCTTTTTCCCCGTATGATTCTTATTGAAGCAAATACTGAAGTACTTAACCGAAGCTGCCAATGTCACTAATACTTGCTATTCACACCATGCAGCTGTCAAATGACCAAAACAAACATTTACTACACTAAGCATGAAATGTCAATGGAAACCTTGAAAAACTCATGGGAGGAGAATTCTGTTAATGTGAGTTTCTATCACATTGTAATTTAAGCAGCTTTTGTGTCAGGTTATTGCCTAATTATAATAGACTTATATGGGACACTGTTAAAATAACAATGTATTTCTTTTATCCTTGGTATGCAGCTGCAATATTTGCACAAAATTATTGCTCATCTGTTATGTCATATGTATATCAGTAAAATTTAAGTCCATTGTTCTGCTAACCTACCCACAGCTACAATTTACATTTATTCAACTTTTCACTATCCATTCACCAAAACTTTTGTGCTTTCAAAGGTCAATTGCCATCTTATGATGGAATATTCCATGTCAATGCAAAACTCGCCTTATTTTGTCAAAGCAAGGCCAATGTCTTCAACTTTATTCTACTTCTCCCTAAAGTGCTGTGTACTATCCGGAAGCATGACCGAAAGCAAATACTAAGGTGAGCCTAGGGAGCCAAACCATTGTACGTGAGGTCTGAAGAGCACGAATGCAGGGCACAAAGTGCGCCCTCTCAGTCAATGTTTCTTAATAAAAGATACACAGGCGAGCGCAGCGAGCTAACCCATTGTAAGTGGGTTTGAAAGAGGCATGAGCGGTAGCGAATGCAGCGCACAAAGTGCGCCCTCTCAGTCAATGTTTCTTGATAATAGATACACAGGCGAGCGTAGCGACCTAACCCATTGTAAGTGGGGTTGAAAGGGGCATGAGCGTAAACGAATGCAGCGCACGAAGTGCGCCTTATCAATCGATGTTTCTTGATAATAGATAGAAAGGCGAGTGCAGTGAGCCAACCCATTGTAAGTGGGGTTGAAAGAGGCATGAGCGGTAGCGAATGCAGCGCACGAAGTGCGCCATCCAGATTAAGCATTTTTTACTTGACGGGCTGTGGCAAGCGAGCAAAGACACCAGTGTGTATGTATGTAGGTATGTATGTATGTATGTAGGTATGTATGTAGGTATGTATGTATGTATGTATGTATGTATGTATGTATGTATGTATGTATGTATGTATGGGCAAGAGCGGGAGCGAATGCAGCGCGCGAAGCGCGCCAATGAGATTAACTTTTTTTACTTGACGGGCTGGGGCGAACGAGCGAAGCGAGTGATGACCCCTAGTATATTAATATATTATTACTATCCTCATATGCGATGAAGCTTCCAATAATTATTGTATATTATATTATTCATTGGTATGTTTCACAGATGAGATGGGAATTTTGCATTGCAACTTACGCTATTTCTTCCTTCATTAAATGCCTGCCTTTGCTGCTAACGAAGTTAAACTTGGTGCCTCTTTGAATGGCACTGAATTTAAAGGCACATTGCCTTTTTAGTGATACAATATCACTAAAGTCGATTAGCTAGGATTAATATGAAAACAATATATTAAAAACAGTGACTTGCATAGGATACAATTATGTTTCCTTGTAAAGCAGTTTGATAATCTATGCATAACATTTATTTTGATTTATCAATATATGGATGAAAGTATTTTTCAATGTTACCTTAGTTTCTTGGCCACAATAAACCACTGTGGGTTCTTTTGTGTTATTGTTGTCAACTTCAGGCTCAACTGTTTCATTATCCTCTGTCTGAACCGTTTCAGCACCCTCAGTCATGGGAATTTCATTTTCGGTATCCATGTTTACACTATATATAAATATATTGTAATTGTCATTCAATTGAAGGTGAGTTAAAAGGGTATCGGTTGTTTGAATTTGCCTCTACAGTTCTCTTGATGTAACAATAATATATACTTTGAACTAGGAAGGCTGGCGCGCTTCGCGCGCCACCTCCCTAGTGTGTTGGCCTTCGATGTGAGTGGAACAGCGATCTTCAACAAAATTGGGGCGGGTTTCTGTTGTTTTGGCCTTCGGCCTGAGTGGAACAGCGATCTTCAACAAAATTGGGGCGGGTTTCTGTTGTTTTGGCCTTCGATCTGAGTGGGACAGCTATCTTAAAAAAAGTGAGATGGGTTTCTGTTGTTTTGGCCTTCGATCTGAGTGGGACAACGATCTTCAAAAAAAGTGGGGTGGGTTTCTGTTGTTTTGGCCTTCGATCTGCGTGGGACAGTGATCTTCAAAAAAAGTGGAGTGGGTTTATGTTGTTTTGGCCTTCGGCCTGAGTGGGACAGCGATCTTCAAAAAAAGTGGGGTGGGTTTATGTTGTTTTGGCTTTCGGCCTGAGTGGGACAGCGATCTTCAAAAAAAGTGGGGTGGGTTTCTGTTGTTTTGGCCTTCGATCTGCGTGGGACAGTAATCTTCAAAAAAAGTGGGGTGGGTTTCTGTCGTTTTGGCCTTCGATCTGAGTGGGACAGTGATCTTCAACAAAGTGGGATGGACACGCAAAGTAATATACTTCCAGTTGAAATTATGCAAGTTTTATTAGTTCCATCTATTCACCAAACACACGGTCCATAGAATCCCCGAGCCCCGGTTTCCATTCCAGGTTGTTCCAGGTCTATGTTTTCCCGTGATGCGAGAAATCCAGCACTTTATTCAGCGTGGCAGAAACACCTGAACTCAAAACCCACGTAGAGAAGAAGCTCCGTTAACAATACATCAGGTTTCTGAAAAACATCAGAAAACCATTGCGAATGAATTGATCCACTGGATTTGAGATTTTGATTAAAGAATAAACAATTTAAAAAATACAGATTAAATCTCTCCCGAGAACACGGTGCATGTAATCCCGAGCCCCGTTTGCCATTCCAAGTTGTTTCGGGTCCATGTTTTTCCCAATGCACAAATTTCAGAGCTATTTAGCCAGTGTGGTAGAAACGCCCCAACTCGAACCCCACGCAGAGAAGCTTTTTGAAAAAGCATCAGATTTGTGAGTACTTAATATCAGAAAACAGAATTTGATTGAATTTATGAATTTCATTCAAGATTGCAATTAAATAATATACAATTTTAATACAACAGATGGCACTCAATAACGCATGTCTACAACTACACGAATTCCATGAAAGCAATACAGAAGCCCATTATGAAAATTTTAGAAGGGCCCCGAAGTTGAATACTTCTAAACACCCAGGCACCAGTCGAAATTGAATATATAGAAGCGTTTTTAAATACAGCAGATCATGAAAGTTTTTAAATAACTCACTCACATATTTCACAGGCCAAAATCCACAACTTTCGTGTTTTGAATAGCGAATCACATCAAGCTCAGTGGCAGGCACTTTTAGAATCCACGTGGAATTGAAGCAACCTTTTCAGGGTTTATCTGACCCAGAAAGAAAGTGGTGTGCTTGAAAGATGAAATCACAATGTTAGCCTGCGGATGGCAAGTCGGCAATAGTAATTCAGCAAAATAGCGTTTGGGCAACTCCACGTGTTTAGAACGCCTTCGGTTCAGTGAAATCCCGAAATTGCTGTTTCTGAAATTCATGAGTTACATCGTTGTATCCAAACCTGTTCTTATAAAAGCAAAATTTGATCATTCATCGGTTTAGTATTCGATTTGACATAGTGGAGATTTGTAAAGCAAAGAATAATTTAGAAATTTAGAGCGCGCAAAAATTTCTATAAACCAGCTCATCAGAATATCTTGAAAACACGATAAGAAGGATACAAAGAAGTTTAGTAAAGGCAATTAGAAACAACTTAGCCACTTACCAGTAGAGTTCTGCTCGTAACAGTTCTGAAGAGTAACATTCAAGTAAAATTCCAGTTGATAGCAAAGGAGGGCAAAATAGTTTTTTTAGACAACTGCACCACGTGCTTTGCAGGCTTTCAGTTGAGTGAAATCACGAAATGGCTGTTTCTGAAATTCATGAGTTACATCGTTGTATCCAAACCTGTTCTTATAAAAGCAGAATTTGATCATTCATCGGTTTAGTATTCGATTTGATATAGTGGAGATTTCTAAAGCAAAGGATTATTTAGAAATTTAGAGCGCGTAAAAACTTCTATGAATCAGTTGACCTGAATATGTTGAAATCACGATAAGAAGGTACAAAAAATTTAGTAGAGGCAAACAGAAACAACTTAGCCACTTACCAGTTAAATCCTGAAGCTTTTAGTTGGAAATCTCGAGTAAAATGGCAGCAAAAATAAAACAGCCATCCAACAAAATAAATCCATTCGGTTTGCCTGGCCTGCCCAGCCCATCCCAAAAATTCGAAAATGAAAAATCAATTGCACACTTTCCTTTCCTCGTCAACAAAGGACGCAAATGGATAAGTGCGAAACGTAACAGGGTTTCATTGTTTCGAAAAGGCTTGGCAACGCAAAACAACGCACGATCGATCTCTACAGAAACATAACATCATCCAGACGCCGTAATAGTCAGGGTGTCGCCGAGCACAACACGTTTTGTTCGATTCAAAAGCTTCAGTGCGCGACAAAGCTTTGGACACGTCCCCCGGCACGCAAAACAAAAGGCGAAAGAACAGCACGCACTCCATCCTCTCACACGAAAGAGAAAGGCCTCATTACGGGAAAACAAAGGGCGAAATATTTTCGAAGCAGAAAATGGGAAATATCTCTAAAACGATAAGGAATTTAAAAAAATAAATTAATTTCTAGGCTTGTCCAGTGGAAGGCGAAGACATCTAGGTGGTTTCGAAAAAGATTAAGCGAAGCAGAAAAACGGTAGAGGGGAGACAACATTTGAGCACTTTCGCCTTTGAGTGCAACACCTTTGCCGCTGCGATTTTAGTATTTATTGATGTATTAATATGACACAGTTTTATTTTCTGCAGATAATGAATAATAAGTATCTTTCTTACAATGAAGAGGAGAGACTAAAGGCAGGCAGATAATGCAGAACTGAATACATGAACTTACGGTAGCAGTAGTCACAAATATCTATTTCAAGTGAACCTGTTAAGGAAAAAATTGTTATTGTGGTAATATCCACTGCAATGGCAATTGTGACACAAAATATGGCACTTTGAGTTTTTTTAAAGCTGTTTAGTTATAAATAGGCTGTATTTCCATGTGAAAGTAAAAGCAACATTAAAAATACAGGTACTTACGTGAATTGTTGTTTTGCTTGCGGTGAGTGTGAAAAAATTTTTGCGCACGCTAAGTCCTCTATGACGCAAGAAAAATTTTAAATTTTGCGCCGCTATTGTTGTTGCTAGGACGCTGAAATTCCCGTGACGTGAAAATCTGATGATAATAGTATTAGCTCTAGCACATTGCGTGGTGCTGCATTGATCATATTGTGATTGTAGTTTTCAAGAGCAAGAAAACTTGGAATTATGGAATTTTTCGATGAGAATACACGTTTTTTTATAAGGAACCTACAATCCTCGCCATAAGGTGTGAGACAGTTAAAAAATTTCTCATATGTCCCGAAAAAAACAGACCCCCCTCCCCCTATTCAGTGTTGAGGATGTTTAGAAAGTGTTTTTAGCACTCCCTGATAAACCTGTCCATCAAAAATAACAACATTGATTTGGGGGGAGGGGAATGGCTCGGTATTTTCCAAAAATATTATGTTTCTCATTGAAAAGTGACGCAAATTTTTCAATGTCTCAAGACCTTTTGTCAATGATTGTCTTTGGTGAAAATTCCTAAATATAAGGCGAGCATGCCCGATTTTGTCTACTGTGGGTAATTTCAACCTGCTGAGTTCGAATATGGTGCTCAAAATGGTGTAACTAATGTCGATTAGCTTTTGTGACGTCACACATTTTGAAAACGAGGCTGCTTCTCTTTGAGTACATTATTGCGTTGAAAAAGGTCTGTTAGGCATTTGTGTTTATAGATAATATACAATTGTGCTTGAACAAGTCACATCATAACTTTTTTCTATTCTCGTCTGTGTTCAGATACAAAATTGATGCCACACATATGTTTAAAATTAAAGTACTCCAGCAAAGTGCAGCGCTGCGCCAAGCTTGTGGGATAAAGTAAGAATGCATAATTTCTCCATCTCTTCCCCATCCTGATGTTTCTCTTGACTACACACCCGATGAGCCACACTCACGCGAGATTCGTTTGAGTAAAAGCCTCCACAACAGACTTTCCAAATGATTTCCTGCTGGGAAACTTCGTCAAATCTGCCCTACTGTACGTTATTAGATACCTATTGCGCAAAACCGTAAATTTCAATTCGAAATCACCGTGATCAATTAAAAAAAAAACAGTTGCAACGCACACAAATTATTTGGCTGTTCTGAGAAATGCAAGTTTTGTTTGAGAGAACATGCACTGATGCAGTGCCAAATAAACAAACAGACAGTGGAATATCACCCCTGTTGAGCATGACAGTTTAATTTTAGAATCCTAAGGTCATTTCAATCAGTGACACATACTAAACGTCCATAACGTGGCACCACCCACCATGTTGAATACTTGGAATCGTGGCAACAATGCACGGTTAACGGACGATTAACGGACGGATAACACTATGGTCTATAGTTATTCAGTACTAAATTTGACGAATAACACGGTTAACGGCATATTCTAATAAATATTATCACTAATATTTTAAAATAATTGCCGTTAACCGTGTTAATCGTTAAATTTAGTACTGAATAACTATAGACCATGGTGTTATCCGTCCGTTAATCGTCCGTTAACCGTGTATTATTCGTTGGCCAGACTAATTGTTTTGTCTATTTTCCACTTTGGTATTCTGTTCATCGTTTCAATGATTCTATCCTGAAACTCCTGCTTTGACAATCTCGTGATATTGTGTTGCACAGCATCTTTTTCTAATTGTTTTTGTCACAAAAGCTAATCAACATTAGTTACACCATTTTGAACACCAGATTCGAACTCAGCGGGTTGAAATTGCCCACAGTAGATAAAATCGGGCATGCTCGCCTTATATTTAGGAATTTTCACCAAAGACAATCCTCGCCATAAGGTGTGAGACAGTTAAAAAATTTCTCATATGTCCCGAAAAAAACAGACCCCCCTCCCCCTATTCAGTGTTGAGGATGTTTAGAAAGTGTTTTTAGCACTCCCTGATAAACCTGTCCATCAAAAATAACAACATTGATTTGGGGGGAGGGGAATGGCTCGGTATTTTCCAAAAATATTATGTTTCTCATTGAAAAGTGACGCAAATTTTTCAATGTCTCAAGACCTTTTGTCAATGATTGTAGCTGAGGGCCTACTTGTTTAAGTTTGTTATTTTGAGATCCTTTGACCACTTTGTAGTTGTAAAAGTTCTTTAATTTTAAGTTTGGTATTTGGTGGACATAATTAAATTAGTACAGACGCAAGAAAAGCATTCAAATTCATCTTTTTGCTATGTGAAAAGATAAGAGGTTAACAGATGAAGAAGCTTCATATAATGTAAAAGTACTGGAAATCAATGGAACCAGCTTCCTAATTTTAAATTGTGCGGACAAAATGAAAAGATGCCTTAATGATTTGGCCTGTAGTCGTAAAGGCTCCTTAAGTTTTCTACGTTATACATGTAGGTTGGTTATTAAAAAGCTTGTAACTGCAAGTGGCCACTATGTTGCAATTGTTCTGAGGATTCAATAAGTTTCTGTGCTTGCATGTTAATTGTATGGCAAAGCGCTTTATGATATAAGACACATTGTAAGATGGTACTACAGTTCATGCAATATAGCGTCTATATACTGAAAACATGAAAACATGTCTACAACCAAGTGTCAATGATATATACAATTAGAATGTTGTTGACTAAAAAAAACAGAAATACTTTATCAAGCACTTCCACAGTGAATGAATGAGGAGACGCCATACACTATGAGGTTCTGGTTCAAAAGACATCTACAACGGGAAGCTTATCATGCAAGACTCTCAATATTCAAGTAAGATAACAAAGACATATTTATGCACATATAGATTATTAAAATGCATCAATAATGTTTGCTTGTGTGGTAAGAGCCATCTTAGCTTGTTTTTTTCCAGTGTAATGGAGGATTCTATCAGTCATTGATACAATGTATGCTTCCCACAAAATTTGAAAAAGTTGTGATGTAATGATTGTAAAGTCATTGCTGTCTGTGCCTGGTATACTGAGGTTCTGACAACGCATCTGCCTGATAAGGAACATCATTAAGTGACAATGTGGAAGAATTAAGTATTTTTAGGTTTGGAATACTGTAAGTGATTTGTTAAGAAAACAGTTAGTGGTAGTCAATGTAGAAATAGTATTCAGCCTTTATTTATTCAGTCTGCTTTTCAAGCAGGGTGCATTAATTGATTTATCTATTCATATGGAACAAAGAGCATCATACCTTGAATATTATACCTGACTTGGGAAATCATTTGAAGAGAACATTTTTAACCATAGGTTGAATTTGCCATTGCCTTTGACTAAATGAATCTGTAGAAGAAATAGGAAAAGAGCAAATTCAAAAAATTCTAGCCTAACAAACTCTATGTAAACCATGAGTAAAGTAGAAATGGCCTAAGCTAAGCAATTTTCACTCAACATATGAAATTGAAAGGGATGAAAATTAAAATATACATTGTTGACCTCTGATTCATAGCGGCCTAATTGTCTCCTTTAAGTCAATAAGGGTATACATGAGCTTTATTTTCTCTCATTTCAGTATGAAATTCGCTTATATCCAAATGTCCATTGTTTGATTGTTGAATATGAAAATGAAGCTTATTTACCTTTAGTGAACAGCAAGGTAGTTGTTTCCTTTGAGCCAGGAAGGCTTTATGAGGTATAATTTCATTGAGTTCAGGTACAAAATCCAACTCGATGGCATTATTGGGAGACAAAAAGTTAGACCCGACAGGCAACAATAGTGCGATGATGAGACATAACATAGATGAAAATCATACATAGACAGCACAAAGGCGTTTGAAGACAGAAGTCTCGCCTCGCTTCAATGATATTAGCAGAAATGCATCTAATTAAAAACGAAGTCAATAAATTTGGTTATGATATTATTGAATGGAGATTTACATCGGACAAATATACAAATATATGAATATTGAAACTGTAACGATGGATAAAATTACAGTCCTGGCAATCTTCTATTGAAAACGTAAACAGCTAATTTAAAAACCTTATTATTAATGCGGAAGATCTGAAAGATATACAATACAGTACAAAGACATGTTTTGAAAGGACGTGGATAGATATTTGTATTGTATGCGAAGTACAAATGCGAAGGGTTCAGTCATGATAATATGGGGTGCCATCACCGCCAAAATTGTCACATCCTGATTCTATAAAATGGTACCTTGATTTTATAAAATGGTACCCTCTATTCTATAAAATGGTACCCCTATTCTATAAAATGGTACCTTCTATTCTATAAAATGGTACCTTAATTCTATAAAATGGTACCTTGTATTCTATGAAATGGTACCTTGATTTTATATAATGGTGCCCTCTATTCTATAAAATGGTACTTTCAATTCTATAAAATGGTACTTTCAATTTGTAAAATGGTGACGGTAATTTCTTAAAATGGTGAGTATGATTTTCTGAAATGGTACCCAAAAAAATTCAGAGGTCTGGGAATTACTTTGTTGCTTGGGCTTCATGTAGTCTCACTACATAATCCCCTTGTTTCCCTGTGCTCTATTTCATCTCGCTACGGGAAAGGATCATATTATATTTATTATATTATATTTCATTTGTTATATTTTATTTTAATATTCGCTACAGGAAAGGAGATATTTTAATATTCCTTTCCCGTAGCGAGATGAAATAGAGCACAGGGAAGCAAGGGGATTATGTAGTGAGACTAGGCTTCATGGTTGTCTAGCAGAGAACAGCAATGGAAGATGTGATACAATTTGTCAATGAAAAAGTAGGAAATATTTGCTCTGAGTTAACCACTGGCAATTGCTCTGATTTCGAGGATATTTTGCTGCAGATTGACTTGGTTATTGATGCCGTTAGCTACCTAGATTCAATCACAAAGTTGCCGGAAGAGTTTTACTCTGATTTATTGAGTGGGGTTGGCTCGGAGCACCAGAAAATGGGGAAGCCAGAAAATAGAGAAATTGAGGCTCCCAGAAAATGGAGAAATCTTTGTTTTCTTGCTTGTTTGTTGTTGATTACCTTCCAGAAACACTTCTAAGACATCGGAAATGCTGTTTTGCAGGTTTTTGCCAAGTTTAAACAAATTTCCAATAATATAAGTAATGTTTTAGTGCATTTTAAAACCTCACAGTGCTGAGAAAACACTTAGGCCACTATTTTTTCATAGCAACAACAAATTGTGGTGATGAATTGAATGACAGGCGAAGACCCGGGTGCAATTTGCATTGAAGTAATCGTAAAATATTACAAACCTTGCAGAAATATGGATAATAATATTAGTTAGTTGTTTTCATCTTCATTTAGTATATTTAGTTCTGCAAATAATTATTTAATAATGAGCTGCAGTTAACATTTGAGAAAAATTGCATATGTAGAAACAATAAACAAATGTGCTGATATTTGGAGTAAATATTTAAAACTGGCAAGGAAAATATCCACATTATGCAAATGTCAGGTATTCTTGTAAAAGTAGCCTGCAGTTGATCGTGCGTAATCTTTATTACATTCATAGTGCGCATAGTACGATATTAAAGATACCTCGCATGATGTGAACAATTGTCATTTTTAAGCATAGTAAGTGATGATTTTCCTTGCTGTATTCATTGTTAAGATGACATTATAACAGTTAACTAATATTATTATCCATATTTCTGCAGGGTTTGTAATATTTTACGATTATTTCACTGCAAATTGCACCCCCATCTTCCCCTGTCATTCAATTCATCACGACATTTTGTTGTTGCTATGAAAAAATAGTGGCCTAAGTGTTTTTTCAGCACTGTGAGGTTTTAAAATGTACTAAAACATTACTTATATTATGGGAAATTTGTTTAAACTTGGCAAAAACCTGCAAAACAGCATTCCCGACGTCTTAGAAGTGTTTCTGGAAGGTAATCAACAACAAACAAGCAAGAAAACAAAGATTTCTCCATTTTCTGGGAGCCTCAATTTCTCTATTTTCTGGCTTCTCCATTTTCTGGCGCTCCGAGCCAATACAGTTGGATTTATTCACTGCACGGGGCTGGGTTGAAGCTTTTTGCAAGTCCTCTTCACGGACACCATTAATCTACAATGGTTTTCAAGGCCAACCCAGTTACTATATCACAGAACTTCAGTTGCTATCTCTTCTAGATCTTGGATTTGCCGTTCCACAGATAAGTGAGTTATTACGTGTGTCGGTAAGGACAATTGAAAGAAGGATATCTTCGTTTGGACTAACTGCAAAAAAGGCAAGTCAAATTTCAGATGAAGAGCTCGATGATAAAGTGATTCGAATAAAAAGCTTTAACCCAAACTGTGGGTCGAAAGTTTTAGCTGGTTATATTGCAGCTTCTGGTATAAGAGTGCCCCGTGAACGAGTCCGACAGTCCCTCCGCAGGGTGGATCCCATGGGAACATATTTAAGAAGATGTACCTCTATTCGTCGTTGAGTTTATATGGTTTCCCGCCCATTAGCTCTGTGGCAATTTGACAGTAATCACTAATTAATCCGCTGGGGGTTCGTGGTACATGGGTGTGTAGATGTCTACAGCCGAGTTCCTGTATATCTAGTATGCAGCACAAACAACAAGACAGCAACAGTTCTTGCATGCTTTTTGAGGGCTGTTGATAAGTGGGGTTTACCTTCACGCATGAGAAGCGACAGAGGAGGTGAAAACGTTGATGTCATCCGTACGGTGGCCCATGAGGGTCAAACACAAATTAAAAAGTCAGACACAAATTCGAATAAAAAAACGCATGTTAAATAAGAAAACGCATGTGAAAATAAAAAAAGGCAACTGAAAATAACACAATCCAATGCCCAAACATAAAAGACATATTTCCATATAAAAAACTCACAACGCAAATTAAAACTCACAACGCAAATTAAAACTCGCAACGCAAATTTAAACTCACAACGCAAATTTAAACTCACAACGCAAATTCAAACTCACAACGCAAATTTAAACGCATCAAGCTTGCTTAGTATCGTCATTTACATTTCATCATGGCGGAACCATCTGAGCGGGAGCTAATTACCACGTATTTTCACTCGGGTTATCCAAACGAAGTCATAAGGTCTTTTCTCGAAAAGCATCATGGAATATCTATGAGTCTCTCTACCCTGAAAAGAAGACTCCGTGATTTCGGTTTGTCAAGACGGAATAATGGCCAAGTCAACGTGGACGAGGTGAGGCAGATTATTCGGCAAGAACTCAGCGGCTCTGGTCGACTTCTTGGCTACAGGTCAATCTGGCATTCATTAAGACTGGAACACCACATACACTTTCCGAGGAGGCGGGTTGCAGAAATGATTAAGGAGCTTGATCCAGAAGGAGTTCAATTACGAAAGCGAAGAAGACTTGTTCGAAGACAGTATCGCAGTTATGGCCCAAACTTTTGCTGGCATGCCGATGGTAATTTATTTCAGTACATAAAAGTTATTAAATTATTGCTACTTTTGACAAAACGTTCTCAAACAATGCTTTAACTCCTTAACTTTTGAATCTTAACTTAACTGTGGAATTTACAAATTTTAAAATCTTAACTTTGGAATTAACAATTTCAGGTTACGATAAATTGAAACCGTACGGGTTTCCAATACATGGAGCAATAGATGGTTACAGTCGACGAATTATCTGGCTTGAGCTAACAAGATCAAACAACAAACCAGAAATACCAGCGACATATTTTTTAGAGTCGATAAAAGAAACTGGAGGTTGCCCTGTGCTCTTAAGAACGGACTGCGGTACTGAAAATACTTTAATGGCGGGTATACAATGCTTCTTGCGGCAGAATGGAACTGATACATTTGCAGGGGCAGAGTCGCATAGATACGGTAGTTCACCAGCAAATCAACGAATAGAATGTTGGTGGTCATTCTTTCGTAGAGGAAGGGGTGGTTCATGGATTGATTTTTTTAAAGATATGTCGGCAACAGGTATTCTTCATATTGGTAATATTTTGCATATGGAATGTCTGTGGTTTTGTTTTCAACCAGTCCTTTGCAATGAATTGGAGCGAGTTAGGGAACATTGGAATACACACCGTATTCGCAGTTCAAGAATGCATGGACAAATTTCTGGGATTCCAAACGTTCTTTATTATCTGCCTGAACGGTCAGGCGCAATTGACTGCAAAGAAAAAGTGGATGACCAGTCAATCACCGAAATGGAAACGAATATAGTCTTAGAGGAAGACAGAAATGACAACATTTACCAAGAGTACTTCCACTATGTACTAGAAAGAGAATCTCTCTTGCTGCCATCAACGCAAGAAGAAGCTTTTGATTTATTCAAGAAACTGATATGCTTTGCAGAAAATACTTGATAAAGATCGCGTGATAGCCCTAAAGGAAATTATACTGTTACAAAAACGTTGAAGATTGTAAATAGACCATTGAAAGATAACAAAATTAACAAACTCTGATCGATAAAACTCAACATAACAAAATGACGGATACATGATAAACTGCACGCATTTTTTTTATAAGCAACTATAAGAATACTGGATTGAAAAACCTCAGCATTAAAAATCACCATTAGTATTGTTCGAGGAAATATGCTTTCAGTTCAAATCTTCCAATTTCAAAGATAGGTGGGACATTTTTTAGAGGAAATAAAAATTCAGAAAACAATTTCCAGCTTTCTCAGCAAACATGAATCATATCAATCCAAACCCACAACAATCCTTCACTGCTGAGTTCATAATTTCTTCCATCTCCTCAAAGCCTGAAATATGCACTGGCATCTTTAACAGTATGTCACAAGTTGATGTGGTTGGTCTGCATCTGCAATTGCTTGCACATCCATGCACAAAAGCAACGGAGAACTTCTTTGGAAATCCAAGGACAGGAACTGTGCCTGATCCAGTCCACCATTTGACCAAGTCCTTTGTTGTCAGATTGCCTAAAAAGCACATTATTACTGTTACTAAGCTGAATTAGCATTATAAAAGCGATCTAGTTTTGATTTAAATACAAGTTATTATGAGAAATAACATTTTGATGGATGATTTTTGAAATGCTGCAATTTTATTTTGGGTAACCCGGTATAATTCAGTCAAATCTCATTTCGTCCAGTCTACTTTATACGCTCTTTAACCGGAAATGAATTTTTATTGGCTAACGCGATTTTTCTTAGCGACGTGGTAGCAACGGGTCTGGCCATGGATCTTCACAGTGAAAAGCCTATGGAGCTGCACCCAACTCATGTTTTAAAAGTGGGTTTTATCGCGTTATTTTGGCAAAATATTGAAAAAAATATGCTTTTCTTGCGGGTTCGTATATGATATTTCAAATTTGTCAAGTATTTTTGTCTATTTTTGTTTCTCGGCTGTATTTTGCGGTGTTTCAAAATGTGCCCTATATATACAAAATTTAGGCCCGTCCGCTAGTCAATTGGTCAGTAACTCAATTTTTGGGGTTATGTTTCATTTCGATTGAGCAAATGATGAATTGCAGAAAACACTAATCATAAATAATAATCATTTTGAGAAAATGGTGCGGGTTTGTGCTGTCTTGGTTAATTTTCAAACGCCCCTTGTGGAAGCTAATGTTTTACAGACTAGACTGGGTACATCAAATCAAATCAATATGCAGTTCTGAGTTGTTCTGTGTCCATATAACAAAAGGGCCCATTCAAGACTGACTGATAGCAGTGCAGCCGGCATTAAAAACTAGCAATTTTATTCTCTATCTAAGTTTACATTTTTTGCAAGTTAGAAACTATCCTCTTTAACTTAGACCTTCAGTTAAGCCTGAGCAATCTTCTCGAATGTGCTACTTCAATAGGGTCATTTGATCTCCAAGGTGCCTCTTACTTTTATCAGAGGGTGTTTCAGTGATTCCATCCAGGGTTCACCTTATTAGTATACTTGGAAAAAAGTCCAAGCCAGTTGGTTGAATGTTATTTCCTGTGACTTTCATATATTACTCAAGCAAGTGTTTTATACATTTGAACCTTATATTATTCCATCTTTCATCCCCAATGGGATCAAGTACAAGCTGAACTGACATCAGCCCGTATTGAATGGACCCATTTTGTAATATGGACAGCAAAACAGCTCAAAACTATTGATGTAGCAAAAGAGAATTTACTTGGAAAAATGCCATTTATTTATTTGCAAAAATTCTGAAATGGGTGAGATTATGCCATCCTGCTATCAAAAAAAGGTCAAAATCAATTAAAGAAAAATATAACATTTACGAATGCGCAATTCATATTCATGTATGCACTCCTCATACAAGTGAAACACTAGCTACATTACATTAGCTGCGTTTGAAAACTAACGGGTGTTTGAAAACTAACCGAGAAAGCACGAACCCGCACTATTTATGATTAGAATTTTCTAGAATTCTGTATTTCCTCGATTGAAATGAAGTATATAACCCTAATAATTGAGTTTACTGACCAATTGACTGGCGGACGAGCCTAAATTTGGTATGTTTTGACAAAGCGCAAAATAAAACCCAGAAGTGAAAAATGTTTGAAAAAACTTGACAAATTTGAAATATCATATACGAACCCGCAAGAAAAACATATTTTGTTCAATATTTTATCAAAATAACGCGATAAAACCCACTTTTAAAACACGAGTTAGGCGCAGCTCCATAGGCTTTTCACTGTGAAGATCCATGGCCAGATCCGTTGCTACCACGTCGCTAAGAAAAATCGCGTTAGCCAATGAAAATTCATTTCCGGTTAAAGAGCGTATAGAGAATTGTCTGTATAGGGCTGTGAGTGAGTTATATAGGGCCTGATTATAATGCTTGATACATACCATCATTGTCCAATGTAAGTATAAAATCACAGAACAGCTTGTAAACATATAGCTCTTTCTCCTTCTCAACTTGTTTCGAGCTAAATAAAGCAACAATCTCATCCAAAAATTCATCACCATTGAGACCCACATTATTATTACACTCAGTAAAAACAGGTTTCCATGTTGTCGGGAATTCTCTTAAGCTTGACAAAATTCCATGACACTTCAAACCTTCCATTAACTGCAGCATCTGGGGCAAGAATGCAGATAGCTGACTTTTGATGCAGATTGATCTGAAGAATGAAATTATTGATCTATTTTACTTGAAACTTTCAGCTCAGCTCAAGGCAAAAATAGTTTTCTGCCTAATCATATTTCAACAATGTTTGAGTTAAGAAATTTTAGTTGAATAAAGTATACCACAACAACAAATTAACAAAAAATATTCTTACAAATACTTTTGCTCACAAAGTGTACAGTATATATATACAGATGAACAAAGATGCATTTTCTTTAAAGCTTACTGGACAATGTTCTTTGCAGTTTTCAAAGTCTCTCTACTTGGTATGCCAGTATATCCAATATCTTGCAGAATATCAAGAACTTCTTCAGTTAGAATAATATTGTGCAGCTGTTCTTCATTAGTGGCATCTGAAATCTGCAAAATTAAGTATGAAATTTAACCGAAGAGTTTATTTTGATATCTCTCTTCTTTCCCGAGGCACTGGCTGCAAATAAAAGCAGAGGGGGGAATGCAGTTTGAGGGCAACACAATGGCATTTATAAATAAATTTCAATGATTTTACAAATTTTAGAAATTTTAGGAACAGGGCAATTAGAGGTTCAGTTCTCAATTTTTGGTCACTTTCAATATGATACAAAAAGAATTCTCACTTTCAATGCAATTTCAGTGTACTTTGGTTCATTTTCGTCATTCGATTCTATTTCCAATGGCAGATTGGCCATGTAATGATATAAACTCATGTGCATAAATGAGGGAGCTGGCCCTCCCTGGACTATAGACATTGCCATCAATTGACCTGCCATGATAAACTCTTCATTGCTTATTGCCATTGTCGAAATTACTGGTTTGCCATTGCAGAATAGTTTTCTTTTCATAATTTCCATCATATCTATCAATTAGAAAATAGGAAAATAATCAACAAAAATAAAGGAGGTACGTGGACAAAGATTCAGAGTTGTTGTAGACTTGAATGTGAATGTATGCAATAAAAATGCACAAATATAGATACGATACCTGCAAAGAACTCCCGCTTCGGGCCTCCATCATCAATGGCTGGTTCACCAATAAAGACAATCTTAATGTTGTCACCAGGAGCAATTTTCCCACGTGATCTAATGTCTTTAAAGTCTTGCCATAAGTATTTTCTCCTGATGTTAAGTCTAACTCTCTTTTCTGGGAGTGATGTCAGTAATCTCCCCATGATTGATTTCAGTTCACATTCTTCCCTTCCATGTTCAATATCATCATTAAAATCAGTGGAAGCTGTTGGGTCAGTGTTTTCACTGCCTTCAACCTGCACATCACCAATCCAATCTTCACAACAAATATCAGCATGGTTAGCAATATCCTTGATTGGAAAAAACTTGAAACATGTCGGGCATTCCACCATTTTTTCGTTTTTGGGATCAAAAGAAGTTGGACACACAGTGTTGTGGCTGGTTTCACAAATTGCTAAATCTCCTGCTGATGTTCCAGGGTATGAGCATGACTGAAGGGATGGCAGAAGTGATGGTATCAAAAGATCTGCATCATCATCATAATCAACAAATGCATTCAATTGGTTATTCTCCTGGAGAGGCTCCTCGTCCAAGAAGTCTTCAAACCTGGGTGCTTCTGAAATTGTGAAATCAGCCTCAGTTGCAATGAACAAACATAAACGGTTGTAGTTTTTCCCTAACTCGTTTCTGTATTTATTTAAAACAAATTCACTGTTTGTCCCTGGTACTTTATCGACAAGTTTACCGTCTGGGAACAGCAAGACATGTTTTAATTCGGCAATTATGGTCTTGTCGTGATTGGAATGCTTCTTCAATCCAAGCTCCAAAATTTGTTCTTTTTCTGCAGTTACTGAAACTTGTATTGGTAAAGTCTTTCCCCTGCATCTCCGCAAATTTCTATCATCTGAAAGCTTCATTACACCAATATTTATGGTCACTTGTTGATCTTTCTTTTTCTTCTGTTTCGTGTCAGCATTTGCCATGAACTTGCGCTTGTTTGGCTCAAACCTAGATGACCTGTCTTGTTCTTTCTGAATTTTAAAATCATTGAAAGTTAATGTCTGCTTGGCTTTACCAGACTGCAGTATATTATGGCCACATTTACTGCAAAAGTTGTCGCCAACACGAGATTCTTGTCCGCACCTTGAACAGAACATATTTGGGTCGGCCTAATGTCTGAAAAACGTGAAAAGCGCGCGAAACATCTGGGCTGCAGACCAGATATTTAATATTTCAATAGCGTTTTAATTTGCGTTGTGAGTTTAAATTTGCGTTGTGAGTTTAAATTTGCGTTGTGAGTTTTAATTTGCGTTGTGAGTTTTAATTTGCGTTGTGAGTTTTTTATATGGAATGGAAATATATCTTATTTTTGGGCATTGGATTATGCCTTTTTTTATTTTCACATGCGTTTTCTTATTTAACATGCGTTTTTTATTTTAATTTGTGTCTGACTTTTTAATTTGTGTTTGACCCTCATGGGCCACCGTAATCCGTTACATGCTTGAAGTCCGAGGAACAGGGCGAAGATCAGCATTGGTTGGAAAGAGTGTACACAACCAAAGAATCGAAAGGCTTTGGAGAGACGTATTTAAAGATGTTATCCACTTATTCTATGACCTTTTCAGCATAATGGAAGATGTCAGCCTCTTGCATCCTTTATCTGAAATCGATTTGTGGTCACTTCAGTTCTGCTTTTGTGACATTATTAATGCCAAGCTTCAAAACTGGCTCAATGGCTGGGTCAGGCATCCCCTGCAATCCGAGAGAAATCTCACTCCACTCCAGTTGTGGACAAAAGGTATGTTTAATAGCTCATTGCTACCATATACAAACGATACCAACAACATTGTACATGAAAACTATGGTATTGATTGGGATGGCCCAATCAACACAAATGATACATTGGAGAATACCGTTTCTTTGTCAGATCTGAATTGCCCTCTTGATGAAGAAGAAGCTGCGTCCTTGAAAGCAAACGTGCAAAACATGGGGTTTTCTGCCAACAACTGTACTCCAGTGGCAGCTGTCCAGACATACCAATTTGTCAAGGAATTTGTGTCAAATCATGTGGGACATCATTGATAGGGAGAACTTTGGACAATAATCACATAGAGCATATCATCATTGCAATTTTTACTGCTCATTGCTTATTCAAAACTCAACCTTCAAGCAAATTTGAGAGGGGGATGGATTGTAATTGTGGTATTGTAATACACTAAAACTAAATAGTTATTCGGTAGTCAAAAAGCAAGAACTATTGCAATGTGTATGTGCACTATGGGGCTCTGTAGGGATTTTCGACAGAATTTGCAGCAGAAAATAAAGTCACAAAAATTATCAACTCAACCCCAAAAAGTGTGAAAAAATAATTAATGCATTAACTTTATTTTAAAACATAAACTAAAATACGGCAACAGAATAGAATCTAATAGAACAGTAACAGAATACAGTCAATTAAATTTCTGAGTTATAATATCAACTGGGTATAGAAATAGTTATAATATGTTCATGATTACATGCCTTTGCCTTTCTACAATTTTCTTCTGCTCGTTCACATTTCTTGAAGCAAAAGAATTTGCTAACAATTGTAAGACAACGTCTCGACCAGCACAAAGTTCAGCCATAATTTGAAAAATAAAAATTTTTAGTCGTGCCATGTTTTAGGAGACTGACTTGCATTGTATTTTTTCATTGTGAAGTACGACCAGCACGCCTTCTAACTTCGCCACTGATTATACCTGGCCAAATCCCTGGCAACCCAACAAAGCCTCAACCAAAATGCTTCTGAATACTTCTGGACTGTCATATTGCCTTTGAATATACAGCATCAGTGCACAGGTTGATGCCCAGGGCCTTCGTTTCTGTCCTTCAATGTCATCATAAAATCCGATGGTTAATGGAGTTGCAAACCCCAGAGGAGGGTTTTTATCTGCACCACTGATAAATACCAACAGGTCTTGCAAAGACAGACCATCAATCTCACCCTCGTCAAGATCTGCTAAGAACAGCTCAAAAAAATAGATAGCACTATCCTCTAATGTTCTTTGGTTTGACCCTTCGGGTGAGAAATCTACTTTGTACAGTGTTTTAAACTTCTCTGGCGTCAGTTTGACCTTGTTATTAGACATGATCATTGCAAACAATGGAACGTTTGACATTACCTTGTCACCGAAACCTCCTATCAAATTCATTCCTGCAAAGAATTGCTGAATCTCGCTTGCGACACCATAGATATAGTGTTGCTTGATTAAGCTTTCTATTACAGTATCTTTATCATCAAACTTTGCAACATTGAATATCCATATTGTGCAATTACATCCCCATGTGTGCTGATAATTTGGTCTTGAAATTCTTTTTTGGAAGTGCACTGTGATATTTTTTCAAAACATCTTTTAATTCTAAATCACTTACTGAATCAATAGCATCAGCTTTATTGTATTGAAGACCTTTCAAACATCTAAAACCTTCCATTGTGAGACAGTTAATGCCATGACCCTCATTCAAACTACCAGCCAATTTGTATCTTTCAGACGTGAGCAATGCAATATTATGGGAAAACCAAGATCCTCTAAACACACATGAATCAACCAACGAAAGCATCAGAAGCCTGAAGAATTCACGCTTAGGGCCTCCTGTATCTACAGCTGCTTCACCGGCAAATGTAACAGAAACAGGTTTAAAAAATGAGAAACTCTTCCTCTGGACAGCTCTCAAAGTGCTCTGAAATATAGATCTCCTGCTGATCATTATAATCACAGCTTGCAATTCACAACCAATAAAATCCTTCTCTTGAACTTCTTCAATAAAGCTTTTTATAATTCCCTGTGCTGATTCTAAATTAACATCAGTCGAGCAATGAGCAATGCTCTCTTGCTCTCTGAGACTGGCTTCTACAGCAGCAATGAAATCAGGGTCATTATCCACAGTTTCCCAATCATCCTCATCAAGCAAATTAACATACTCTGTGTATTGTTGTGGTGCATACCTGTCACCAGCAGTGGCTGCTTGTTCTCCATCTCTGTGTTTTTGAAATGTGCTGGCAGCATTCTCATTTTTAAGTGCAAGAGCACTGCAACTACTTTCTATTTCACCAGAGTAAATCTTAAATATTGGCTGCATTAGTTCATCATCAAAGTCCTCTCTCTTATCATCTGCAATATAATAATGAAGTTTCAGTATATTTAAGGTAAATATATTAGAGGTTTCTAATGTAAAAAAAGTATTGCAAGCAAAAATAAGTTAAAAAATCATAAGTTAAAAAAAATAAAAATTCATACATGTTTTCCAACATAGTAATTCGAAGTGAATAAAAATAGTAAGTGAATCATTATTATGCAATGTTGGTAATATTACTCATTGTTGGTAAATTTCTTGCAATACTTTAGGCCTAAATTGGTGCAGTACCTGCCTAACTAATATAATATAAATGCAATATAAATTCATTACCTCGACCACAATTCATGTTATGGCTTCTAAGTTCATGAATGTCCATTATCTTCATGCATTTGTTGCACATTTCTCTTTGAGGAGGGTCAAAAGGTCCAGACCTTTGTTCTTCTTTTGGTTGTGATTCAAAATTATCATCACCAAGAAGATTTTCTTGAATAGGCCTTATAGAAACCTTGCCCTGTCCAATGAATGACACAAGATATCTCATTGTGATCCCATTAGGACCGGGGCAGTATTACTTTCAACTCTCTGCTTCGCGTTTCGACATTCATAAACTCAAATCCTCCAGCAGACTGTAGCTTTGGAAATGCATGATTGAGAAGGTCTCTGACTCCTTTCTCCACAGAATCTTCTGGCAGCGACACTTTCCTCTCACCAAGACCTGCTGCCAATAGTTTTCTGTGTTCTTCAGCATCTGGAGATTCTTCTTGGTTTTTATCCGCAAGACAAACAAACCTACGCACAATTTCCTTCACAGTTTGTTTTCTCTTTCGCTTTCTTGAGTTGGGCCTGGAAAATACACCACTTGGCCTAGGCCTATTATAATTAAAAGAGGCAGACGCGGAAGATGTTGATGAAGCAAAAGGGCGAAACTGGTGAGGAAACAGGTTCCTTAACTCAGTCGCTGCATCCGTTCCTTAACTCAGTCGCTGCATCCATCCGTTCGAGTTTTCCTTGTTGGTGAAAACTGCAATTGAAATTTGGAATTATATAACAATCAACATTAAAGGGGCCTCTATAGCTTGTAGACTAAGTTTTAAGGTATTAAAAGGAGGGGGGGGGATGTTGTTGATAATGCGGTGTTTTGCAAAAAGCAACTATCCTTAAGAGACAACTTGCAGTTTTCACAGAGTAAGGAAATCCACTTTCCCATAGGCAATATCGGAGAAAATGGCAACGCATAACTCTTAATAATCAGGGGCTACGCAGGATTCAGGACTGTGCCGACTGCTGTGTGTGGTGCAGTCACCCCTGGAGATGTGGATGGTGTAATGTCCAGCTGGTCTCCGCAGATCAGTGTTATCTAGAATGAATTCATTCTAGAAGGGTGCCGGTAACGGCTGTACATCACACTTATGTGCAACGTGATCTGTGTTGACACACAATAACCGTACCCTTGAATGTGTGTATGTGCGTTTTGGTAGGCAGCCCTCTGTAGAGCAACTGTGCAGATGGTCGCTCTAGGGTGAAGCCTTTACAGGACTTCTTGGAAAACAATGTTCTTTGTTTTCCTGTGTGTTTCCTCTGGAAGGTATACTTTGAGCCCGTTAAATGATGTTGCTCTTGACATGGCCACATATAACTGACCATGTGTGAACACGGGCTCAGGTAAGTACAAACCAACATACCTGAGGGATTGCCCCTGTGCCTTGTTGATTGTCAAGCAGTATGCAAGTCTGACTGGAAACTGTCGGCGTTTCATTTTGAACGGCATTTCCGTGTCCTGAGTGGAGACTGTGATCTTGGGAATCATGACCCGTTGTCCTCTGTGCTCCTGGGTAATGATCTCTGCTTTGATCACGTGACGTCGGACATGACGAACTATGAGTCTTGTTCCGTTGCAAAGACCTTTCTTTGGATTGAGATTCCTCAGAAGAATGATCGTTGCACCAACCTAATGCAATGAATATTATTGTGATTAATGACGCATATTTTATGGTGCACCACCTTTGCACATAATAATTTAATGTTAATAGGATGAAAGATTGTACTCTTTCTACCTTGAGTTTAAGTCTGTGCAACGGCATTCCATTCGGAGTGAGTTGGTTGAGAAATTCAATGGGGTAGGCCTCTTCCTCATCTGGATCGTCTGTGACAACGCTGTTTGTGCTGTAATAAGTTCTTTCGGGTGTTTGAAGTCTGTCCAGAATTAAGTCGTTTACTTGATGTGATAAGTCATTCTTTGGAGTCAGACAACAGCGTTCAGACATTGTTACAGGATCCATCATTAGGTGTGAATCTGGTGTGTTCGGCCTGGGAAAAATGAAGTTCAGCATGTCTTCTTTAGACGAAGTGCATATCTGTTGTGGCAGAATTACGTTGTCCAGTTCATCGCGTGCTTCTTGCTTGTTGCCAAGTCTGAGAAGCCGTTCTGAGAATTCACGGTATGAATCATCTTGAACGGCCCTCATGTTGGTGTGTAAGCGATGCTGCTGAAACTTTGTCCGTAGATCAATGATCTGGTGTGATTTTAGAGTCTCAGCTACAATTCTTTCCCTTCCTGCTTGTCTGAAGTCACCGCCAAGTAGCATGAACTTGCCACCAAATGGTCTGTCGACATGTGTAATGTCTCGAAGCAGTCGGTCGACTGCTTGTAATGCAAGTGCGGGAATCATGGAAGCTTCATCCCATATAAAGAGAGTAGTTTCGCGCAATACCTGTGCTCTCCTGCTCTGTCTCTTGACATTAGACGTTTATTCAGCTTGAAGTGGTATAGGAATTTGAAATGTAGAATGTGAAGCTCTACCATTTATGAGCAGCGTTGCAGCAATTCCTGACCACGCCATGCACTGAACTTTATGTCCATTTGCTTGGAGATTGTGAACCAACGTGTTGTAAAGGAAAGTTTTCCCGGTTCCAGCCGGCCTGTCAACGAAGTGACAGTTCTGTTCGGATTGCGCGTTAATAGCATCAGTGATTCCCGTGTATATGGCTCGCTGTTCAGGGTTCAATGCGGCCAGCATTCGTTCTCCTTCCTCTCTGGCATTGCCAACATCGATGTCATCTTCCTCTGTAATAATAAGTGAAATATATTGCAATAAAATTGGAAAGAAAAGCAGGAGAATAAATGTCCAAAAATACGTAAATGCCGTTGTCTGCACGATGTTAGAATACATTATTCTATTCGTACTAATACAGTACATATTTGAAAATAACACATTAGTACCTCGTTCAGGAATGACATAGTCGGCTGGAAGTTGAGGAAGGTCAGAATAATTAGTGATCGATTGACCATGTACTTTCAAATTTTCGTCAATGTCATGTAGACATTGATACATGTGTTGGTCTTCAAAAGCTATGGCCATATCTGGATGATTGAGTTGATCATGTCGTACAAAATCTTCACTCAATGCTTCTTTGAGCATGTTGAAGAGTGCTGCGATATCAAAAGGTGTTTGAAAAAAGAGTAATGTTGCAAACAATTGTCTCAGTTGTATTGGCATGTTAAAAATAACTGCCTCCTCCAAAGAGCGTATGATTTCAGCATCATCTTCCAACAGACCTAGTGCTAAAGCAGCGTCTTTGAAGGAATTGCATAGGTTTCCTTCTATCGTGCGAAGATCTTCAAACGACATGGCACTTCGTTTATGGAGAAGCAATTTTCTCTTTGCGACTCTTTGCTGACATGGTCGTGGGTGAACTTGATATATTCTGCCTATGACAGGCAGTGTTCTCCGCTGTCTTGCTTTCCATGTTTTGGTGCGCTCGTTGAAAACATGTTCAGGAATCTCGTGATAGAGATATTGGCGTGCAGCCGGGTCTTGTGCATTCAATTCAAACCAAGAAGTCAGTCGGGTTTTTTCATTGATGTTTTGTAATTGTTCGACCCTACCATTATCCTGAAAGTATACGGTCTGCTGATCAGGTAAATGAAAATGCAGACGTTTTATAGTGTGACCTTTCTCGTGCATGGAAAATTGGAATATGCTGTGAACAGCTTCGTGTGGTCCAATATACCGAGTGTTGATGTATTGGCGTACTTCATTGTGCTCACTATCTTGAGGTACTTGTTGCTGCTGTCCTTCAAGAATTTCCACGTGTGCCATGTGTTGTCCTTTATGAATATATTTGAAAATATATTTCACGGACTTCACAGTGCTACATATTTCGAGATTAATGTGACACTGATACTTGAGTAGAAGATGGCGATTATGTGGCACAACCCATGTATCATCTAGAAGTCGATCTTCCAAATTGACTGGGTGACGAGAGCGTCGTCTGTGGAGTGGATAGCCATTCGCATTGACTTGTGTTTCGGCAGGGCGATCTTTCGGAAATCATATCTTGCATTTGTTGTTCTCCATGCAAACAAATCCGGGGTTTATATCACCACATGGTCCATGTGTCATGTGCTTCAGTATCAATTTGTGATATCTTGCATCCTGTGGGTCCGGAATTTCAGCTGATATGAGTCGATCTACCTGTGGGTTTTGAAGAAAAATATCACATGTAAGTTGTACACATCAAAATGCATTGTGTTTTTACTAAGCCATACAACTGATGATTATATATCGTACTCTATATATAAATTATTGTTGTAGATGTTACCTCTTCGGGTGTTCGTGGTCTATCAGCCTCAGAGAGGAACAGAATCATGTGAGCGTGTGGTAGTCCTCTCTTCTGAAATTCGATGACATATACATGTGCAATAGTGTGTCCGAGAATGTGCCTGTGAAGGACATCTTCCAGTAGTTCTTGTAGTTTCTGTTGAAATACTCATGTGACGATGTCAGGCCGGTCATTCGCCTTCTGGTGTGGTACAATGTTTTCTGAAATCTCCTTCCACCTGGGATTGGCCGTCATGGTTAGGAAGATGTCAGGCTTGCCATACTTTCTTACGATGGTCATTGCATCTTGAAAGTTCTGGTACATATTTCGTTGACTGCCTGAAAAAGATGAGGGAAGTATGACAACACGACCGACATCAATATGAAGGGGTTCATTGGGATTGTTTGCCCTGGCCATTTGATTTACAATTTCAGCCCTTCTGTTCAGGTGATCCATCAGGCCTTGATAACTGTCAGCACGTAATTGCCGTTGATTGTGCAAAATCCAGTTGAGCTTGTTTCCTTCTATTTTGGTGTATCCATCCACCAGATGTTGTTGAAAGAGAAGTGTTGCGCTGTGGATTGTAGACACTTGATTTCTGACTTGTATTCGGTACGAATAATATTCGGCGATTGTGAGTCTGACACGGTGGACACGATCAGGATTTTCCTGGTCTTGTCCTCGACGTGTAGGTAGACGTTGAAGGTCCAAGCTGTAACCCCGATCACCCTGAAAGAACAATAATGGATAGGTTAGAGGATCCGCAACGGGATCTAAGGCATTAATCTTCATAAGATTACCACGCCTTGTTCGAATTTGAAGCTCTCTATTCTCGGGATTAGGAGCACCGCCATTGCGTGTACTGTAGACTGCTGAAATTTCTCTGGCAGTAGGATTATCATATCTTCGATCTTGTTCTGGGCGACTGGTAATAATCATCTTGAATGTGGGAATAGGCTGATCATTGGCAATGGCTTGCTCCCTTTGCTCTTCCAGTACTTCTCTCATTGTTTTAAAATGTTGAGCAAACCGATTTACTGCCATCAATTCGTTTTGCAGCAGCGCCACCATGTCTAAGTCCAAGTTTTGTTCTCTGGCTGTGTTCTGGCGTTCTTGCAGTGCTTGCTGGGTGTCCATAATGTATAATTCTGCATATTTTCGGGACCTGTCGGTTTCAGTTACCCCTGTTGAATTCAAGGAAACATTCTAAATTGCACTTCGTTATATCAACTGCAATTTTCAATGCAGCCAGTGCCTTGTTATAAAAGCATCATAAAGCACCTTGATTTTCGATTGGACAACTCTTAATATCAAGCCAAGGATAGAGAGCTAATCCATTGTAGATTGGGTGGGAAAGGACTTGAGCATTCTGTCAACATTCGTTTCATCACGTGAAGCTATTATATGAAAATGTAGGATAATATAAGAGCTACTAAGAGAGGGGTGTTATATTTACCTGTCATATGGTATGCACTTCCATGTATGGTGATGACTGGTCGTCCTACGGTGGCCCACAAGTGCAAAACACAATGCACACATGTAAAACACAACACAAATGTCCAAAACACAATACGTTTATTCAAAACACAATACACAGATCCAAAACACAACACACGTACCCAAAACACAACACACATTTCCCAAAACACAACACATATTTTCCAAAACACAATACACATTTCCCAAAACACAACACACATTTCCCAAAACACAACACACATTTCCCAAAACACAACACATTTCCCAAAACACAATACACATTTCCCAAAACACAACACAATACAATACACAAAGACAAACATGTAAAAGAGACTGTGCGGAAACGAGGTTTACTTTCCCGCCAAAAATTAGCAAACATTTTCAGTTGTTAATTTTAAGTCTAAGATGGCCGATGAAGATGAGCTGGAAGAAGCTGTAAGATATTATTTTTTGAAAAACTTTGAGTACGACACAATCCTAAACTTTCTAGAAAAATATCACGGAATAAAGGTATCCAAAAGAAAGCTACAGGATCGTTTGAAATGTTACGGCCTTTCACGAAGAACGTCCCAAGACAGCCAGATTGATGAACAACGAATTAGGCAATACATCCTTCTCGAACTAGACGGACCTGGTCGTTTACTTGGCTATCGTGCCTTGTGGAGAAAACTGCAGCTCAGATACGGAATAACTACCCCATGCTCTACTGTTCAGACTCTTTTACGTGAACTGGACCCTGAAGGATCGAGACTTCGACAAGCCCATCGCTTGAAGCGAAGACAGTATCTAAACCCGGGACCAAACTATTGCTGGCATGCAGATGGATATGATAAATTGAAGCCTTATTGTTTTCCTGTACATGGTTGCATTGACGGATTCAACCGCAGAATAATATGGCTAAATGTAACCAAAAGTAACAATGATCCACGCATCATTGGAAATTTTTTTCTGAATGCCATACTGGAGAGAGATGGGTGCCCAGCATTAGTCAGAACAGACAGAGGCACTGAAAATGGATTGTTGGCCACAACACAGTGTTTCCTAAGACGTAATAACTCTGACTCGCTATCAGGAATACATGCACATCGATATGGGTCATCACATAGCAACCAACGAATAGAAGCTTGGTGGGCGTTCCTTCGCTGGTCATGGAGCTCTTGGTGGATGGACTTTTTCAAAGATATGGTGGATTCTGGATCACTTGATTTGAGCAACCAACTTCATTGCAAATGCCTCTGGTTCTGCTTCAGCAAAATCATACAGAATGAGCTGGACAGTGTAAGGGAGAGCTGGAATAGTCATTACATCAGAAGTTCAAGATATCATACTCTGTCTGGTATTCCTGATCAATTGTATTTTTTGCCAGAAAATGTGAATGCACAAGACCATATGAAAGTGTTCAATCATGATGACCTCGTGGAAGTCAGAAATGAATTAGCTTCCCATCAAGAAAATGAAAATCACAATGACTCAGATGAATATTATTTGTACTTCGAGATGGTAACTGGGAATCTAAACGTGCCCGAGCCATTGACATGGAAAGATGGACTAGAGTTGTACAACAGACTAATCTCTATTGCAGTGGGCTAACCATCATAGGTTGGGGGTATTTGTTAGTCACAGGTCACCAACTTGTACAATACACAGATCAACACATCATACATGACAAGAGATGTCATACAGTATTTGCAGCCACTCCTGGACAGCAGTTTAGCATTTTTAAACCCATGGAGCAGGGGATATGAAAATGTTTTTTTCAACATCTGTTCGGCACTAGCTGCAAATGTGAAAATCTCTGTATTTGTTAACAGGCTGACTTGCAGATTAAATAAAGTGGTGACCTAGGTCTAAACAACAGTTGCAAACTGTGTGTTTAGCTCATTTTTCTTCTTTTATTGTTTGGTGACCCCTCAGCTGTATTTCCATGCAATAGGGCGTACACATTTTTACACGTTTTTAGTATGTAAAGAAGCCATTGCCAAACTTTATTCAACATTTTTCATTTTAATAAAAGCAATTAACAAAACAAGTTAACATTTTCTACTTTCATAAAACAAGGAAAACATGGTTTTATTATAATTTTGAACTGTAAACTCTAAATAGATTCTGGATTTGTAGCATCAATTTCCCTTGCCACATCATAATAAATTTTGGCCAAGGCTCAGTTGTTCTAAACAATAGGCTGTTCTTTTCTATTGTTTACTTTGTTGAATTCAATGAGGTGGGGTGCAATTACTTCCAGGTATCAATACCAGGACTTTGTTCTTTGCCCATCAATGATACCTGGTCACCTAAATTTGAAATTACTTTTTGCTTATGAAGTTGTGAGGGGAAACCTGAAGTTGCAATTTTTTATAAAATGTGGTTAGTGTATTGTAGAATGTAGAAAATTGAAAGTTGTTTGTTATAAAATAATGTTTGTTTATTGCAATAATTTTATTAACTTTTAATATGCTATTAGATGCTAGAAAAAGTTGATTTTGAAACTTTGATTTTCACTGGTATTTGAGAGTTGCGGACTTTTCTCTGAACAAGAGGGCACATGCTTTTCAAGGGCCCCTGTGGGGACATTGTTTGAAAATGTCCAGCAGAGGAGAAGAAACCTTCCCGGTAGTCCAAAGATGCCCTGCTGTGAAGATTTCTAAAATTGTAACCTGCGGCTTATTCTAAAAGCAAGACAAGGCAAGACAAAAGCATTGTGGTGGTCTAACGTTGTCCATTTGAAACCTTAGTGTTTTTAAAAAGTGTGTTTGTGTTGTTATAAAAAAGGAGTGTAAAGGCCTGGTTACACTGTAGATAATGAATTAGATATTCCCAATTTAGAAACGCTAAAAACGGAAACGATTATCTTATAGTGTATACGCGCCATTTAGATAATAATTTAGATAATACAGTTAAAGCATCATGACTCAACTATAACCAGCGAGAAAAGTGACAAACCATGAGGTATTTACGTAAAAGAACATTGAAAACATCTTATCATACATTTCATACATTTCTCCAGTCACTTTTTGTGGATGTGGGGTGTGCCATTCCTCAAGTTGTACAGCATTTTTGCCCAATGCAAAAATATGCGTGAGGATGGAAATTTCATGTTATAATAAAGTAAATTCATGTCAAAAGAACTATCAGCTTCCATTTTCAATGACCTAGTTTGTGAATTTACTTGTCAATTTTATTGTTCAGAATCAATTATAAACTGTTTATAATGCTTTTCGCTCCCAAAATTGCCAAGGAATACAACGCGAGACAGTCGGTGTGTGTTTGTCTCACGATTTGACACATCATGCTGGGAAAATCTTGATGAATAAAATCAAAAAGTTTTGATTTTATTCATCAAGATTTCACAGCACGATTTGACAGTTTGCTTCTTGCCGCTAATTGGAATTTAGATATCTTGCGTTATGTTACACACGAAGATATCTACCAGACAGGTTATTTGTGGTATGTCTGGGGGAATATCTAATTTATTATCTACAGTGTAACCAGGCCTTAAGCGAAAAGTCAAAATTTTCAAAATTTAAATAAAAGATCAGGAGAGCTGACATAATGTTTCTGAAGTGTGGGCTTCAATCAGCATCAGAGCAAAATGCTAGAAAAGGGGCAATTATGGAACAATGTTACCCTCAAAGATTTGAAATTTGATTGCAATGCATTCTTCCTTTATCTGTGATATTTAAATACCGAAAACTCAAAAAAATGTATCCCTATCTAAAATTATTTGGGGTCTTCAGCCCTTGAAGCCCACTACTATCTCGAACCCTCATTAATTGATGAATATTTCATACCAAATCTTCCCTTGTTTATCAATTTAAGTAACAAAACAGATGTAACTAAAAATGTTGAAAAGGTATTATGCTAAAAAATGTTACTTAGCCCTAAAGTACTCCGAACCCGGGAGAGTTCATCAAGCAATAAGTGAATTCCTCTGAAAATCTTGTATATTCGGACATTGTGACAACGGGAATGGTAAGAACATTTCCACAAGTGTTTGCACTTAATTTTCTTGGTGGTTCAGCATCATGATAAAACTTAATTGATGGTCTTGGTGTGAAACCGATAGCTGGGATATCTTCTGCACCTGTTACAAATTGTAAAATGTGCCGAAGAGAAATCGTAACATTCTCACCTTCCACTGTGGCTTCAATTAAATTCTTTTCAACATCTTCCAAGTATTGGTTAAAGTTGAACACTATCTTCTTTTCAAGTGAATATTTGTTGCTTCCCCGTGGACCAAATTGAGGCTGAAAAATATCATCAATTGTTTCGGCAATGAGCAGTGTTTTTGACTTTTTTAGAACACATCTGAAGAGCTCTGGGTCACCCCGTATTGAGTCCAGAACATTGCATACTCTAAAACCTTCTATAAATTGGTCTGTTTCTTTAATCGATGACAAAAGTGTAAAATGAAGACTAATACTTTGGAAAAAGTCCTCCTTATCCTTCAATTCAATAATAGGCTTACAATAACCTACATCAAATCGAAAACTGCATTCAAAAGAGGCTTTATTTTTGAATTCTTGCCCGTTTTCCACTTTATCCAGCTCTATTAAACATCTTCTGATGGATTCATTTGGTATTTCTTCAATTGTCGGTGTTACTGACTCTACATTGCTATACAGTACATAGTCAACCACTGATTTCTGGAAAAACTTCGGACCAGGAGATCCTTGCAAAAGACTGATTGCAGTAAGCTGGCCAAATGCAAAAAATTCTTTCTTCTTTAAGAGTAATACGTCATGCCTAAAGACTCCATCAGTGACCAGTCTGCGTTGGACGGCATGATTAAGTAAGCTACATAACTCACGAGATGGTCCACCTTGGTCAACTGCAGGCTCTCCTACAAATTGCACCTTTAAAGAGTTCTTTAGCTCACATTCCTTTACTCGACTCAGCTTAAAAAGTGTATCCTGCCAAACATTGCTTCTTGTAACCTTCAGTCGAAAGTATTGGTTAGGGTTTACTGCTGAAGTTTTTAGGTCAAATAGCTTTTTTTGAATTTCTTCATTGGAAGAGTATGTTGAAGGTTGATCATCAGGATTGGAAATATCTATGCAGTTGAAGGATTCATCAGGCTCATTCTCAATTGTTTTCATTTCATCCATCAAGTTTGCATATGCTGTTACTGAGGCATTGCTCAATTGCAACAGAAAATTTATTGCTTCTTCAAGTGAATCATGTGACTTAAGAGCATTATTCAGCTCATTTTCTTTTTTGGCTGGAAACATGTCTTTCAGTATGTTAAAATTTGCATTGCTTGAAATCGATGTGGATAACTGTGATCCCGCAATAACGAGATTAGAAACAGCGGATAAATTGCTAGAGTTATCACCAGAATTGTCTTGTCCGCTTCTCGAGCCTTGATTATGAACATTTGAAGCAATCTCATGGCCATGGTCTGAGATAGACCCTTGAAGTCCAATTTTGAAGCCTGGACCATTTGATTCCTGAATATTATTTGCATTTCTTATTATATCTGGGTCTGTTTCAAAC
>RQOL01000729.1:3778477-3798868 GCA_013076295.1 Sanderia malayensis | reverse complement strand
CGTGCCTCATTCGCTTACGCTCATGCCTCTTTAAACCCCACTTACAATGGGTTAGCTCGCTGCGCTCGCCTGTCTATCTATTATCAAGAAACATTGACTGATAGGGCACACTTCGTGCGCTGCATTCGCTGACGCTCATGCCCATACATACATACATACATACATACATATTATACCAACATACTATACCAACATACTATACCTACTATAAAATCATACTATACCTACATACTATACCAAGATACTATACCCACTATACCATATACTACATACCATACCTACATACTATACCTACATACTATACCAACATACTATACCAACATACTATACCTACTACACCCACATACTATACCTGCTATACCTACTATAAAAATCATATACATACTTTTCCTGCTATAACAACATACTATACCTACTATACCTACTATAAAAACATACTATACCTACTATACCTAATATACAAACATACAAACACTTGTGGAAAGGTTAAATGGGGAAAATCGTGCAAATAGCGCCTAAAAAATTCATAACTCTGACTTTGTTTTCATTGGGCCTAAGCGTTGCAAGCATGCCGAAGCAACGCCTACTACAAAAACTACAACTATTTCAACTCAAAATACTAAACAAAGCTATCACCTGTGTTCCCAATTGTTTCCTGCAACTCTCTAGGGTCTTTGAAACAATTAGCAGCTCTTTACAAAGAAAATTCAGCTCGTAAAACACTTTGAAAGGCGCCCTTTGTGTGCAAAACAAAAACACGCGTCTTCTCCAAAAGTACCTGCTGCAACCGGGGGCGAATAACGAAAAAACGACCGAAAATTAACTCAGTCCTTAACTCAGTCGCTGCATCCATCCGTTCGAGTTTTCCTTGTTGGTGAAAACTGCAATTGAAATTTGGAATTATATAACAATCAACATTAAAGGGGCCTCTATAGCTTGTAGACTAAGTTTTAAGGTATTAAAAGGAGGGGGGGGATGTTTGATAATGCGTGTTTTGCAAAAAGCAACTATCCTTAAGAGACAACTTGCAGTTTTCACAGAGTAAGGAAATCCACTTTCCCATAGGCAATATCGGAGAAAATGGCAACGCATAACTCTTAATAATCGGGCGCTACGCAGGATTCAGGACTGTGCCGACTGCTGTGTGTGGTGCAGTCACCCCTGGAGATGTGGATGGTGTAATGTCCAGCTGGTCTCCGCAGATCAGTGTTATCTAGAATGAATTCATTCTAGAAGGGTGCCGGTAACGGCTGTACATCACACTTATGTGCGACGTGATCTGCGTTGACACACAATACCCGTACCCTTGAATGTGTGTATGTGCGTTTTGGTAGGCAGCCCTCTGTAGAGCAACTGTGCAGATGGTCGCTCTAGGATGAAGCCTTTACAGGACTTCTTGGAAAACAATGTTCTTTGTTTTCCTGTGTGTTTCCTCTGGAAGGTATACTTTGAGCCCGTTAAATGATGTTGCTCTTGACATGGCCACATATAACTGACCATGTGTGAACACGGGCTCAGGTAAGTACAAACCAACATACCTCAGGGATTGCCCCTGTGCCTTGTTGATTGTCAAGCAGTATGCAAGTCTGACTGGAAACTGTCGGCGTTTCATTTTGAACGGCATTTCCGTGTCCTGAGTGGAGACTGTGATCTTGGGAATCATGACCCGTTGTCCTCTGTGCTCCTTGGTAATGATCTCTGCTTGATCACGTGACGTCGGAGATGCCGAACTATGAGTCTTGTTCCGTTGCAAAGACCTTTCTTTGGATTGAGATTCCGCAGAAGAATGATCGTTGCACCAACCTAATGCAATGAATATTATTGTGATTAATGACGCATTTTTATGGTGCACCACCTTTGCACATAATAATTTAATGTTAATAGGATGAAAGATTGTACTCTTCCTACCTTGAGTTTAAGTCTGTGCAACGGCATTCCATTCGGAGTGAGTTGGTTGAGAAATTCAATGGGGTAGGCCTCTTCCTCATCTGGATCGTCTGTGACAACACTGTCTGTGCTGTAATAAGTTCTTTCGGGTGTTTGAAGTCTGTCCAGAATTAAGTCGTTTACTTGATGTGATAAGTCATTCTTTGGAGTCAGACAACAGCGTTCAGACATTGTTACAGGATCCATCATTAGGTGTGAATCTGGTGTGTTCGGCCTGGGAAAAATGAAGTTCAGCATGTCTTCTTTAGACGAAGTGCATATCTGTTGTGGCAGAATTACGTTGTCCAGTGCATCGTGTGCTTCTTGCTTGTTGCCAAGTCTGAGAAGCCATTCTGAGAATTCACGGTATGAATCATCTTGAACGGCTCTCATGTTGGTGTGTAAGCGATGCTGCTGAAACTTTGTCCATAGATCAATGATCTGGTGTGATTTTAGAGTCTCTGCTACAATTCTTTCCCTTCCTGCTTGTCTGAAGTCACCGCCAAGTAGCATGAACTTGCCACCAAATGGTCTGTCGACATGTGTAATGTCTCGAAGCAGTCGGTCGACTGCTTGTAATGCAAGTGCGGGAATCATGGAAGCTTCATCCCATATAAAGAGAGTAGTTTCGCGCAATACCTGTGCTCTCCTGCTCTGTCTCTTGACATTACACGTTGATTCAGCTTGAAGTGGTATAGGAATTTGAAAGGTAGAATGTGAAGTTCTACCATTTATGAGCAGCGTTGCAGCAATTCCTGACCACGCCATGCACTGAACTTTATGTCCATTGCTTGAGATTGTGAACCAACGTGTTGTAAAGGAAAGTTTTCCCGGTTCCAGCCGGCCGTCAACAAAGTGACAGTTCTGTTCGGATTGCGCGTTGATAGCATCAGTGATTCCCGTGTATATGGCTCGCTGTTCAGGGTTCAATGCGGCCAGCATTCGTTCTCCTTCCTCTCTGGCATTGCCAACATCGATGTCATCTTCCTCTGTAATAATAAGTGAAATATATTGCAATAAAATTGGAAAGAAAAGCAGGAGAATAAATGTCCAAAAATACGTAAATGCCTTGTCTGCACGATGTTAGAATACATTATTATATTCGTACTAATACAGTACATATTTGAAAATAACACATTAGTACCTCGTTCAGGAATGACATAGTCGGCTGGAAGTTGAGGAAGGTCAGCATAATTAGTGATCGATTGACCATGTACTTTCAAATTTTCGTCAATGTCATGTAGACATTGATACATGTGTGGTCTTCAAAAGCTATGGCCATATCTGGATGATTGAGTTGATCACGTCGTACAAAATCTTCACTCAATGCTTCTTTGAACATGTTGAAGAGTGCTGCGATATCAAAGGTGTTTGAAAAAGGAGTAATGTTGCAAACAACTGTCTCAGTTGTATTGGCATGTTAAAAATAACTGCCTCCTCCAAACAGCGTATGATTTCAGCATCATCTTCCAACAGACCTAGAGCTAAAGCAGCGTCTTTGAAGGAATTGCATAGGTTTCCTTCTATCGTGCGAAGATCTTCAAACGATGGCACTCGTTTATGGAGAAGCAATTCTCAGTGCGAACTCTTTGCTCACATGGTCGTGGGTGAACTTGATATATTCTGCCTATGACAGGCAGTGTTCTCCGCTGTCTTGCTTTCCATGTTTTGGTGCGCTCGTTGAAAACATGTTCAGGAATCTCGTGATAGAGATATTGGCGTGCAGCCGGGTCTTGTGCATTCAATTCAAACCAAGAGTCAGTGTGGTTTTTTCATTGATGTTTTGTAATTGTTCGACCCTACCATTATCCTGAAAGTATACGGTCTGCTGATCAGGTAAATGAACATGCAGACGTTTTATAGTGTGACTTTTCTCGTGCATGGAAAATTGGAATATCTGTGAACAGCTTCGTGTGGTCCAATATACCGAGTGTTGATGTATTGGCGTACTTCATGTGCTCAATATCTTGAGGTACTTGTTGCTGCTGTCCTTCAAGAATTTCCACGTGTGCCATGTTGTCCTTTATGAATATATTTGAAAATATATTTCACGGACTTCACAGTGCTACATATTTCGAGATTAATGTGACACTGATACTTGAGTAGAAGATGGCGATTATGTGGCACAACCCATGTATCATCTAGAAGTCGATCTTCCAATTGACTGGGTGACGAGAGCGTCGTCTGTAGAGTGGATACCATTCGCATTGACTTGTGTTTCGGCAGGCGATCTTTCGGAAATCGTTTCTTGCATTTGTTATTCTCCATGCAAACAATCCGGGGTTTATATCACACATGGTCCATGTGTCATGTGCTTCAGTACAATTTGTGATATCTTGCATCCTGTGGGTCCGGAATTTCAGCTGATATGAGTCGATCTACCTGTAGGTTTGAAGAAAAATATCACATGTAAGTTCTACACATCAAAATGCATTGTGTTTTTACTAAGCATACAACTGATGATTATATATCGTACTCTATATATAAATTATTGTTGTAGATGTTACCTCTTCGGGTGTTCGTGGTCTATCAGCCTCAGAGAGGAACAGAATCATGTGAGCGTGTGGTAGTCCTCTCTTCTGAAATTCGATGACATATACATGTGCAATAGTGTGTCCGAGAATGTGCTTGTGAAGGACATCTTCCAGTAGTTCTTGTAGTTTCTGTTGAAATACTCGTGTGACGATGTCAGGCCGGTCATTCGCCTTCTGGTGTGGTACAATGTTTTCTGAAATCTCCTTCCACTGGGATTGGCCGTCATGGTTAGGAAGATGTCAGGCTTGCCATACTTTCTTACGATGGTCATTGCATCTTGAAAGTTCTGGTACATATTTCGTTGACTGCCTGAAAAAGATGAGGGAAGTATGACAACACGACCGACATCAATATGAAGGGGTTCATTGGGATTGTTTGCCCTGGCCATTTGATTTCGATTTCAGCCCTTCTGTTCAGGTGATCCATCAGGCCTGATAACTGTCAGCACGTAATTGCCGTTGATTGTGCAAAATCCAGTTGAGCTTGTTTCCTTCTATTTTGGTGTATGCATCCACCAGATATTGTTGAAAGAGAAGTGTTGCGCTGTGGATGTAGACACTTGATTTCTGACTTGTATTCGGTACGAATAATATTCGGCGATTGTGAGTCTGACACGGTGGACACGATCAGGATTTTCCTGGTCTTGTCCTCGACGTGTAGGTAGACGTTGAAGGTCCAAGCTGTAACCCCGATCACCCTGAAAGAACAATAATGGATAGGTTAGAGGATCCGCAACGGGATCTAAGGCATTAATCTTCATAAGATTACCACGCCTTGTTCGAATTTGAAGCTCTCTATTCTCGGGATTAGGAGCACCGCCATTGCGTGTACTGTAGACTGCTGAAATTTCTCTGGCAGTAGGATTATCATATCTTCGATCTTGTTCTGGGCGACTGGTAATAATCATCTTGAATGTGGGAATAGGCTGATCATTGGCAATGGCTTGCTCCCTTTGCTCTTCCAGTACTTCTCTCATTGTTTTAAAATGTTGAGCAAACCGATTTACTGCCATCAATTCGTTTTGCAGCAGCGCCACCATGTCTAAGTCCAAGTTTTGTTCTCTGGCTGTGTTCTGGCGTTCTTGCAGTGCTTGCTGGGTGTCCATAATGTATAATTCTGCATATTTTCGGGACCTGTCGGTTTCAGTTACCCCTGTTGAATTCAAGGAAACATTCTAAATTGCACTTCGTTATATCAACTGCAATTTTCAATGCAGCCAGTGCCTTGTTATAAAAGCATCATAAAGCACCTTGATTTTCGATTGGACAACTCTTAATATCAAGCCAAGGATAGAGAGCTAATCCATTGTAGATTGGGTGGGAAAGGACTTGAGCATTCTGTCAACATTCGTTTCATCACGTGAAGCTATTATATGAAAATGTAGGATAATATAAGAGCTACTAAGAGAGGGTGTTATATTTACCTGTCATATGGTATGCACTTCCATGTATGGTGATGACTGGTCGTCCTACGGTGGCCCACAAGTGCAAAACACAATGCACACATGTAAAACACAACACAAATGTCCAAAACACAATACGTTTATTCAAAACACAATACACAGATCCAAAACACAACACACGTACCCAAAACACAACACACATTTCCCAAAACACAACACATATTTTCCAAAACACAATACACATTTCCCAAAACACAACACACATTTCCCAAAACACAACACACATTTCCCAAAACACAACACATTTCCCAAAACACAATACACATTTCCCAAAACACAACACAATACAATACACAAAGACAAACATGTAAAAGAGACTGTGCGGAAACGAGGTTTACTTTCCCGCCAAAAATTAGCAAACATTTTCAGTTGTTAATTTTAAGTCTAAGATGGCCGATGAAGATGAGCTGGAAGAAGCTGTAAGATATTATTTTTTGAAAAACTTTGAGTACGACACAATCCTAAACTTTCTAGAAAAATATCACGGAATAAAGGTATCCAAAAGAAAGCTACAGGATCGTTTGAAATGTTACGGCCTTTCACGAAGAACGTCCCAAGACAGCCAGATTGATGAACAACGAATTAGGCAATACATCCTTCTCGAACTAGACGGACCTGGTCGTTTACTTGGCTATCGTGCCTTGTGGAGAAAACTGCAGCTCAGATACGGAATAACTACCCCATGCTCTACTGTTCAGACTCTTTTACGTGAACTGGACCCTGAAGGATCGAGACTTCGACAAGCCCATCGCTTGAAGCGAAGACAGTATCTAAACCCGGGACCAAACTATTGCTGGCATGCAGATGGATATGATAAATTGAAGCCTTATTGTTTTCCTGTACATGGTTGCATTGACGGATTCAACCGCAGAATAATATGGCTAAATGTAACCAAAAGTAACAATGATCCACGCATCATTGGAAATTTTTTTCTGAATGCCATACTGGAGAGAGATGGGTGCCCAGCATTAGTCAGAACAGACAGAGGCACTGAAAATGGATTGTTGGCCACAACACAGTGTTTCCTAAGACGTAATAACTCTGACTCGCTATCAGGAATACATGCACATCGATATGGGTCATCACATAGCAACCAACGAATAGAAGCTTGGTGGGCGTTCCTTCGCTGGTCATGGAGCTCTTGGTGGATGGACTTTTTCAAAGATATGGTGGATTCTGGATCACTTGATTTGAGCAACCAACTTCATTGCAAATGCCTCTGGTTCTGCTTCAGCAAAATCATACAGAATGAGCTGGACAGTGTAAGGGAGAGCTGGAATAGTCATTACATCAGAAGTTCAAGATATCATACTCTGTCTGGTATTCCTGATCAATTGTATTTTTTGCCAGAAAATGTGAATGCACAAGACCATATGAAAGTGTTCAATCATGATGACCTCGTGGAAGTCAGAAATGAATTAGCTTCCCATCAAGAAAATGAAAATCACAATGACTCAGATGAATATTATTTGTACTTCGAGATGGTAACTGGGAATCTAAACGTGCCCGAGCCATTGACATGGAAAGATGGACTAGAGTTGTACAACAGACTAATCTCTATTGCAGTGGGCTAACCATCATAGGTTGGGGGTATTTGTTAGTCACAGGTCACCAACTTGTACAATACACAGATCAACACATCATACATGACAAGAGATGTCATACAGTATTTGCAGCCACTCCTGGACAGCAGTTTAGCATTTTTAAACCCATGGAGCAGGGGATATGAAAATGTTTTTTTCAACATCTGTTCGGCACTAGCTGCAAATGTGAAAATCTCTGTATTTGTTAACAGGCTGACTTGCAGATTAAATAAAGTGGTGACCTAGGTCTAAACAACAGTTGCAAACTGTGTGTTTAGCTCATTTTTCTTCTTTTATTGTTTGGTGACCCCTCAGCTGTATTTCCATGCAATAGGGCGTACACATTTTTACACGTTTTTAGTATGTAAAGAAGCCATTGCCAAACTTTATTCAACATTTTTCATTTTAATAAAAGCAATTAACAAAACAAGTTAACATTTTCTACTTTCATAAAACAAGGAAAACATGGTTTTATTATAATTTTGAACTGTAAACTCTAAATAGATTCTGGATTTGTAGCATCAATTTCCCTTGCCACATCATAATAAATTTTGGCCAAGGCTCAGTTGTTCTAAACAATAGGCTGTTCTTTTCTATTGTTTACTTTGTTGAATTCAATGAGGTGGGGTGCAATTACTTCCAGGTATCAATACCAGGACTTTGTTCTTTGCCCATCAATGATACCTGGTCACCTAAATTTGAAATTACTTTTTGCTTATGAAGTTGTGAGGGGAAACCTGAAGTTGCAATTTTTTATAAAATGTGGTTAGTGTATTGTAGAATGTAGAAAATTGAAAGTTGTTTGTTATAAAATAATGTTTGTTTATTGCAATAATTTTATTAACTTTTAATATGCTATTAGATGCTAGAAAAAGTTGATTTTGAAACTTTGATTTTCACTGGTATTTGAGAGTTGCGGACTTTTCTCTGAACAAGAGGGCACATGCTTTTCAAGGGCCCCTGTGGGGACATTGTTTGAAAATGTCCAGCAGAGGAGAAGAAACCTTCCCGGTAGTCCAAAGATGCCCTGCTGTGAAGATTTCTAAAATTGTAACCTGCGGCTTATTCTAAAAGCAAGACAAGGCAAGACAAAAGCATTGTGGTGGTCTAACGTTGTCCATTTGAAACCTTAGTGTTTTTAAAAAGTGTGTTTGTGTTGTTATAAAAAAGGAGTGTAAAGGCCTGGTTACACTGTAGATAATGAATTAGATATTCCCAATTTAGAAACGCTAAAAACGGAAACGATTATCTTATAGTGTATACGCGCCATTTAGATAATAATTTAGATAATACAGTTAAAGCATCATGACTCAACTATAACCAGCGAGAAAAGTGACAAACCATGAGGTATTTACGTAAAAGAACATTGAAAACATCTTATCATACATTTCATACATTTCTCCAGTCACTTTTTGTGGATGTGGGGTGTGCCATTCCTCAAGTTGTACAGCATTTTTGCCCAATGCAAAAATATGCGTGAGGATGGAAATTTCATGTTATAATAAAGTAAATTCATGTCAAAAGAACTATCAGCTTCCATTTTCAATGACCTAGTTTGTGAATTTACTTGTCAATTTTATTGTTCAGAATCAATTATAAACTGTTTATAATGCTTTTCGCTCCCAAAATTGCCAAGGAATACAACGCGAGACAGTCGGTGTGTGTTTGTCTCACGATTTGACACATCATGCTGGGAAAATCTTGATGAATAAAATCAAAAAGTTTTGATTTTATTCATCAAGATTTCACAGCACGATTTGACAGTTTGCTTCTTGCCGCTAATTGGAATTTAGATATCTTGCGTTATGTTACACACGAAGATATCTACCAGACAGGTTATTTGTGGTATGTCTGGGGGAATATCTAATTTATTATCTACAGTGTAACCAGGCCTTAAGCGAAAAGTCAAAATTTTCAAAATTTAAATAAAAGATCAGGAGAGCTGACATAATGTTTCTGAAGTGTGGGCTTCAATCAGCATCAGAGCAAAATGCTAGAAAAGGGGCAATTATGGAACAATGTTACCCTCAAAGATTTGAAATTTGATTGCAATGCATTCTTCCTTTATCTGTGATATTTAAATACCGAAAACTCAAAAAAATGTATCCCTATCTAAAATTATTTGGGGTCTTCAGCCCTTGAAGCCCACTACTATCTCGAACCCTCATTAATTGATGAATATTTCATACCAAATCTTCCCTTGTTTATCAATTTAAGTAACAAAACAGATGTAACTAAAAATGTTGAAAAGGTATTATGCTAAAAAATGTTACTTAGCCCTAAAGTACTCCGAACCCGGGAGAGTTCATCAAGCAATAAGTGAATTCCTCTGAAAATCTTGTATATTCGGACATTGTGACAACGGGAATGGTAAGAACATTTCCACAAGTGTTTGCACTTAATTTTCTTGGTGGTTCAGCATCATGATAAAACTTAATTGATGGTCTTGGTGTGAAACCGATAGCTGGGATATCTTCTGCACCTGTTACAAATTGTAAAATGTGCCGAAGAGAAATCGTAACATTCTCACCTTCCACTGTGGCTTCAATTAAATTCTTTTCAACATCTTCCAAGTATTGGTTAAAGTTGAACACTATCTTCTTTTCAATGAATGATATTTGTTGCTTCCCCGTGGACCAAATTGAGGCTGAAAAATATCATCAATTGTTTCGGCAATGAGCAGTGTTTTTGACTTTTTTAGAACACATCTGAAGAGCTCTGGGTCACCCCGTATTGAGTCCAGAACATTGCATACTCTAAAACCTTCTATAAATTGGTCTGTTTCTTTAATCGATGACAAAAGTGTAAAATGAAGACTAATACTTTGGAAAAAGTCCTCCTTATCCTTCAATTCAATAATAGGCTTACAATAACCTACATCAAATCGAAAACTGCATTCAAAAGAGGCTTTATTTTTGAATTCTTGCCCGTTTTCCACTTTATCCAGCTCTATTAAACATCTTCTGATGGATTCATTTGGTATTTCTTCAATTGTCGGTGTTACTGACTCTACATTGCTATACAGTACATAGTCAACCACTGATTTCTGGAAAAACTTCGGACCAGGAGATCCTTGCAAAAGACTGATTGCAGTAAGCTGGCCAAATGCAAAAAATTCTTTCTTCTTTAAGAGTAATACGTCATGCCTAAAGACTCCATCAGTGACCAGTCTGCGTTGGACGGCATGATTAAGTAAGCTACATAACTCACGAGATGGTCCACCTTGGTCAACTGCAGGCTCTCCTACAAATTGCACCTTTAAAGAGTTCTTTAGCTCACATTCCTTTACTCGACTCAGCTTAAAAAGTGTATCCTGCCAAACATTGCTTCTTGTAACCTTCAGTCGAAAGTATTGGTTAGGGTTTACTGCTGAAGTTTTTAGGTCAAATAGCTTTTTTTGAATTTCTTCATTGGAAGAGTATGTTGAAGGTTGATCATCAGGATTGGAAATATCTATGCAGTTGAAGGATTCATCAGGCTCATTCTCAATTGTTTTCATTTCATCCATCAAGTTTGCATATGCTGTTACTGAGGCATTGCTCAATTGCAACAGAAAATTTATTGCTTCTTCAAGTGAATCATGTGACTTAAGAGCATTATTCAGCTCATTTTCTTTTTTGGCTGGAAACATGTCTTTCAGTATGTTAAAATTTGCATTGCTTGAAATCGATGTGGATAACTGTGATCCCGCAATAACGAGATTAGAAACAGCGGATAAATTGCTAGAGTTATCACCAGAATTGTCTTGTCCGCTTCTCGAGCCTTGATTATGAACATTTGAAGCAATCTCATGGCCATGGTCTGAGATAGACCCTTGAAGTCCAATTTTGAAGCCTGGACCATTTGATTCCTGAATATTATTTGCATTTCTTATTATATCTGGGTCTGTTTCAAACTGTTCCTCATCAGGCATGTTACAAAGTTCCAGCGATGCCCGGTCAACTATATACAAGTTTATTCTATTCCAGGGTTTTCCTATTTCTTCCTTATATTTATCCAGCTGAAAGAGAGTTGTTGGCTTTCCAGGCAAAGTTAAAACTTCGGTTCCATCAGGATAAACAAGTGCATAGTCACCATATCTATGAAAATGACCGTCATGGTCTGCATGTTTATCAATCACTTTAGAGAGAAGCTCCACTTTTCTTATTGTTATAGGAACTCTAATTGACATGTTCTTCCCTTTAATAGGCTTAAGAATATTTCCGTTTGCATGATACATTACACCAACATTTATCAAAACATTTGTATCTTTTGGCTCAGCAGCTTTCTTCTTCTTTTTATTACTTATGCTTTCGCTTCGATCATTGGAAAGACGTTTCCTAAACTGCTCAAATGTCTCAAAAGTTGATCTTGTGCCAGTATTAGGCCTAGTAGGCTTGGCAGGCCCTGCAGCTATTGGTGTACTGGATCGATAATCAGAGTTGAATTGACTTGTCTGAGCACTGTGGTACTGTTTAGGAATTGGCCTAACTGGCCTATTATCCTCAGAGGATGATCCAGATGATGCAGCCAACAATTCAAACCCAGTTTCATCATGTTGTTCTTGCCTCTTCAGTGATCGCCCACAAGAATGACAAAAGCTGAAAAGGTCTAGTACATCTGTTTTGCAGTTCCAGCATTTCATCGTCAAGAAAAACACTGGAGCCAGGAGTCATCCATCAATCAAGAATCTAGTCTTCTGAAACACACGTAACGCAACGCAGAAACCTCACACAGAAATCAAGATGGCGGTTTTTGGTGGGAAAGTAAACCTCGTTTCCGCACAGTCTCTTTTACATGTTTGTCTTTGTGTATTGTATTATTGTGTTGTGTTTTGGGAAGTGTGTATTTGTGTTTTGGGAAATGTGTGTTGTGTTTTGGGAAATGTGTGTTGTGTTTTGGGAAATGTGTGTTGTGTTTTGGGAAATGTGTGTTGTGTTTTGGGTACATGTGTTGTGTTTTGGATCTGTGTATTGTGTTTTGAACAAACGTATTGTGTTTTGGACATTTGTGTTGTGTTTTGGACATGCGTATTGTGTTTTGAATAAATGTATTGTGTTTTGGACATGTGTGTTGTGTTTTACATGTGTGCGTTGTGATTTGCACTTGTGGGCCACCGTATCGTCCTGCATTGGCGTGTCTTACAACGTTAGCTGTCCATGATGCCATCGCCATTAGTGAATTGTATCTACGGAAATTTTTGAGAAAATATTTAGATTCATCAGTAGTTCCAGTGTATAAATGCATGACATTTGCCGGGGGTGGTTGAATGGGATCGAGAGTTATTAATCCTCCCATAAAACATTTGTTGTATTGTTTTCTTGTGTTGAGTTCCTCTCGGAAGTACTTCACTTCACAGTGAATACATGTCCTGGTCATTTTCCCAAGATGATGAGGCATTGGGAAGAATTGAGGAATTTCAAGAATAGGTTGATTTACTTCCCTTTCTTGATGTTCGCTGGGTTGGGGGACATCATCTTGGTGTTGCGGTAGGATTTCGTCTTGCATTTCAACTTCTTGGGGTGGTACTGCCATTTCATTCCCTTCATTCTCATTTTGAACGTTGGCTTGCAATTGCATAGCAGCAGGCAATATTTGTGGATCCTGAAATGCAATGCAATCTAAGTTAATATAATTCAATCATGTGTTTTGAAATGCATAAAACTGAGACTTGTGAAGATATGTCCATTTAGAGAGCAAAATAATTTCCTGACATGTTCCTGTGGAGAATGACAGGTGTATTTCATGGCAATTGTGATGGTAGTCTATTTTACCTGATTATCATGTGGAATTGGAATGTGTTGTTCCACGTTGATTTCATCAGGTTGTGCCGGCCTTTCAATTTCATTACTTTGATTTTCAATATGTGTTTCGGGTTGCATCTGCATTGGCCATATCTGTTGAAATGAAAATGAAATGAAATTATTTATATTAAGTTATTAGTTATTGGAAATTTTAATGTCATTACTGCGTGATTATGTAAATTGATATAAATACATATGGAAACTTATAATACATGTGGAAAATAGTCAAATTGCATGAGGCATTTGGGTTATGGAAAATGGATTTGCCTGGCTGTAGTTAGCTTGTGTTAAGAATTTTATTTTACCTCATTGTCATTTTGAGCTTGATTTACATTAAGCATTTCCACATCTGCCGTTTGTATTGCCGCTTCACCTCCATGATTACGATTCAGAAGGAGTGGTTGCAATTGTATAATGATCGACGGTACCTGAAGAGATGAAAAAGTATTGACAATTTGCTTGATATAATAACTGGTTTTATTTTGATAGTTGTTAATTTCAAATAGTTGTATAATATAGAGTTATCTATTTTGAAAGTTCAGTACAAATTATTGGGTTGTGTACCTGAAGTTGAGGGGCCAGTGCTGCAGGATATTGCAAGCAATATCCTGGTTGTGGTACTGCTATACGTCCGTAGTGGGGAAGCATCGCAGGTAGCTGCCATGGCATATACAATGCCTGCAACTCTGGATAATGAACTGGGAGTGGTTGATATTCTGGGGCTGGTTGCTGAGGGTATTCCTGCTGCAACTGGTGAACGTCATTCACTGCTCTTTGTACCGTATTATCAGGTGGTAAATCAACTGGATGAGGCTGTTGGTTATTCTCACGACTTCTGCGATTTGCTTCCCGTAATTGATTCCTGCGCCTTGTACCGGTGATGCTTTTTCTGGCTTTTTTTGGAATTTTGCGAGATGTGATATGAAAAAAGAAAAAAATGTGTTTATATGCAACCCAATTTAAGTGAAAATGTTAAAATTTGAAATAGGAGTGATTTTTGTGAGCAACTGGATGGGTTAATGTTGTTTTGTGGTGTACTGCAAGATAAAATAAATAATTCAAAACATAAGTGTAAGAAATGTTTGGAATTACTCTTGATTGCTGAATTAAATTATTGGTTATTTAAAGTTTCCAAATAAATATATTGGAGCACTTTATCTTATCACCTACATCACTCTTTCTGTTGTGTTCTTTAAGAACTAAAAGGAAAACAGTTGTGATAATGTATAAATTGGAAAACTTGATCATCCATTTGAGAAAAAATTTCTAAACCAATCTTTGACAAATGTATAAACCTACATTGGATGTATTTGTAAAGGCTAGATTTTATTTGCATTATGCAGTAAATTTGCTTTGTATACATAAGAAATTGTTGCAATCATTAATACCACTTTAAATATAGTAGCTAAGCTTCAGATTTGGGATATGAATGTACATTATAGGGTGATTGAATTAAACATTAATTAAAATAGGCTTTGTATTGGAACAATTGTTGTCACACTCACCAAATATTCTGACGAATCAACTTTTTTGAAACCCTGTTTTTACAAAAGAAGAAAGATGTTGTGGATGAATTGATTACCTTGTAAACAGAAAATTGCCATTAATACTAAGGAATGTTTAACATGTCAACTTGTATATTATTACGTTGATAAATTGAGTGAAGAAATAAGAATAAAATGTCATGCTGAAGTGAAGGAGTGAAATACTTACTTTATAGAAAAACTTTACTTTACTTTACTTTGTTAATAAGAAAACTGGCTGGACATTAGCCGACAAACCAGATGACAGAAACGCTAAAAAGACAGTGCATTGCGATGCAATGAAAGACAACGTTGCTTTAAAGAAGACGCTGCCGCTGTAAATAAGGATTGTTTAGGAAAGGTTAATTTCAACATTCAACTCATCAATAACAAAGTAAAGTAATCTTTTTCACAATCTTTTTGTCAATATATAGATATTAATAGTAACTCCCAATTTCTAACAACGTTACATATTGAACAAAAATTTTGCATTTGCTATAGCAAGAAAGTAAACACGCAATTGCTATTTTAAATTCGTGCCAATTTGAAAGTTTTGTGGCCTCTATTTGGTGGCGTGCCTCGTTGTTGTTGTTGTTATTATAATGATGATCCATTGGACAGACAGGCAGTTGAAAACAACAACAGCAACAGCATGTACTTAGAAGAAGAGAAAAATGACGTTGTTGCTCGTTGATGCTGGGGAGAAGTGTGGTTATGGAGGGGAATATCTAAGTATAAGAACAAATAATTTTGTGGACTTTATTTTGCATGGTGTCTAGAAATAGATCATTTCTCACCATGGCGTTGTGGGGATTTTGATGGTCATAATGTATTGGACATTCGCTTACGCTCATGCCTCTTTCAACCCCACGTGCAATGGGTTAGCTCGCTGCGCTCGCCTGTCTATCTATTATCAAGAAACATTGACTGATAGGGCGCACTTCGTGCGCTGCATTCGCTCCGCTCATGCCTCTTTCAACCCCACGTACAATAGGTTGGCTCGCTACGCTTGCCTGTCTAATTATTATCAAGAAACATTGAGTGATAGGGCGCACTTCGTGCGCTGCATTCGCTTCGCTCATGCCTCTTTCAACCCCACGTACAATAGGTTGGCTCGCTACGCTTGCCTGTCTAATTATTATCAAGAAACATTGCGTGATAGGGCGCACTTCGTGCGCTGCATTCGCTTCGCTCATGCCTCTTTCAACCCCACGTACAATGGGTTAGCTCGCTGCCCTCACCTGTCTATCAATTATCAAGAAACATTGACTGATAGGGCGCACTTCGTGCGCTGCATTCGCTTCGCTCATGCCTCTTTCAACCCCACGTACAATAGGTTAGCTCGCTACGCTCGCCTGTCTATCTATTATCAAGAACATAGACTGATAGGGCCCACTTCGTGCCCTGCATTCGCTTCGCTCATGCCTCTTTCAACCCCACGTACAATGGGTTAGCTCGCTGTGCTCGCCTGTCAATCTATTATCAAGAACATAGACTGATAGGGCGCACTTCGTGCCCTGCATTCGCTTCGCTCATGCCTCTTTCAACCCCACGTACAATGGGTTAGCTCGCTGCGCTCGCCTGTCTATCTATTATCAAGAACATAGACTGATAGGGCGCACTTCGTGCCCTGCATTCGCCTCGCTCATGCCTCTTTCAACCCCACTTACAATGGGTTAGCTCGCTGCGCTCGCCTGTCTATCTATTATCAAGAAACATTGACTGATATTGCGCACTTCGTGCGCTGCATTTGCTTCGCTCATGCCTCTTTCAACCCCACGTACAATAGGTTAGCTCGCTACGCTCGCCTGTCTATTTATTATCAAGAACTTTGACTGATAGGGCGCACTTCGTGCCCTGCATTTGCTTCGCTGATGCCTCTTTCAACCCCACGTACAATAGGTTAGCTCGCTACGCTTGCCTGTCTATCTATTATCAAGAAACATTGACTGATAGGGCGCAATTCGTGCGCTGCATTCGCTTCGCCATGCCTCTTTCAACCCCACGTACAATAGGTTAGCTCGCTGCACTCACCTGTCTATCTATTATCAAGAAACATTGACTGATAGGGCGCACTTCGTGCGCTGCATCCGCTTCGCTCATGCCTCTTTCAACCCCACGTACAGTAGGCTAGCTCGCTACGCTCGCCTGTCTATCTATTATCAAGAACATAGACTGATAGGGCGCACTTCGTGCCTTGCATTCGCTTCGCTCATGCCTCTTTCAACCCCACGTACAATGGGTTAGCTCGCTGCGCTCGCCTGTCTATCTATTATCAAGAAACATTGACTGATATTGCGCACTTTGTGCGCTGCATTCGATCCGCTCATGCGTCTTTCAACCCCACGTACAAGAGGTTAGCTCGCTACGCTCGCGTGTCTATCTATTATCAAGAAACATTGACTGATAGGGCGCACTTCGTGCGCTGCATTCGCTTCGCTCATGCCTCTTTCAACCCCACGTACAATGGGTTAGCTCGCTGCGCTCACCTGTCTATCTATTATCAAGAAACATTGACTGATAGGGCGCACTTCATGCGCTGCATCCGCTTCGCTCATGCCTCTTTCAACCCCACGTACAGTAGGCTAGCTCGCTACGCTCCCCCGTCTATCTATTATCAAGAACATAGACTGATAGGGCGCACTTGGTGCCTTGCATTCGCTTCGCTCATGCCTCTTTCAACCCCACGTACAATGGGTTAGCTCGCTGCGCTCGCCTGTCTATCTATTATCAAGAAACATTGACTGATATTGCGCACTTGTGCGCTGCATTTCGATCCGCTATGCCTCTTCAACCCCACGTACAAGAGGTTAGCGCTACGCTCGCGTGGTCTATCTATTATCAAGAAACATAGACTGATATTTGCGCACTTTGTGCGCCTGCATTCGCTTAGCGCATGCTTTGCCAACCCCACGTTACAATGGGTTAGCTTGCTGCGCTCACTGTCTATCTATTATCAAGAAACATTACTGATAGGGCGCACTTCGTGCGCTGCATTTGCTTCGCTAATGCCTCTTTCAACCCCACGTACAATAGGTTAGCTCGCTACGCTCGCCGGTCTATCTATTGTCAAGAACATTGACTGATAGGCGCACTTCGTGCCCTGCATTTGCTTCGCTCATGCCTCTTTCAACCCCACGTACAATAGGTTGGCTCGCTACGCTTGCCTGTCTAATTATTATCAAGAAAACATTGAGTGATAGGGCGCAACTTCGTGCGCTGCATTTCGCTTCGCTCATGCCTCTTTCAACCCACGTACAATGGGTTAGCTCGCTGCGCTCACCCTGTCTATTATCAAGAAACATTGACTGATAGGGCGCACTTCGTGCGCTGCATCGCTCGCTCGTGCCTCTTTCAACCCCACGTACAATTAGGTCTAGCTCGCTACGCTCGCCTGTCTATCTATTATCAAGAACATAGACTGATAGGGCGCACTTCGGGCCCTGCATTCGCATCGCTCATGCCTCTTTCAACCCCACGTACAATGGGTTAGCTCGCTGCGCTCGCCTGTCTATCTATTATCAAGAAACATTGACTGATATTGCGCACTTTGTGCGCTGCATTCGATCCGCTCATGCGTCTTTCAACCCCCCGTAACAAGAGGTTAGCTCGCTACGCTCGCGTGTCTATCTATTATCAAGAAACATTGACTGATAGGGCGCACTTCGTGCGCTGCATTCGCTTCGCTCATGCCTCTTTCAACCCCACGTACAATGGGTTAGCTCGCTGCGCTCACCTGTCTATCTATTATCAAGAAACATTGACTGATAGGGCGCACTTCATGCGCTGCATCCGCTTCGCTCATGCCTCTTTCAACCCCACGTACAGTAGGCTAGCTCGCTACGCTCCCCCGTCTATCTATTATCAAGAACATAGACTGATAGGGCGCACTTGGTGCCTTGCATTCGCTTCGCTCATGCCTCTTTCAACCCCACGTACAATGGGTTAGCTCGCTGCGCTCGCCTGTCTATCTATTATCAAGAAACATTGACTGATATTGCGCACTTTGTGCGCTGCATTCGATCCGCTCATGCCTCTTTCAACCCCACGTACAAGAGGTTAGCTCGCTACGCTCGCGTGTCTATCTATTATCAAGAAACATTGACTGATATTGCGCACTTTGTGCGCTGCATTCGCTTAGCGCATGCCTCTGCCAACCCCACGTACAATGGGTTAGCTTGCTGCGCTCACCTGTCTATCTATTATCAAGAAACATTTACTGATAGGGCGCACTTCGTGCGCTGCATTTGCTTCGCTAATGCCTCTTTCAACCCCACGTACAATAGGTTAGCTCGCTACGCTCGCCGGTCTATCTATTGTCAAGAACATTGACTGATAGGGCGCACTTCGTGCCCTGCATTTGCTTCGCTCATGCCTCTTTCAACCCCACGTACAATAGGTTGGCTCGCTACGCTTGCCTGTCTAATTATTATCAAGAAACATTGAGTGATAGGGCGCACTTCGTGCGCTGCATTCGCTTCGCTCATGCCTCTTTCAACCCCACGTACAATGGGTTAGCTCGCTGCGCTCACCTGTCTGTCTATTATCAAGAAACATTGACTGATAGGGCACACTTCGTGCGCTGCATTCGCTTCGCTCGTGCCTCTTTCAACCCCACGTACAATAGGTTAGCTCGCTACGCTCGCCTGTCTATCTATTATCAAGAACATAGACTGATAGGGCGCACTTCGTGCCCTGCATTCGCATCGCTCATGCCTCTTTCAACCCCACGTACAATGGGTTAGCTCGCTGCGCTCGCCTGTCTATCTATTATCAAGAACATAGACTGATAGGGCGCACTTCGTGCCCTGCATTCGCTTGGCTGATGCCTCTTTCAACCCCACGTACAATGGGTTAGCTCGCTGCGCTCGCCTGTCTATCTATTATCAAGAACATAGACTGATAGGGCGCACTTCGTGCCCTGCATTTGCTTCGCTCATGCCTCTTTCAACCCCACTTACAATGGGTTAGCTCGCTGCGCTCGCCTGTCTATCTATTATCAAGAAACATTGACTGATATTGCGCACTTTGTGCGCTGCATTCGATTCGCTCATGCCTCTTTCAACCCCACGTACAATAGGTTAGCTCGCTACGCTCGCGTGTCTATCTATTATCAAGAAACATTGACTGATATTGCTCACTTTGTGCGCTGCATTCGCTTCGCTCATGCCTCTTTCAACCCCACGTACAATAGGTTAGCTCGCTACGCTCGCCTGTCTATCTATTATCAAGAACATTGACTGATAGGGCGCACTTCGTGCCCTGCATTTGCTTCGCTCATGCCTCTTTAAACCCCACGTACAATGGGTTAGCTCGCTGCGCTCACCTGTCTATCTATTATCAAGAAACATTGACTGATAGGGCGCACTTCGTGCGCTGCATTCGCTTCGCTCATGCCTCTTTCAACCCCACGTACAATGGGTTAGCTCGCTGCGCTCACCTGTCTATCTATTATCAAGAAACATTTAATGATAGGGCGCACTTCGTGCGCTGCATTTGCTTCGCTCATGCCTCTTTCAACCCCACGTACAATAGGTTAGCTCGCTACGCTCGCCTGTCTATCTATTATCAGAGAACAT